>JAJVSH010000057.1:229482-314871 GCA_021460005.1 Tetramorium alpestre | reverse complement strand
AATCAGATAGACGGCCGACCGAGACGCAACGTAGGTTTTCGGCCCGAAAACGTACGATCGACGCGCGCTGTCGTATCCGCGATACAGTTTAACGCGACACACGTATTACTAATAATGGACATGTCGCTGCTTTCCGCTACGCGAACTTCTCAATCCAATGCGGCGCGCATTATCTCGTGATTTACTAATTAAACGTACCACAACTCGAGATCAATCCGCTCCGTGTTCTCGTCCGCGTCGCCTCGTTTCGACAGTGGTCGAACGATCCGGAGAGCGGCAACTTCATTCATATGACTACGCGAGTCAAGTCGACGATTAATCAAGACGTATAACTTTTCAATCCGAAAACGTATGAAACGCGATATCGCACTCACAATTCAATGTGAACGCGCATATTAATAATTGACACTTTGTAATTTTCCGTTACGCCAATTTCTCAAGTCGCGCGTTATCCCGCGATCTTATTGCTAGCGCACGTCACGTTCAAATTGGGGAGGGGTGCAAAAAGCGCGGGTAAGACGCCAGCACGCGAACCCAGACGCCGTTCGAGAGCGACGCGACGTAACCGCGATGAGCCGCCCTTCGCGCGAAACGAGGGAGATGCTTGGCGCAGTGGATAGCTCGACACGTCATTCACATTGTCAGTCGCGCGAGTCGCCGGGGATCGTTGAGTTAACCTACAAGGCGTGTATAAGGCACAGCAGCGTGCAGGCACTTGTCGCGCGACCGCGTCGCGAGAGGTAATGATACGACGACGCACGCGGAGCAAGGACACGCGAGGCGTCGCTCGGAGTCTCGCCGTGCGAACAATAACACAACCATATGGGCTTGTGCACGCGATAGCGCGCGTCGAGCGCCGTGAGTTACGGACGCGCGGCGCGGCGCGCGTATGTACGTAGTAGGGTGTGCGTAACCTCTGCCACGAAACGAGACGGTCGACGCGTCCCGGATTCAGGTACGAGCGCTCCAGCCTTCGCAATTAATCCCAGATAGATGATTATCGCGCACCTTGCGTCGCCTTTCGCGGCCTCGTTAGCGCTAGTTCCGTTCGATTGAGCGTGGTGTATTATCCGCTCGAATCCCGATCCGTCGAATATGTTACGAGTAATGGATGTGTAAAACGGATACGAATCAAGATTGTACGGTTTCGATAAATCAAGGGAAAGAAAGAAAGGTTTGTAATACTTTTTTCTTTCGCTGACTTAACTTTGTTCTTCTGTAACATGTTAATTTGATGTCGAAATCTTTCTTGTTTGTTTTAAGATTACGCAATTTTATCGAGATGATTGGAATATGGAAACGCATATGAAAAAGGTGAGAATAATAAATGTTTATTAATTCCTATATTTTCCCGATCAAAATGAAGATATATTTTGTCTCAAATAAATGCTAAGTTTAACAATTCTTTTCAAAGTAATTAATCAACTATTTATTTTATAAAAAAAAGGATAATTAAGTAACCAATAATGTCTAATGTATACGTAATATCTGTGCATATAAAATTGGAAAACAAAAAATTAGCTAAGTAAAAATTGATAAGTGAAAAATTGATGTACATATAATTAGAGCTTGAACTTTGCGAGCTTTAATCACTTAAGATTTTAAAACTTCTTTGATATTGAGAGATCTTCAATTTTAATTAATTTTTAAAACAGGTATGTGATATACATATGTTTGTATTCACAAACACATGCATACATATACAAACGAGATTACATAAATTTATAACGTCCGAAGAAAAGCCAGTCATCTTTCAAAGGTGTCGGCAGTTTTGAGATTATTAAAATGTGATTATTCATACAGAATTACTCCTGATAAACGTAATTGTTTTGTGTAACAAAAAATTGACGCGAAATAATTATATCAAATTTATTATTCTCACTGTACATATATTTCTTTGTATTTTCTTTTTATAAGGCACACATTTCAATTTCTGTTTTAGGACAAGGCCAACCTGCATGGTCCAGAACGCAGCAAACTTTTCACTTAAATCGACTGGCGATACTTGCGAAGTACCGAGAGCTACAACTTGCCCCTTAAGCGACCACCGATTGCTACTTGGAGGTATTTTATGTGATTTTTCTACTTTCCCCGTTTTCCGAAAAGGAAAGCGAAGATTTTTCTTCTTTATACAGAAAAGAAGGTTACAAAAAAGAATAGAAAAGAGAAAGATTGATAGCCATTTTAAATTAAGTAGCAAATACTGATTATTACTCGTTTGTTGACTTAATTTTTGTTCTCATTAATTCGCTCATTTTTAAATTGTTTTAATTTGTTTTAATATATTAATTGAATAATAATAACGCAAAAGAGAAAAGTGCGATAGAGCTTTTTGCAAGTTAAAATTTAATAATAATAATAAGATATAATAATAATAAGATAAATCAAAATTAATTACGACACAATTCTAAATAATACAAGTTAGTTGTATCGTGACGGTAACAATTTATGCCACGACATATAGGCGACGTCGTGCATCGAAACCCCCAGTATAATCCGCGACGATCTTTGAACGAGCTTTTTAAGCACGTCGCGCGGATTTCGCACGTCCTTTCCAGCGTCATAAAATTTCTTAGCAACTCCCCCGCGCGAATTCCGCCCCCCGTCGCTATTCGTCCCTCCAAGGAAGAATAATCTTGCAAGCTGAAAAGGGGACGCGAAATGATGACTCAGTCGGTAGCTTTGCAAGAAGACCCGAAGGCGACATTTTAACAGTATCCCCATCGCCGGATGTTTCATATCCTCCCTTTGTCTCTCTCTGGGTATGCGTACATCAGTCAGTTTACATAGATCCGTGTGTGCATATGAATATCGTGTAGAGCAAAGATGAAAATAGATACGAATCAAAGCGAAATAAGAATAGAAGATAGAGTGTCGTAGTTATTTTAATACGTTCTTCCACGAATTCTGATTACAAAATGAAATCGAAAATTCTAAAGACGATGTTTGAAGGTGGGAATTTTCTAGGGATTAATATTATTCTAAGAAAATTAATATACTGTCTCAAGAACTTTAATGGCTTCTGCGACACGTTATTCTTTGTGGCCAAGTTGCATCCAACTCGCACAAACGTAAAGGCGAGCATGGTAAACGGGACAGAATGCGTACGTGAGCACGTCTACGAACGTCTATAGCCGCAGGCCAGCCACGCAAACATACGTTGAACATTTGCAAAAACATCGCACACGCGAGAGATCTCTGAATGGTTTGCGGACGTGCATGAAGCACCACCATGAGTGAGAAGCTCTTGTTTAAATCCTTTCTGGAGCCAGGAAATCGCTTCATGAGTTTCTCATGTGATTTTCTAGATAGCATTTCGAAGTAAATAAATCTTCAGAAAACCGCGTCTGCAATTTGTAAGAAACTTTATTTTCAAAAGACGAGAAAAGAAATTAAAGACAATTGATATCTTAGCTTCCAGTATATCTTAATATCTACTTAATAATGATATTCAAAATATAAATAAGATATAATAGAGAAATTTGAATCAAGAGGGGAGGGCAGATTGAAATTCCCAAATATAGCGGATTTTAAAACGCGTCGCGAGTAAGCCTTAATCTGCAATTGCAAACGGAAATTTAATGGCGGACCATCGGATTCCATGGAATGCGGCACGGCAGCAACTTGGCAATCCGCTCAAATACGCTGCATCCGTGCGTCCAGAAGCCGATCGGACTGCCTATCTTCTGTTCCATCTCACAATCCGGCTGCGCTCGGTACACCTCCCACAGTATCCTCCTTCCACGATGGTCGTGGGAAACCACATCCTGGCGTGACTCCAAATTGCGTGCAAAACCATCAATGGTAAATGCGAATCGGGGATGCGAGCGTCGGGGAGTAGAGTGGATGAGGAGAGAGAGGGAGAGAGGGAGATAGATAGAGAGAGAGAGGGAGAGAAGCAGGAAAAGGCTGCTGTCGATCGCGATCGATTGATCCTAGCCGCCGTACGCTGGAAGGCAATTAATCATTAATGACCTGCTGTAAAAGAACGGCGCCGGCTTTTAGCAGGAGAACTTTTGAAGTGCGGGACGGTGTACGGTGAAGTGTACCGATACAGCTAATTCGCTGATAATGAAATTCGCAGCTGTTGTTCGTGCCATCGGGAAAGCGCATTTCTTAAAACCGTTGTCGTGTAGTCTCCTATTGCTTTATTTAAACATCTCACTTATATATTCTTGATTCGCTAAATCGATCCTTCTCGCGAGCGCTCAAATTAATAAAGGGAAAAACACAATTGTTTTCGATTTAGCTTGAGATTTCAATTTTAGTAACTCGAAATGAAATGAAACGTTGACATAGCCGTACTTTATAAATTCCACTTGTTGCCGTAAGTTACATGCGAGCGTAAAGCTCGGAACGACGGCCCAATCATGTCTTTTCCGCGATAATTGACCGTGTGCAGGTGCTTCACTGACAGCCCAATTACGCGCGAAGATACTTACAATCGAGCCAATAATTGTCGTCGACTGCCGCGGATAGAACTGAGCTGCAATATTCGCCGACGGCGGCCGATACATCGGCGATGGCAGACGTAATTAGCCCCGACGCCCAGCACTGCTTCTAGATTTCAATTTCGTCGGCGAGCACGGCGGATTACTGATACACGACGACCTTTCCGTGAGGCCGGAGAATAACGACTCCCGGTACTAATCGTACTTTTACGGAAACCTGATTGGAACGTACACTAATTCGTGTTACAAGTAAACGTCTCACATTATTTCACAAATGTGGCATGATCATTCGATGATAAATTTAAATTCCCGATAATATATCTTTATAATATATATAATATAATTTATGATACATGTATGTATCAAGAACATCCAATTTGTACCGGAATAATTCATGTTCCTACTTTCCTTTTTACCTAAGGACCACTTTGGGTAGATGATACACATTCCGATGTTAATACTGCTTTGTGATCCACACGAGCCGGCGAAGGGCAGAATTGACTCTACTCTAGCCAGACGGGAAATTGAGTTCTGGATATGAAATAATTAATGCCAGCTCGCGCAGGCGACATGGACGTTGCACGTCACCGCGTTACGTCCTCAACCCGCTCTCCTTGGTCCGCAATCCCAAAGCGCGGCCCCGCCATCCCGTCCACCGGTCCCTCGTGTCGCACCCCACGACCCTTCGTTTCACCTGCGTCACCTCCTGCATCTGCCTGACCGCCGCCGCCACCGTCATTTCCGGTCATAACTCAAAATCCCTCAGGTGTGCTAACCGCGTATACCAGCGGTCACGTTGGAATGTTAGGCCGCGAGTTTCCACCATTATTAAGCCTCGTCCGCGTTCGTAGTCGTCGCACGTGCGCTGCAACATGCACACATGACCGTTCCTCTCCCCTACGAGGCAGGAGGGCATGCTCGGTACCGAACCATCGGCAGAAACGCATGGACTCGACCCACGTCCCGAAATTTCGCCACAGCGACAAATTCGCAACCGTGATAAATTTGCGGCCGTAATAAATGGAGCGGTCAGGAATAAGCCGTTGGTAAAATGTTCTAGCCTTGACACTTAAGGTATTACCCAACAATTACCCAAACTATCCCAAACTAGAAACTAGTGGGAAGAGATTTCCCGTGATGAATTTTACAATGGAGGAATGATACATGTAAACTTTTCGATTGATAAAATCTTGGAAAGAAAAGAAGTTACAACGTGCGGGGAAATTTATCCTTGAACGAACAGTGAAGCATATTGTGATATATATTATGATATAAATAGCGATTTCGCGCGATACAGAAAAACCAATAAACTTTTCCGATACTTGGTTGAAAGTCGATCGCTTGCTAGTGACGAAAATTATTAATTCAAACATCAGTGAACGAGTATATTTTACCTATATCGACCGTGAATATAAAGTTTCTACGATGCGTTCCGAAAAGCGAGGTTCCAAACTTTTTCAGCCAAATGTGCCAAATTGAAGCCGAATTATAACTTTCCTGTGATGTGTCAAACCGAACTCGAACCGATCTTGGATGTAAAGTTCGAAGTCGACTTTTATGAGCATAGTTCCCTTGCTTTCATAAGATCGTCCTACTTTCTCAGTTTGACTCCCACTCTCACGGCGATTGCCGATTGATACCTGACAATCAAGATTAGAAGATTCAACTATTCTTCATAGTCACAATTAAATTTTAACTTTCCTCTGTAATCAAATGTGTTTGCCGCTAATTCAATTCTTGTAATGTGTATTCGAGAGTATAACAATATAGGGTGCTCCTCCGTTATTTTACTATTCTTCTGTTTTAAAGTTTGTGACATGTTTAAAATGTTTATTCCTTTTTCCTCTTACATAATAAATCTTAAAACTTATTTAGATATTAATATCTCTTACTATCTGAAAGCTTCCGGCTTTTAAAAACTAATAAATTTTTAAAATTAGTAATGTACTATTTAGTAATGTAATATAAATTACTTAATGTTTACATATATATATAATATATATTTATAATTGAAGAAATATGAATTTACTTGACTTTAATTGATTCGAAAGAAATTTATTTCTAAAATACACTGCTTACAAGTAGATTACATTAATCTTGAATTGATAAGTCTGAGAGTAATATCAGAATTTTTAAAAATACAACAAAAACTACAAAAAATGCATTAATGTATTTAAAAATCGTTCATAAATTTACAATCAGAGATATCACTTTTAATTATTATTTCTTAAGTCACGTAGTTATTTGTTATATTTTACTTATATTTATTAAATGATTTATTAATTAATTAACAAGTAATTTATCCCAATTGGATTTCTAAAACGTAGAGCTTTCTTTTATCATCATATCTTGTCGAAAATCAGATGAGTCAAAATATTTGCTGTCACATCATAAGAGAATATAATCGTGGTTATAATTGCGTTTAATTTCTCGGCAAGCTTTTCCGCGCTATTCCGTATCAAAACAACTAGAATCCGTCCATTCTCCGCGGCCGCTATGAATTATCTCGTTTAACCGTCCCGTCGTTGTGTTTTCGGACATAACCGCGTCGTTTCATTACGTGTAATAGAGAAATCTTGCACGCGAGCTGCCGCGCGAGTTTGCCAGGCCCATGCAAAAAGCGACGAAAGGGATTCGCTCTCCGTAACAGCCGACCAACGTGGGGCATATACAGACACGTCGAAAGCTCGGTATCGCTTTTTGCCGCGCTAGCCAATTTGTCGGGGCCGATTCCGACAAGTCGCGGCAAGAAAACGTTTGACAAACGTCCGGATATTCCCGCGGCAGGGCTGTTGGGTTTCGCCAGGGGTTTCCTGAACCTGGCCAAGTCCAATCCTTGCGAAAGAGACGAATGGACCTTGGAGAAAGTTCGACACCGTCGTCGTTAACGACGACCGCATTAATTTTGATTGGCCGTCCTTATCAATTGACAACCAGCCCTACGATCGCATAACATTAATAACATTATTCGGTTATTATCCTACATAATATTTACCGTTCGTATCTCCATACACAGAATATAACAATATAAAAGAAAATAATTTAAATAAGATATCTTTAAATTTAAATTAGATTTAAATAAGATAATTTAAATAAGATATTATATTTGTAGTTTGATAAAAATGTAGTAAATTAAAGGTAAATTAAGATGCGCGTTTTATGCATCTCTCATTAGAAATTTTATCAAATATATGTTGCGGCGGGTACACATCTTTAATGAAGAATTTATAATCAAGATTTTTTATATGCACGATTTTTAAATATCGTTATTGGAAATTGCATTTATCAACTGTGAAATTAATATTCTGCAACGTTTAATTATATCACAATGATTATTGAAAAGGAATAGTTGTAAGTTTTTACAAATATAATTACTCTAATTTGTCTCTATATTCACATTTCAATTTCGCACAATTACGGAAGTGCAGCAAAGGAAAGTGCGAGCTGCTTTTCTTTTCTGGCATCGATTACAGCTTACCCGGAGGCTACGCATTAAAGTCAGCGAGAAGAAAAAAGAAAGGCGTAAGATAATTTTGAGCGACGGCGTTAACGAGATTTTAATATGCAGGTAGCGTTGCTACGGAGGAAAGTCAGAAAATACCGTTGCCCTTTTCAAGGAGTCTATCCGGAAGCGTTATTGGCGCAAAAGGGTTGAAACGCTCGTAAAGAAGGAGGAAGAAAAGGAGAAAGTCCGATGGGGAAGAAATCGCGCCCTCCACACCGGGTCGTTGAAAAGTTTGCGTTTCATCCCTTTCACAAGACCTCGACCAGCTTTCATTCGTCTCCCTACGAATCAATTCGTATCACCTCCGACCTCAGCCCGCTCCATCGTCATCGCTGTCGTCCCTCGTTCTCGCCTCTTTGCGACTCTGCAAATTTCCGTGCTCTGAAAATTCCCCTCAAACCGCCTGTCGCAAAGTAGCCTATGTACATTCGCAACTTTTTGATATTACGCTCTTCAATTCGCACTCGTTTATTAATATTCCACTCTACTTTGCCATATCGACTGATACGCTTCCTGTACTCGTACAATCTCGCATCTCAAGCTATTTCGCTCATTCGTTGCGGTGTTTGCATAAAGAAAACACTTCAGATTTGTAACGGTACCGAACAAATTTCGCGCGCCGCTTTTTTTCCCGAAATATGTTTTGCTACCTCGAATTCCGCGAAAAATAATATTTATGTTGCAACCACAAAAATAACACAGACCGTCTGGTGTTACAATCCCGATACGGGCGATCTATTCGCAATTCTCTAACAATTTCGACCGATGAATTCTGCGTACCGCGCTGGAGACTCCGAATTAATATCGGCATATTAAAAAATATTGAAATATTAAGACTTTTTAATGTTAAAATATTAATTAAAGGGAAATATATTAATAATTCGACGAAATATCTCAATTAAGTTTATCTCGTGTGACGCAGGAAAAATTCCATTTTCGTAAATACCATCGACTTAACGTAAACCCCATCTTAACAATTTCGGGCGTTTTGACAAGCATCAGAAGTAAGGAAAATTTCATTCCGAATCCAGCCACGTACAACAAAATAGTTCTACGATTGGGCGGACTTGCGAAATAGCTTGGGAACGATGAGTTCCATATATACCTGGCCGACACGTGTATTCCGTACGCGTATGCTACTTCCCTTTTTTTTCATCATACACGGCGTTCGTACGCGAAAATGGAAGCTAATCCATTCGTTTCTTCACAATGCAGTGTGTCGTTTATCGTAAAATTTTTCAAACCAAATATAACGTTCCTGAATGTAACGTTCATCCTACCTATGATTCGAGTCTCTGATTATTTTCGCAAATAGAAATCTCGCGTATGCATTATATTACATGTGTCACGTCCATTAACTGAAAATGAGAAATTTCTTTACATTAATAAAATACGATGATTTCGACGAGCGATGAATGTATCTCTGATAAAAAAATTTTTTTTTTTTTTTTCGGAGTACGATTTACTTATGTATAGGTGAGTTACATTACGATTTCACCAATTTTAATGATCCATATATTAGTTTGTTTAATTACATCCAATTTCCATACAGAATTATTGTACGTCGAATCTCCGTAACTTCATCATTATCGATTCAATCGAGTTTCAATTCATTAATTACCAAATTGATCATTTTGCCAATTAATTAACTAACCGTGTCACCGGTACGGAGCACTATTTTTTTATTTGTTCAATATATACATTGCTAGTTCAGGAATATTTAGAATTTAATTACTCCAGTAGAGTATCTTGTATCGCAATATCAAATTTATATAACGTGGACAAAATTAATGTTTCTACATGTAAAAGTAACAATTGATAAAATTTTTATAAAGTATAACATTTATAAAGTGCATACATATTATATAGGAAGGCATTAAAAAATAATTACACATTAATATATTAATAGAAAACGCAGTTAAATGAAGTTATTTCTTGTGATATTTGCAAATGATTACTAATTAGAATTATTAATAGCATTTGAATCATAAACTGTTGAGAATAAAGGATTTTTCATGAATTAAACTTCAAATAAATAATGAAATATTAATCATCGCTCCATTTGAGATACGCGTTTTACCGCGATAAAACTTGAATTTGGTTCAGTTGCTACAATATATCAGTGTAGAGATAAAGCTAAATCTATCAGGCAAAATACTGCCGTTTTTAGGCGACTTATATTTTATAAGTTAAGTCACTCCATATCCGTCGTCCACGTGCGCGCACCATCGCTTCCAAGCCTCTTTTCTTCGAGTGGCTTCAAAGTGTCAGGGCCGCGCGCCTGTGTAGATACGCGATAGTTTACGAGTCCGAGCTGCCGCATATCGATCCTCGAGGGTTGAAGTGAGTCCTCTCGCGCACACCATCCTGCCTCGGCCCGCACTTATTCACCCGCTTGACTCCGACGCGGCGCGGCGCGGTGCCTAAATGCATTCGATCGGTGCCCCTAAAATAGAAATTGCATCCCCGCGAAGGGCCGTAAAAGGAAAATTTCCGTCGCGAGGGGCGAAAGGGGATTCCGTAGCTGCAGGATGAGAACAGACAATCGCGGTAAGTAGCGCACGGGTTGACACGCTCGGGAATGTCTTCGCGCCAGGATGAAACTCGCGAGCTTTCCCGGAGATGTGCGCGAGAAGGTTGCGGGGAAACGATCGGGGGTGGAGGGGAATGAAAGGAAGGAACGACGGGGGCGAGGGAGGATGGCTGATGCGAATTGAATCATGGGGGCGTTTTAGCGTCTACGTGGCCCGCATTCGGAATTTCGGCGCCCCGAACCACATCCAATACCTCAGGCTTCGTCTTAGCACCCCCCCCCCCCCACACACACACACACACACACACACACACACACACACACACACACACACACACACACACACACCGGCGAACGTATGTACAAGCCGGAGCGAGGTAAGGCATGGAGAAAAAAATGGATACGTATTTTCGATTTGCAATTCTGCGGCTCGTGATCTCGACGGCGCGGCGCATATGCAATGTATCAAACTGGAAAATCCCCCAAAGGTACCCCAAAAAACATTAAAAATACAGATCCAGCCCGCGAGGCAACGGACCGTAAAAATAATACGCACGCTCTCGCCGATGTACAGCGATGGTAGCGAATGTAGTTGAAATTTCACGAAATGAATGGTTAATTTGCATAACAAGTTATTTGACCCATATAAATTAATTATTAATATTTGATACACGGTACGCTACGTGAGTTGAACTTTAAATAGTAAGAAAGTATCGCATGATCCGACAGAAATAAAAACAAAAAGAAGACTTTATATATGCATTTCGAATTCCAATCGTGTCCCACCCAAAATCGTATTGAAGCGACGAAAGGGAGAGCACGCTTATCGTACTGTAGTTTATATCGTCCATCGTACGCGTATCTGGCTAGTGTGTATACGTTCTTTTCCTATTCACAAGACGGAGAAAAGGAGTTCCGATAAAGGAAAGGAAGGGTAGTTTCACCCTGCGAAATCAAGAAAGAGGGACGTAAAGAGAGAAAAGAGAGAGAGAGAGAGAGGAGGAAAGGAAACGCAAGAGGAAGAAGACGAAGAAGGCTTCCTCGAGACTGCATCGATTTTTAAACTTGCTCGGTTGTGTGCGGGGGCTCGAAGGGGTTGGCAAGGGAGCGAAAGGAGGGAACGAGGGTGCAGTAGCGACCCTTTCAGAATTTGTCCGATTGAAAATTTATCCGATGTGCACAGTGTATCAAGCAGTCGCCATTTCTATCGGCGCGCGTGTGTGCGCGTCGTCCTTTCTCGCTTTATTCCTCCTTTTCTTCTCGTCTTTGTTCGTTTATTTTTTAAGGGCGCGTCTTTTTTTTTTTTTTTTGCTTCTCCCCTGCCCGCGGATACGCGTTCTTTTTCCTTCGTCTTCGCTCCTTTCGTACCTTCGATATAATCCGCGGCTCGTCAATAATTCCAACGATCGAGCGGGTAGAAAGGGGATGGTGAAAGAAGAAGTGTTTTATCCACGACGTTGTTATAAGTTATTTCGCATCGTGAAGAATTTAAGATGGACGGGGGCTTCGTCCGAAGTTTTGGAATTTTTCAGCAGAAATCTTCTTCTACCCTTTTTTTCAATGAAGATTTTCCATTCGTTTTTTTTTTTTTTAATAAAAATGTTCTTCTACCACTCTGCACGGAAATTATAAAACTGACGAAAATTACATAATAGAATATCGAAAAAGTGATAAAGCCATTAATAATTTGACTGAAAGATCGAGACAGAGTCTAGGGAAATCATCGGAGAGCCGCAATATTGTAAAGAAACGCGTCGTAAAAGTAACACGTGGCGTCAAATCAACTCTAAGGTGGTTTACTTATTTATTCGATGCGAAAGAGGAGCCCCAAGACTGGGAAGGATACGGGATTACAGTGGAACATGCAACCCGCGATAAAGTGTATCGTCAAAATGCGTCGGGTGTTATTTGCACACACCAATGTAACGCGGCAATAATCCCGTGGAAACACTATTGTGGTAACGCGCGGAATCGACTGGGCCGCTTCTGATGTGATTGATATGGTCGGACAACCGTGGCGTATCGTTGCGCGATTACGATCGAAACTAGTGTCGGTCGCGAGCTGCCTTCAAAGTCTCTTCTTGTTCGTACCGCAAGCGAGCTCACGTTTAAGCGTATCACTTTGAGTAATATCACACTTTCGTAATGCTCGCAATCAACGTGTACGAATTCACAAAATAAGATTATTGCGTGGAAAAATTGATAAAAAGTGAAATGAGAAAAATGATTGATTTGCATCGAACAAGAATAAACTCGCAAGACTCTCGTTGCTTTCGTCGAACGATTCGCACCGCTTCGGCGTAACACAACATTGCGTTAACATCGTATTTGTGCAATGTCTATGGTGTAACGCACATTACGGTGATTGCTCAATCCGGGAAAACGTGTACCATATTTCCCCTTACAATGAAATTTCTTTTGTTCGCATACAACGACCGATTGTTAACGCAATAATTTTAGTTTGATTCACACGTTAAATAATAGGTATTATTAAACTATATTATTATAATAATAATTCAATGCATAAAGTTAAATTACAATCGAACTGAAAAAATTGAAGAAAAACTCGAAGGCTTCGTCGAACGTTTTAATTAATTTTTTAACTTTAAAAAGCGTAAGAATATATATTAATAATATTTTAAATAAAAATTCTATTTAAAAGGCGATTCTGTTTTAAAAATTTAAAAGGGTCTCGATTATTCCGATTGAACAAACATTTAATCCAAAATACTTAAATGCAATCCGACAGACAGTTGATCGAAATTAATGCAGAGGTATTGAATTTTTTTTTTCTCGTATATCTTTATTTTATTGGCCACGGGCCTCTTGCGATTCTCCACTCGTATCCACTTTCCATGTTTTAATTACTGCCTGCGCGCGCGTACGTTCGTTTACAATGAAAAAAATATTTAAAAAAAATAAAATAAAACGAAGGAAAACGCGAGCAGACGAGCGCGATTGGAAAAATATCAACGGGCGAGCAACCGGCGCTGATAATGAAGCGGCTGAAAATTCAATTAACGAAAACACGCCAATTGCCGAGTCTCCTTCTTTTTTTCCAATTTCGACCACTTTCGACTAACCGGACAAGCTAATTTTTGCGAAATTGATACGTTACACGTATCACGGGTTTATCGAAGTGTGAATTTCCGCAATGCGCGACCGAAACGAAATCGTAATATAATTAGAGGCAAAAAAGGTAAATATTAATTGCGAAATTATGCTCTCGCTCGCGGATTCTCGTCGATAATGGGAGAGAGGGGATGGGAGAAATTAATTTACGCTTTCAGGATTTTGTACCTGCCCGCGTAAACGCGCTCGTTACAATATGTAATGGTTTTGCACGTTTTACACGCCTGTTTCTGAAAGTGCGCACGCACACGTAACAATGTACTCATGTGTCATCGTACTCTCTATTTTCAGTCGAGTTTCATGCCTCCAAAATACGATTATTAATAATAAATAAGGGAGTGCATATTATCACATGTTACTGTCAACCCATTTTATCTCGAACAACCTAATCTCGCGCAATTAATTAATATTGCGCTTATGATTTATATTTGAAAATATTTACGTACATTTAGAAATATATTAAATATGTATATAACTAAACAAATATTTTTTCTTTGATTTTATAAAGAATAATCGTGTTAAAAGAGCGATAATGGTATACTTATTTTCTCCCGTTTTTGATATAAATATTACCCAACTATTATATGCGTCAATTAATTCTGATTATTTTTCAATTATCAAAAATAAATTACCCAATTTTTGATGAAATAAACTTAATTAGCTTTTAATTTGTTGTTACAATAAGGCCTCCTTAAAAAAATAATTATTGTCAAGATTGCGTTAAATAATCTCGCTGTCCAGATATAAAGTTTAATAAAAGATGTCGGCATATTAATTAGAAACGTGTTAGACACGCTGTAACAATTGTGAAAGAAACAATCTTTTGTTCGCAAGACCATTTTGCTTCATTCCGGCTGATGTAGCTGAACTACTACACGGCCGTTCTTGCGCACAAGGACTTGCAGAAAATTCCTGATATAATATTCAAAATCCTCGGTCCTCGTATCGTATAACGGATGGTTCCTCTTAATTCAATTTAATTTGACTTATTAAACTCACCATCTGGCGACGTACATGCACAACTCGGATTATCACTATTAATAATTTTCCGAATTCGTTCGAACGCAATATATATATATTGANCGTCGATGTGAATAAGCGAAATTAAACATTGCTTTTGTAGATTTATTTATTTCGCTGGGTTATGTGAATTTACATCCCGATTATCGATTTCACCACAAATCAATTTTGCATTTTGCGTTTTATATAAATATAAATGAATACGTATATATTATATCAATATTTTTAGTTCTTAATAAATTTCAGCGTTATCATGCTAAGCTAAATCCGCCCTTCAAAATAACGTGCATTAAATATTCACAAGTGAAATTTGACAAACGGGGTCAAATGCATCTAATAGAGAGCTTTAAAGTCGCCTTCTGTGAAGGCTTTGCCTCGCGGTGGTATTTAGTAAAGTTTGGAAATCTTGAGCAATCACGTGAGCAGAGTGTAAATGTTATTGGATAGTTCCGTTGCGTTTGAGAACATGTTTGAAAAGCGGAAACGGTCCCGGCAACTGGCCCCGGCGCCAGTGCGATGCTATTACACATATTAGTTTGTAGATCGTTAGCGGGCTTTCCACTTACAACCGTATAAATGTTCTTCCGTGATGACGCGAAACGGCTTGGCGTACTGGCAATTTCTCTGAAACCTCGTGCCAAAATAATATGTGATATGTTTGCAAACGCATAAATAGCATGCTTGAAAAGTCTCAGAAATAATCCCGCATTATAATTCTCATGACAAGAAAATAATAAATTTCTGTTGCGACACAAATTTGGCAAAAAATATATTTATACATACAGTAGATCATGCATTAAACATGAGATTGGCATTTCATATAAGTTAAAGAGACCTTACACTCTTCCTGCTACAGAATTGTTTACACCGTATGACTTCTTATCAGAAAATGTAGTTTTACATAAATATCGTTAAATCTTATAAGACACGCGAAAAAATAAGTTAGATTTAATAATTTTCATAGAATGAAATAAATGCGTGTAATTCGTGGTACCTTCTGCAAATATTAAATCACGCATGTGCGTCGGGGTCGACGTAATATGTCGCGTCAGGAACGAAATCTCCCAGCGAAGCTCTTTGCCCGATGGTCAATTAGTTAATGAACAACGGGTTTTATTAATTAATTCGCCCCACGGCACCACGCTCGAAGCGAACTTAATAGCCGCTGGCTGGCTCGAAATATATTGTACCGCTGAATTTAACTACTCGATAATATTGTCCCGGCGGGCCGTAGCAATATCCAAGATTCATACCAACCAGACTAAAATCGAAGGTTTGATAATTTCGAATATTTTGTTGCTACCCGCAAATTACGCGCGATTTCATTTATCGCGTATCGAGAAATCTCATCGCGTTCAGGGAGCGTATCTGCAGGCAGCCTTTTGTGTTATCTCACCTTAAGAAATTTTAATAAATGTCTGCTTTTTCAGTGACTATTTTACCGGATCAAATTAAATAGATACAGATATGTATTTATGTCTTTATTTTTTTTTCTCGCGAAGAGAGAATCACAGAAATACTGGAAAAATCGCCGAAAATACTGCGGCTCGCATGTACTCTCTTAAAGTCAATCAATGAAACTTCAGTGAAACTCACTGTCAATCAGTGTATAATCGCTGATTTCACTGATTGACTTTAAGAGAGTACTTTTGGATAACATATTTCCTTCTCTAGATTGAAGCTTCACAGAATGCGCAAGTAACGCAATGCGTAATCAGTATTCGACAGACGCTTACGTGCGATCCAATTCCATCTCGGAGTCATAAATTTTTTGCGGTGCTCGTAAAGACGCGCTTGAGCAGAATCGTTATGATATATTGGGTATTCTTCACAAAAGGCCGCAACGAGTTAAGATAGCGAAAGCCCCGCTAACATTATGCCCGCTATAATCGAGATATATAAAACTTTCGAGACTCTAAGATTGTAAGATTCGTAAAAGCGCCGGATGAAAAATAGAGGCACAGCATTTTTCTCTTTTGTTACACTTTTCTCTTGCTTCAAGTATAAAAATTAATGATTTGCTGGGTAACAAATTTTATGCAATCGGATTTTTATTATTAAAACAAGTAGGACATTGACAAATTGAATTAATTTTGTATTAGAAATTTTGTCTCGTGAAGAATATTGCATATATACATGCAATATGTAACTCGTAATTATTTTTACAATATCTATCTCTTTTAACAATTTTATTTTATTTAAGTATCTTTTTTATCTATCGTGATATAAATATGTGACAAAATCAGAAAACATTCGTTGAATATTTTACAAAATTGAGAAAATCTTTCTCATCGTTAGAGTAGAGAGCTGCATTTTAGTTTCATTACAAACGATAAGAAATATCTTCGTCCAAAGTGAGACCAAAATGAAGATGTGTCAACATCCATTTCATAAATTCTATCTAAATTTTACGAGGATTGAAGTAAGGAATTTTAAATGGGAATATGATAATCGAGAAACCGCTGACTGTCTAAAATTAATTCACTGTATAATGAAATAAAATCAGCAAAATTAATGAGGAATACTAAAAAAACACGATAATTATATCTTTATTGAAAAAAAGTAAAAAAGTTGTCTTTCATATTTTAGTATCATTGACGCAAAGTGACGTTAAGTTTAGTAATATCATCTTGCGAATAAAGAAAGTCACGCTAATTTATTTCATTTATTCTTATTGATTTTATTTTATTGACTTTATCATAATTATCTTTCCTCCAAAAGCGGAAAATGATCGAATCTAATAAAAGATACTACCGATCGCCAATGACGGTGAACATTTGTCGTAGGTTGCTTCATTTCCGGTCCACTCTCTTGTTCTCTCCCACCTTTCTCCCAATCTCTCGTGCTTCTTTTACTTTGGTGTACTGGAGAAACCTTATGTCTGCACGATAGTCCTTCGAGTAGACTGAAATCAGATTGGGTCAGATCAGGTTCGCTTCTCCTACCTTTTAAAACAAAAGGCAGTATCCTGGGAAAATTTCTTCTTGACTGAACGGTTCACTATCTCCTTCCGTCTCCGTACAATTCTTCCTAACGATTTTGTAGTATAATACAATGTGCACGTGCGACTAATCCAATAGTAAACGCGCAGCATTTTCTGTCACTTCGTAATTCTATCACTTCGACGCTGATATTCTTCGTCAGAGGGTCTTTCTCATTGAATGAGTGAACAAACAAAAGGAATAATTTAGTTATGGAAAAAGCAAAGAGAATATCTCTTTCTATACATTTTAAAACTATATCACAGAGCATAAGATATTAAAAAAAGATGGTAAATTATTTTAGTCTCAAATTAAGAAGAGAGAAGAAATGGGACAGTAGCTTATTTTGAAATTCTTAATTTTAACATGTAATCTCTTCTTTTATATCATCATTTTTAGCATGTATATAATCTCTTTTATATCAAGCTTTCAACTCTACAGTGTTAATCAAACAACACGCGCGCGTTTTATGTGTCGCAAGTCGGTTTAATTTAACGTTACGCTACTGGCGACTGGCTGACTCGCTCGTCTGTTTCTCCTTCTCTCTGTCGAGCGGCTCGAAACGCGAAGGGGTCTCGCCGCGTCTCGCGCACTAAGGAAGATCGAATTTGCGAAATGGCTGTGTATGAGGGCTGAATACCTGACGAGGTAATTCGCGAGGGCACCAGCGCGCGGGCGCGGGAACGACGTAATGTCCCGTGGAAAGTAGAAAGGAAAAGCTCGTAAAGGGAGCGAA
Organism: Tetramorium alpestre; assembly: GCA_021460005.1. Classification (NCBI taxonomy): domain Eukaryota; kingdom Metazoa; phylum Arthropoda; class Insecta; order Hymenoptera; family Formicidae; genus Tetramorium; species Tetramorium alpestre. Next base: position 296,513 of record JAJVSH010000057.1, on the reverse strand, counting down.
ATTTAAAGTAAATTTTCCAAAGTAGGCGGCAGTGCATTACGGCAGCGCCGTCAATTGACTTTGTTAGGAAGAATAGTTGTCGTCAGACGTGCGCAACAGACGTCGCGTTTACCCCGTTTTTTGCAACGAGCTTTTCGATCCATCTCCATGGATCCATCACTGAATCTGAAGGGTAACGTCGGCGAAGATGAGAAACGGCTACATCTAATCCGCGAAATACAGTCTTGTTCATCGCATAATAAAATTCATTTAAAACTGACGGAAGAACTACTTACGAATTCTGAATTTTTAATACCGTACATTTTGCGATAAAGTTAAATAAAATTTCTTTTAAAGTAAAATCTAAAGATTAACCACGGGGAAGGGCCTTACTATCCATCTCTTGAATCTTAACTTACGAAAACTAAACTTTTTCATCTGCAATGTTAAATATCTTTCTGATTACAACTTTCATCAAATCTTCATCAAGCTAAAATCGATTCCGCATATTACGCAGTTACGATAAATGCGGAACAACCTTTACGTAAAGTCCACGGAATCGAGCGAAATTATATTACACTTGCGGACTTCGATTTTGCCCATCGCGCATTAAATCCTGCCTATACGTACTGGAGTATCGCCGACCTTAATTGCGGGATTTAATCACTCAACACTTTTTTCTGTGACGAATTGTCAAACGCGCTTGAGTAGGACAAAGACGCGCAGTATCGATAGAAGTACGAAGCGAAGTCGCGAGGGAGAGAAAAAGAAGACGGGAGGTCTCGGTGAAGAGAAAAAGCGCGGTGAAGAAGAGGTGGATCGCGCGGTTTTCATCTGCGAAAATTAAGGCGGAATCTGCCGGCGGTAAGAAAGTCCGTGCTAATTAAGGCTGTTTCTTCAGAGATTCCCCTTTCGCGGCCGGCCCCCTCGGCCTCGGCTTTTAAATAAATTATACCGAGTTAAAAGCCTCTTCGCACTTCCTCAGATAATCCGCAGGGCCGTTTCGCTCACCAAAGTTATACCCGCGGGAGAAATCTCGCGCCGGTGGAAAAGGACGAGCGTTCTTTCCACCGCTTATACAGATATGCCGTGGGGCTATAATGCACCGAGTGATCTAACGCGGGAATACTTTCTGCTGCAATTACGTTATAAAGCAAACAAGAATACTCATCTCCCGGACCCATTCTCCGCGCCCGGTTCTTCTTTACGAAAATGCGATTAGCCCACCGAGCCAAATTCAATTATCTCTCGCGTGGCGATCAGCGACGCTTGCGCTAATCTCTTTTTGCCCGATAAATCACTAGCCGTAAATGGATTTATTGGAAATGATTACCCAATAATAACCGCGCGTCCAGGATGCGTTTTTTAGAAAATAGAATTTTATTCTTCATTGTGAAAATTCCATTATACAGAGAAAGTATGTTATATGACTGTTATAGTTATATGAAACTATAATGTATCGCGAAATGAAAGCAGTTGCGAACATTCCAATCGGCTTTTCAGGTTTTGGAAATTCTTCGTCTCTTGTAGATGTCGTCGAACGACAGCGAGTCATCCTTAACACCATTGTTCTCACGGTACTCCCGGCGCGTTAAGAACGCCCCGCGGCACCTTCAAGTTAAGTAGATGTTTCTCGGTACGTCGGGTGCATTTTTAAATAATTCGATGCAAAGCAGCCGAGAAAAGGTGCGAATTCCCTCCCGAGAGGTCTCGGGAATGACGGGAAGGGGTGCGGGCACGGTGAAAGAACGAATGGAATTTCCGTGGGATTCGCTCCTCCTCGTGGCAGACGTGGCTGGAAAACGCGAGCGGTTCGGAGCGACTTTTACAACTTAATTTTTGCGTATTTGCGAGCTGCGACGACGGTGGGTTGCTGGCTTTGCGGGAGAAAAGTAAATTTTCCGACACGTTTGCTCGCGCACATGGCGTCGCGTTCGCAAGCAGCAGTGTGTCGCTACCGGATTTGCGTCAGAATTTTATTAATTTGCCACTGACCAATTTTATCTATTTCACAAAGGAAAACGACGATGTATTTAAGAAGGTTATTCAATCTTTATTGATCATTTAATAAAAGTATTTAAAATTGAAGACTCGCAGCAGATAATATTATTCCATAAAAAAAAATCTTTAAGCAGAAAATAATTTCAATTTGACCAAAGAATTCACACAGATCTGTGAAGTTGGTATCCCAAAAAATCGAAATTTTACAAAATCGCAGATATAGCATTTGATTGTTCACAATTTGTCCACGAATGTGGACAAATGATGGATAATTAGAATCCATATTATAGTTTTTAAAAAGTGCACCTAAAAGTATTGATAATGGAATTTTTAATTTTTAATTTTAATTTATTTTTTGTAAGATGGAGTCAAAATGATTATTTATAAACAAATGGACAATCAAATGCCATATCAATTTTGTAAAAATGTGCATTTCGAAGTGCCTAGAACCCAGAATTCGCATTCCGAAAGAAAAAAATGCCAAGTATTTTGTATAAAAAAATGCTACATTGCTTATAGATACACTCGCGCGCAAACAGACAACATTATTTCTCTTCATTTTAATTTATCACTCTTATTTCGATCTTACGCTCTCTCTAAGGTATTATATTATATAGGTCTTCCCGCGTTATCTAAATGTAGAGAGGTTTCTACGAGCTGACTATCAAGTAGTGAAGATAAATGCTAACTCCAACCATAAGATATCACTCGATAGGTATGCTGTAGCGCACTTACCAATACCAACATCTCTGTGCTTATATATTTATAAATTTTTATTGTATAGCGATAAAATAGAACGTAAAAAGAAAAAAACTAAATTTCAATTATTGTTTAAAGATATAATCAATAGAATTTTGTTAGATATTATATTCTGATTAAAAATTCTGATAAAACATATATATATATCTATGAAACGTTTTGCACAAGAGTCGTGTATCAATAAATTGCTGACTAATTTGTCTTTCACGTCAACTCTAAATCCCACAAATTGCGAATCAGATTGCTTGTATAGGTTACTATATAAGACGGTGCGGTTCTCCGAATGGGAGCTGACTATCAAGTAGCAGGGATGGATGCCAGGGCAGACGGTATTAACCACTCCACCTATTGGTATTGGCACGTGCACGCGGAGAAAATATTGCCGAGTCGAGAATTCGCGAATAAATCTAAATAACCTTCGTATCGGAATACCGCAGTCTTTCGTATCTCTCTATCCCACGTATTTATTAAAAACAGCAATGTTAGGATGATTTTTCTCGTACTAATGGGTATATACCATATTTTATTTTTCACAGTCGAATAAAAGGGAGGTTTTGAAGAAAGACTTTCATTTATACTTTATTCAACAGTCAAATATCTGAATATAAAATACTAGACAGATTTATACAATCGTATCACGTAAATCAGTATAGAAAACTCGAAAGTAGAAATATGGCGTAATTTAAGAACAATTCAAAAAGATTAATGAAATTATTAAATACTTGAGACATTCAATATTTCGATTTACAAGTATATTCCAAAAAAGAGACTTATCCATAATTTATTGGAAATTATATTATTCATTTTTTTCGCAAGATAATTTATTCTGCAAATCAATCGTTGCATATTCTCAAAAATATTAGGCAGCATAATTTTCACATGGTATCGCTGAATATTTAGCAACAAAATTTGCAAGTAAAAATGCAAGTAAATAAAAATTTGATCTAGCATACAAGTCGGTGTAATCTTTTATAGAACGGAAAATTATAAAATTGCAAAGACACACCTTCCCTGTCGTTGCATAATTATTTTTTATTCACGTATTACCTCCCGCTTCTCTGTACGCACTAAACAGTATCGAAGCAATGCGCGAACGCTTTGCCAGTCGAATCGCAGAAGATACCGACACCAAAACGAATAATTCCAGAACTAAGAGTCCATTTTATTTATCGCCGCGCTTCGTCAATCCAGATCCAACATTTCTCCAGAAGTAAAACTGTCCCCGTGATCATCCTTCTGACTTCTATCAATGTGACCATCGGGCGACAGGTCCTTACCGGCGGGACGATTACCGAAATTCAGAAAATCCGAGCAGGGGCTGCCGGTCTGTATAGATGCGAAGAAATGTTCTCTTTTTCATCTATATAGTAATTATTTTCAAAAGTGTTTACTTGAAGCAAATAGTTGTCCGCATCATTCTCCATCGGCGGCTGCCGGTGCAATCGTCTTGGTGACACGGTCGCACACTGCTGCAAAGCGTTATCGCAGAAGTCCATTGTGCTTTCCTGCAATCGAATGCCAAATATTTCATCAAATAATTAGATTGCTGGTCAAACATTCAATCGACCTTTGTTAAAGAATCCGCCGTTGGTTTCAACCATCGTTGGCGAATGTTTTACAAGTTGATGATGATTAAGAATTGTTTGAAATATAATTAGAAAAGAGAAAAGATTACTTACGAATTTAGATTTGTCATCAATAACTTTGACGATATCACCTTCCTCAGTTGTAGTGATAATACCAGTGCCGAGCTTTTTACCGAGTATTTTTACCTCTTTTCTACATCCTTCAGATTCAGGATCGATGACATTTGATACGCAAGTGTTCTGCATGGTGGCATTCTTGAGGAATTGCTCGTAAGGACTGAGGAATCTTGTATCTTGATAGTGCGGAACTATAAATTCGTGACTGTGATTCTTCGGTCCCAAAATCTTCACCTCGTTTAAACCGGGATATATCTTCGGCGGTGGGTAGCAAAACTTGTCGTTGAAAGGCTGTAAAATTCATCGTGGGAATGTATCGTGTAAAATTCTCAATGAGTATTCCGCGAATAATCTTTAAACCATACCTTCATGCATTGACTTCCGGAATCGAGCATCTTCATGTCCGATTGACCAAAGGGTATTAAACCGGTATCGCAGTCGTCGTCGAATACCGAGGACAATTTCATCTTTGAGTCATATTCCGAATGATGATCTTCCATGGGGGAGACGCCGAGAATATTTAGATCTTCCGTAAGGCTCTGATTGCTCTTTAGATACGGTAGTGTTTCGCCCAATAATGACAACGGTGGATGATTCTTCATTAACAAAGACGATAACGAGGATTGCGAGCTGGTAGATATGTTCGAGGGATGACCCAAGATGCTCGTTAGATCCTGCTGGCTCGACGTCACGGCCATTGCTAGGGACGGCAACCATTGACAAAAGTTATGAGCAAACGACTGTTTTAGAACCGATTTCAAACATCTCAAGAGACTTAGCGTGGCTGTAAATTTACTTCTTACGTTAATGCGAATTATAATTAATTATTAACTATTTAAATTATAAAAGATGCTGTTCATCAGCTCTGACTTATGAAAACTTGGAGAAAACACAGACTTGATGCAACAGTCTCGAAATACCTAAAGTATTTTTATAAATCGCGGCATTACGGCGCCGATTCACTTACCATCGTCGTGCCCTGCAAGAGAACCATCGCCATCGATAGGTAGCGGTTTGGGTCCCAGCAGGAGATCGTCGATTTTGGTCTGGGAGAGGAATGTCATGCCATCCACGAAACGATCATCGAGGCTTTTACTGTCGAGAATCCTAATGTCTTTATCTTCGAGAATCTCCATGCCGTCCATTGACATACCGCTGGACTTCTGGCTGGATTCCAGCACCATGATTTGATTATCGTTGTCGCCGATGATGACATCACCGTTATTGCGCATATTCACGAGATTGATGGCGTCCGCCTGTTCGCCGTCAAGAATCGTTACGTCGTGGGAATTCTGCGTCATTAAGTCACGGGCCTCGCTGTTCGTCATGACCTGCAGCCATAACGCGCGCGCGTAAGGGCATTGAACTGTTTAAAGCTTCGTCATGATCGGAATAATTTATTACGATAAGGCGAATTGTGCGACATATACGCAAAAATATGATAAAAATATATTTTTACCACTATATTTTATAGCCACGATAATTCCTATTATTATACGAAAAAAAAAATCATTAATTCTATGTAATTATGAATTACGATCAATTTTAGAAATGAATCTAAAATAAACGTAAAATAAGATTGATTGAAACCGAACATCTTAATGAACAAAGATTCTTGAGATTTTAAACCAGATTCGTCTATCAATTTAAATTTTATGAATGAAAATCAATTAGCTTTACAAAGTTCAGAGAATCGCGATGGAAAGGATTTAATTAAGACTCTTGTAGTATTTGGAGTCTATCGATATAGATGTTAAAATTAATCGAGTTTCTACGGCTAATTTGAAGAAGCATCAAAGATAAATTCTAGCAAACGCTATGTATTCCTATAAGAACGTTACACAGCACGTTTCGCAAACGCGGCAGCGCAGTAGTTCTCTAAATAGAGGACTCTATGTAAAGGAATGAATGCACCTGACATGAATACTCCGAATGTGTCGCGCGTACTGTAAGTCGAAAAGTCGATCGAAAAGACGTTGATGCCGTAATACGGTTCTGCGTAAAGAAAAGTACATCGCCTCCTCCGAAGATAAAGATGTAGATGTTATGCCTCGAGATTTCGTTCTCTTATATTAAATTCCTGCCATATGAATAATTCTCTCTTCTTCTCGATTTTATCCAAGTTAATCATAATGATCGTTGGATTCAAAGCGTAATTATAGACTCATCTTAAAATGTTTGGAACGCGCAAAAATGCCATTTGAATTAAACTGCAGGGAAAGTTATTTCAAGTTCCAACAAGTGATATCATTCTGTTTCCCAAACGTGACTATTACCGGACGCGCTGCTGCGAGCGCGCTAACACAGCTTCACACGTTGAATGTGTAATCGTTTCTACATTACCTCGTAACGACCGTCCTCCGTGGCGCGAACAAACTGTATTCCACCTTGCGCAGCCAGTTCCAGTAACTCGTTACATTCGTCCATCGACGTAGTTGAGCTCGGGCCATTTTGCCGGTCCGACTCGTTGCGATTGAGCACAGACGGAGAGAACTGCGAGTCTAACGCTGTCACCAGATCATCTGACGACGACAGATTAAAGAGAGGAGCGCGTCTCTTTCTTCTTCGTCTCGCCTTGCAAGATTGACGAGAGAGCTTACCTTGCTCCTGTTCCGCACCGGGAGGCTCGATGATGAAGCTGACTCTGCCATCGGGTTCGATATTCTGCATCACAGTCGCGACTACCGGTACTTTCACCTGAACAGCTTTATTGCTGTCAGCGTCTGAAGTCTCGATAGGATTCAAAGTTATTTTTCCAGTCATTCGCAAATCTTCGGCAGTCGCAGGTGTAAGTATCTGTAATAAATGATATAAAATTATCAAGGACAACTGACCACGTTGCATAATTTAATATATTAGTAGATATACTATTAATTAATACACAGAAGAATTACCGTTTGCAACGTCCCATTGTAACAGACTAAGCTTAAGGGAAGCTGTCGGGATTACCAATAACAAAATAAAACAAAAATACTTATAAAATATAACATACAAAAAATGAATATGTAACTTTAAATAATCTTCTTGCAAAGGCATCTAATTCCGCTTTATATCAAATAGATATTTAGTATATAAAAATAACAAACTATACCGAGAACTTTAAATATTTTAATTAACTTTATTATAACTTTGACGTTTGTCAATTATACGTTTATACGTTTATACGTTTATAATTATACGTTACATAAATGACGTTTGTAAATTCAATTATTTAATTTCTGACTTATACATACATAATTAACGTTATATATATTTTTTTACTCGTGTTATTTGTTTTTAAACGACACAAATAATTTTCGTGCTTATTTCTCTCTCTCTCTTTCGCCAAAAACCTAAATTTCCACAATGATTTAATTATGTTGATAATTAAATTGTCCAAGTATACTTACGTTCTTATTATTCGTAGTAGACGAAATTTTAACGAGTACCGGTATACCTTTCACGGGTTTGTAAAGAGCGAAAGGAGTCTGGCCTTGGAGCATTGCCATTTCCATCGCTTTTGTATCGATTTTATTTATCACGATGCTGTCCATCAAATCCGACTTTCATGAAATAGGATTCCAAAACTAATTACACAATCTATAATTCGTTGTATTCATCGTAAATCAAATATATACTAACCGAGCCGAAATAATCCTTCTCTTTGCTCTCTCTTGTTTGATTCCGATCACCGTTGTACAACTGAATAATTCTAACGTTCTTGCTGAAAATGTATAATCACACATCGCGCTGAAATATCTATAATTAAATCAATTTCATACAACCGTGTGAAATAATAATTAAATATATAGCCGCTTTGATCATCCACCCAGCCCCTGCGGGAAATAAACTAATTAAGTGAGATCTCTCTTATAGGAGATTGACCTGTGAAATTATAACTAATTGCTTTTAATTTCTCTATTTTTGCAATATCTTCCCTTTTATATCCAACAAAAATACCAGCCGGTAATCCATGACAGAGAGATCGATATTTTTAATTAAATCAGTTTGGAATTTACTGTTCGCATTCTATGGATATTCATTCGGGATGGCAGACGAATTCCAACGATTTTTTTCAGATCGTTTACACATTTGTCGCGCCAATGATTACGGATTGTACATCGCAATTTAACGTTCGCAGTCACTTTCTCACGTACCTTTTCCCGGCGTTGGGCTCGTTCACGGCGGATTGCCCGTTGCTCGTGCTTCGGTACTTGATACCGTGCTTGTACTCTTCGTGCGATCGCAAAGCAAACCTACGCGGGAACTCCTTCCCGCAGACTCCGCACGAATACTGCATCTTATCGGTATGTGCATGTGCCTTCACCTTGTGACAGACCAAATTCGACATCTGATTGAAGCCCTTGCCGCATAACTCGCACTTGTACGGCCGCTCGTTTGTGTGCGTGAACACATGGTTTCGTAAATTACCTGAAAAGACATTAATTTTGAGATTTTAGATGGCGGTGCGCTTTATGTCGATACGTTACAAAAATGTATAATAAAACCATTAGTTATGTGAATAAATCTAAAGTAGAAAGAAGGGGAAAGAAGATTTTATGATAATCGTAAATTCTCTCGGGAGGAATTTGTCGGTGTGAGATAGACAAATCATTGCATAATTTATATCTTTGCATGTTGTACCCTTTTGATGAAATCCTTTACCACACACATGACACTTGTGCGGCTTGTGTTCCGAGTGCGTTTTTCGGTGGGAGATTAATGTAGATACTCTGAAATACGTATTATTTTAAAATCACGTGCAAATCAATTTCGTAGCTAAATATTGAAGTTACATTGGCTGTTGTTATTTGAATGTAAAATTTAGAGTTACTAGACACGATTTCCGACCTGTTAAATGTTTTCTTGCAAAATTCGCACACATAGGGCCTGGCGTCGCTGTGTATAGCTTTATGCTGACTCAATGTTGACAACTGTCGGAAAGCCTTGCCGCAAGCCTCGCATTTAAAGTTTCTCTCGTCGGTATGAGTCGGCAAGTGTCTCATCAGAGTGTACTGATGGCGAAACTCTTTTGAACCTGATTCGAATATTAAACGTAAAAGTTTCTTATAACGAAAACAAGCTGTCGAGCCTCTTGAGTCGACATTAAAGAGTAATTACTCGCTATGCTGCGAAATCGAATGAGAAATCTAAATCATATTTTCCACGAAAGAAAAAGATTTGTCATTTTTAATTCTGTCTAACCTTTTTAGTTTTAATTTTATTTCTTATTTTTCAATTATTAGTAATACGAAAATGTGACAATTACCATTCACATAAAATATTCTTTATTAATTAAATAGATTTAAATATTACTACAGCGAGAAATGTTACGTACAAATGCCGCATTCCCAGATCTTGAGCGTCTTTCCGTCACGTTTTAGATATTTTACAAAATGCAATCTGGATCGTGGATCATCCTTATCGATAAGCCGAGTTGTCGAGGACGAAGGGCCTTCGGCAACAGGATGGGAATATACAATCATATTCTTGTCCGGCGCGCTAACGCTTTGTTCGAAAATCTGAAAAGATCGTATTTAAATGAAAATATCAATAAAACGCTCAAAGTAAAGAAATTTCATAAAATATCGCGATGAAGAAATACTGTCAAGTTAAATCGCGGACGCAAAAGCTCGGTGCAATTTCGAGGATTGCATTATGTCGCGTAAAAATACAGTTTCCAACAATACTCCCGCAATTATGCATCGCGATGTAGATAGGCAAATACTTGGAAACATAAAACTATAGAAACGGGCGTATGCAAATGACATTCTTCAAAGTAGGAAGAAAGGAGCAAACTAGATAAACGTAGCTACGCCCGTCAGGTGAAATATTTCATATAAACTGCTGCTGTAACGATATGCACTCGCTCTTGGTAAACAACTTGCCGCGCTAATAGTTCGACAAATATTTAAGATACCTTACTTTGGCACTTACTTTGTACCTTAACGCGTCCTTGCCGACGAGTTTCGTGATGGTGCCGTCGATATTGATCACTTCGGAATCGATAGCTGCATCCAGGTCGACGCATTCATCCTTGAAAGTGATTTCACTCGATCGCAAATCACTATCATTGATAAAATTATTATAGCGATTGATTACTTGATTCAATTGGTGATTGGCGATGGGTCCTAAACCCGCAACACTCGCTACGTCATTGTTTCTTGATTCCGGGTCAGTGTCTTCCTTCACATAGACCTCGTAAACACTATTAGTCGTCCCAATTGGTTTCATAAATTAATAACGGATTAGTAACGAAATTAGAACAATGCATCGCACATTTTCTCTATTACAATAGACATAACTGAAATTTTTTTATATATATGAAAATTTGAAAAAACTTGAAAAAAACTATCGATTAGATATTCAAAAGATTTTTTTTATACACCAATTATTCAATTGTTCAATAAAAAAAATATATATATATAAGAATGAAGGTTATTGTATCTCATAGTTTTTTAGGTTTTGAATATGATACCGTTTCTCCAATATATAATAATTACAACATGATAAAATATAAATAACTCTATTTTAACTGATTTTGTAGTTTTAATTAATTTTTAACAAATTTTTCCAATTATGAAAAAAGCTAATTAATAAATAAGATTATATTTAGCGCCCAAAAAGCTATGATATGTTCAAGAAATAATTATTCTTTGTTGAACAATGTAATTATATTTTTCTTACATCAGTATGGAAAGAAATAGCACGTATCCATACGTATGCTGTCTACTTACGCGAACATTGCGAACTCACCTGATAACTTCGTCCGGAATAGGACGAGGGAATTGCACTTGCGAATCGTCGTACTGAGTTTCCCCTACGAAATCGAAAAGCACATTTCGTGGAGAAATAGTTGTCTTATCTTAAAAATAATTAAGATAGTACGTTGTGCCATACGGACACAATCAGAAGCATATATTTGATATATTTCGAAATAACTTTATTTATTTCGCAAACATGCACTGTATTATTTTACGATCGAATGTTTCGTCGAAAGCATGATTTTTACATTTCTATGATTTCTATATTTTTAAGAATAATCCAAATCCATCTTTTAAAAAATGTGTGATAGTTGCTTGTTGTTATTATTATGGTATTATTATTATCATGATTATAATTCTAGCAACGATATATTTATGTAGATATAATCGATAAAATTTGCAATTTGATGAAGGAAAATAAAAATACTACGAAGTGATTTTTCATTCCCAATGTCCATCCACAATGTCAATGTTTTTTTATCCAGGAAGAAATACGTTTGCGATATTATTGTTTGTGGAATTAATCGAAAACTTTTCGCTTTTGTTACTGGTCCAAAATTCCTTGGGATGAAGAACCCCGTTTGTTTGGTCTAATCGGTGGGTAGCATTCTTCTCGAGCGAAATAATACGATACAGTCGTATCGATAAAAACAACATGTATGCAGCTCATCTTATACACAGCGATATTACATCATGTAAACATCTGTCTCGAAGTTTCGTCGCGTTCATAAATTATGCATCAAGGTTCACATGTATAGTATCGACACTCACTTTTATGTTTACATTTTACATTAGTGACTGTTAATAAATAGAATAGTTATGTCCACGATCATTAGTGCATATCCGCAAAAATTAAAATATAAAGTAATTACTTAATGTGAAATTCATCGAAATATTAAAGCTTTATAATATCTAGATTAAAGCTTTAGCTATGTGTATTTGTTAATTAAAAAAATATCCGTGTTAATTAAAACCAAAGTTCGCGTGAAGCAAAGAGAATATAATCTCATAATTGATCTAATTGAATAAAATTTACTTCCATTTTTATTCATATGCGTGTGTAATATAGATGATTATAATTTTATAATATAAAAATAGAATAAAATAGAATATATATATATATATATATATATATTCTATTATTTTTAAATTATTAAATTATTAAATTATTAAACATATAATCTACTTATTAGTTTTATATTCTCGTTAGATTTATAAAACTTTTACTACTTATTACTATTTTTATTATATTATATACTATTATTACTTATTATAAATTACTGACATAATTTTTTTATTGTATTCTATTTCAGAGCATTTTACTCCGAAATATTCTCTTCACATTCTACGGTTACCAGGCACCGCTGCATACACAAACGGCAATAGAATAGCCAAATAATTCATCATAATCAAAAAAGAAGCGTACTCTGACCAACATTCTACAGAAAGTATCAACTCCGAGGATCCACAAGCCCAAAATCGTCCTTGATGCACGATGCCGAATACGTTCACCGATACAGTGAGTTCTGTTTTTTATTCACCGAATAATTTTTACGTAAATCGAGAAAACAGCGCTCTTTTTCTCTCGCGCGACACGCGACCGATCTCGCCGAGATGTCACGTTGCATCGCGATTCGCGGCTCGGAGTCTCGGCTTGTTTTGTCTGGCGTCAAATAAACGAAAGCCGCCATTATCAGAGCTCATTTTTCATGTGGTGCAGGCGGTGCCTGCTCGTTGGATCCGCGACTTATTGGCGAGACGAGCAGCGAGAACGGTAGACAATTGTACTTACAGTTGTATCCCTGCAGCAAATTGCCGTGCGACATTTTCGCATCGATCGTCCTGAACCCGTGGATCGATCCTTGCCGGCCGGCTCCTGCCCCCCTCAATGTCATTCGCATTGACCTCCACCGGATAATTCTTGGAATCAGGCAAAAGAATGCTACACGAGCGCCCGCTGGCGAACGATTTAAGTTCTAAAGTTCATCAGGAGCGTGTCCTTTCCATCGCAAGCCTCTTCTTACGAGAGGGACTTTTGTTGAAATGCGAATTCTTTTGCTTATTCTACGAGCACGGCGAATCGTGCAATTAAATGCGTGAACAAAAGAATTTTCTTTTTAATTTAACAAAGAGCGAATATGTCTGTAAATTTTAGACGGAACTTGAAATATTTCTGATTAAGAAAAACACGAAAAAAATTTGTTGATTTAATTTAGACAGCATATTGAATTGTTTAAATTTTTTAGAGGTTTTTAAGCTTTTTTAAGCTGACCGTCTTTATTTCTCTTTCTCACTTTCGCTTTCTCTCTTGCCGCAGTCGAACACGGGATATTTGCATGTATAGCATTAATATGCCAGGAAACATCTGTACTCCATTCGATCGGCGACGAACTAACGGAAACCATCTCGAGGCCGAAGAACTACTCTCCCTGCTTTCGAATTCCGGTCAGGTATGTCGGCAGCGGCGCTTTCCACCTACCGACATGGATTCCGCCATACTTGCCCGACTCAATTATGACTTGCTACTTCTTGTTAGCCGCTGTTTAAGTTACTCCGGCCTTCCTTCCTTCCTGCCTGCCTTGCCTGTCTGCATCCTTATTCTAGTCAGCGGAGTCACCTGTCAGTCTGCTCCTTCGCGGACGCTGAAAAACGTAGAATTTTTTTTCACGTCTTCTTCTACAAGAAGAGGCGTTTAACGCGTGACGAATTAATATTTCAGAGAGGATTGTAATTTTTATAAAAAAATAGATCGCTCCAAAAAGATTGGGGTTTCGAAGAGAATAATAGCAGGATTTAATTGCATATTTTTATTATAGCCAAATAACAGGCGGCTCGTTTTTCGCTTCGCATTTAAGCATTTAATATCAACCGCGAAATTGCATTACCTGTTGCTCGCATTACACCTGCGTACAAACGAATTTTAGCTTATTTCTCCTCTGTTCTTTCGCAAAGATTTCGCCGGACGACGTCACGCAATTATTATTATTTTGAGAAAAGTCTATCGCGTTTGTACGATTGGTCCCGCGCAGCGAAAAAGATGTACTCGGCGAACTATGCGCGAGTCGACGGCATTCACGCCGATGTTTGCCAGCTACTTGCAAACTGTTGAGGAAGTGGTGGCAGTTCTCGCTGGGTGTTCTTACTGCGAAACTTGGTCTCCTTGGCGCACTGCATGGGCGAAACAAAGCGCGCTTCGCTCTCGATAGCGATGGTATTACGAACCAGCGGGGGAGAAAAGCTCTCGGGTGATGTCAGAAATTGCGTACGCGCTTTTACGTACGCAGCAAATTTCGACATATCAAATTATAGTCGACGTAATCGATCGAAATCTGGAAAGGTGGATCGCAATTAATTACCGTATGTACATATGCAAATCCTTGAAATTGATGACAGTTCGATGGCTTGATTTCTTTTAGAGGAACGACGAAGTGCATCTAAATTTGATTTTAGCAATAAATCTTTTAGTTAACAACTTTGGATTTTTATACAAGTTCATTTTTATACAAGTTCTTGGAAAAATAGGTCAGACAATCGCTGCACTGAAAAGCTTTCGATTTCAGATAGGATTTACTTGAAGAATGTAGCCTTTTGCTTAAAAAGAATCTTAATTTAAAGTTCTACTTTTTGCGCACTCTTCGTATTTCTATGATGAGGCAACATTATGCAGAATTATATTCGTTTGTTCTTTACGTCAAACATTCACGAGTTCCCTCTTAGAAGTTTGCCGAACTGATCGAAATTTTTCGCAAGATGTGAGATTTTCAAATGAAAGCGCGGTCATTAGAATGGCGAAAGAATTGTTTTTCTCGGGGAACGTTTGATTTACCTCATCAGCGAGTTCTTAACTTCGGCTTGGGGCTTGAATGGCGGTCGGGTGCTCGAACGAAACGCTTTCACGAACTCGACTTGGGCGAGTGGCTGGCGGAAAGGTGCGAGAATTTCGAAGGGAAAGAGGAAGAGACGGCGGCGAGATGGAGTTGAGGCGACGGAGGAAAAAGGGAAGAGGAGCGAAGGAGCTCACGACGACGGTGGGGGGAGGTGGCAATTTGATTTTGCAACCTAGATAAAGAAAGCTTTCTTCCTCGTTATTGGTTACTACGAGTTCGAACCTCCACGCTCCTTAAACTCGAAAGAATTTCTCGGATACGCGGATGAAACGGCCATGGGGATAGTTCCGCCGACGTGAACTTTCTAATGCGATATACGCGCGCGCGGCGTAAATTACAGACGCCGGCACGAAGATGCGTGACCGCGTGGTATAGATGCTCTCAGTGGTATCGAATGTTCGGCGAACGGCTGCCGTGAGATGGATAGCCTTGTGTCGGAATGAAGCATCCTGCAAACTGTGCAACGATGAATCATTGCCAGGAATAAGGAATGGGATGTCAAGGATACAAAATTCTCCCTCTTTCTCTTTCTCTCTTTCTCTCTGTCTCTCTCTCTCTCTCCTCGTATCTCTCTTATTTCTATGGAGGGGAAAAACAGTATTTTTCAATCTTTTATGTTATTTATTTAACAAACTATTTTAGTTTTATTTGCCCTTTTTCTCTTACAACAAGTTTTTCTCCTCCGAATGTCGCCCAAATAAAACCATCGCCGAGCAGAACGGACTCTGGCACGCTGAAATAAGAATTCACGACCGTCAACATAACGGATGTTCAGCCGGGCATCACCGTCCGCTCGTCTTCCCGCGAACGACGTGGGATCGAGGAAGAAAGTCTCCAGACTCTCTTCCGAAGTGCCGATGGAGTCGGCCGACCCAAAAACAAAGCCGTAACTCGATAGAGACGTCATCCTACCGTCAAGAAACTCGGGGTGACAAGAATAGGGTGACTCACGAAGCCGCCGCCACCGCCGCCGCCGTCGCAGCTGCCACCACCACTACCGGATTCTCTTTCTCGCTCGACCCTTCCTACCGCCTGTTTCGCCGATCCCCCGCGCGAACCCGCGACGTCCATCCTCACGCTCCGCAATGACCTGAACGACGACGACGCTCGTCTTCTGGGCGACCACGAACTGTCCAACTGTCCAAGTGCCCATTTTCGCGCAGGCTCTGGCGGGACACCTCCATCTCTCTCCTATCGCGAATAATATCTCTCCAGGATACCGACAGGCACGTCTCGCGAGCGAGTCCTGACAAATACGTAACCGCGGCCCTCGTATCATTCGTAGTTTACCCTACCAGAACGTACCGCACATATCTCGACGGGCGAATCTTTCGGAAGAATGGTAGTGGCGTCGACTTCTATTGACATTATACACGTCTGTCGTTTTCCCATGTAACGACGTGCAAGAATCGTCCCCGCCTAATGACGTTATTCAGAATCACGGGACCCCGGTGGATTCAATTATAGGACGCAATTGTGCCACGAAATGAACAAGGAGACGATGCATTTCATTCGTTAGTTCCTGATAGAAAGAACGAAAGTAAGATACAACTCTACCTAAAAGAAATCGCGATAATGCTGAAGATGAAATAAGGGAAAAACGAGTAGAACAGAACTGAAGAAGAGCGAATGTTACGTAATGTATGTGGCATTCTCTTTAAAAGTCAAATACACGCACGTGAACACGCGCACGCACATGTACGGGCTTTGTCAAATTACGCGTCACACGGAAATTAATTTTCTTAATGGTCGCGCTTGCATAAAATTTCGTTTCCATTTATTAATTTTCTTAATGGCATAATCTTTAGTTTACATCCAATTGCTATCGCTATTTCTAGGATCAGATCACCAAGACGAACGCATCCGCTTTAACGGAGCGGCTGTAAAAAATTAATTTTCTTAATGCAACACTATCTGCGAAATGGGGTGAATGCTGAGATTGCGAAATAATTAGTGTTTCCTCGGTTGGCGCCCGAGAATTGAAATTTCCAGGAAAATTCTCCCGGTATTAAGGCTCCGACTGCATAAGTTCCATAGCGATTGCCCACCGTAATATTATATTATATGCACGCTATGTATATATTTTTTTTCCACAGGTGCAAGGCGCGCGCTTATGTGCCGCCGCATGTAAAATCGCAAAACTTTTACGTTAACTATAACGCCCCGGAAAACTGCTCGATGTAGGTCAGTTTCTAGGATTTGCTGTTAACTAGATAATATTCACCGCGCGAATTAATGCATTACATGGAATTTCCCTACGATAATTCTTCGATATTTCGCAATTCCCATTCTTTATTTCATTTGAAACATTGATTTCTTTTTTTCTATTTTAAAGTTCCGGACAGCGTCAATTGTTTTTACTCGCGAAAGATTAACTCAAACATTTTCTCTTATTGTACAATACGTAATAATTTCTCATTAATAATAATTTGCATTTGTTAATATAACGTTGATAATAATTTAAGAGAAAAGTATGTAAGTAGTTGAAACAAATATTATTCGACGTCTTCTCCCTTCATAACAGTTTGATTGCTCGCTTCTTCATATCACATCTGTGTGTAAGAAGCAAATGTTTGGAAGCTTCTTCAAGGTTGAAAGGCATGTTTTACATTCCGGTATCATTAAGAAAATGAAATTTGCAATGCAGATAGGCGAGAGATGCTTTTCGCATTTGCATTGACATTGCCGACTTTTTCAGTAGGAAAATTAGAATGTACCCTATAACACGTTCCACGCTCACCAGAAATCGAGCTAATCATTTAGTAATCATCACAAAGAGAGAAAGCGTGGCTAGTGAAACCGTAAAATGTCCGCAAGAACATCGCAAAGTAATCTTTTTTCCCCCGGCAAATTTGACGCTGATCCCCTATCATCTTACTTCTTCGAATAACATGCGATGTATGTCGACTGTCGCTCTTTATGTGTCAAACCTTGTCTCCAGATTGTTTCGGATAGGTCAATCAGAATCAAGAGTTCCCGTCAACGAGAAGCCGTAAGTCTTCGGGAAACAAAGGAGGTGAGCGAGATAACGCGGAGAACGATGTCGTACGATGAAACGGCGTCTCCCTCCAGCAATCTCGTGTCGCGACGTCGTAACTGCCTCGGACGTCCTATAGGTTCGTAACTGTTTCGGAATCTGGGGAAGGCGCTCGATGGGCACGGGCGAGAAGGGGGTGATGGTTGGCACGAAGTACGGATACAGCGTAAATTGTTAAGGCGAGGCCTTGCCTAGTTATAAATTAGGAAAGAGGCAATCTCGCCCGGGTCGGATGTTTTCCCGCATTTCCCGCCTCCCTCCCGCGCACCACCGCCCCATCGCGCTACCTCCTTGTCTCTTTGTACGAGGCTTTAGTACCGGTCATAAAAAAAGGAGAAAGCGAGCCGTCTCAGAAATCCAGCTGAAATTAAGCCCCACCGTATGGTTCCTCCGAAAAAAAAGAGGAGAAAAAGGGAAGAAAGGAAGAGAGATAGGAGAGGAAGGAAAGAACACCGGGCCGGAAACTCCGTAGCGTCTTCTTCGGTGTGTCCCCCTTTCTTACCTAATCACAGTTAGGCCACCGTTGCTGTCTTTCGCGAGATTGTGTCGCGTTTGTGTGATGGTATCGCGGCAAAGCGCGCCTTTTGTCATGGAAAGCGGTTTAAGGAAAAGCCCGATTCGCAGGAAGTCAAAGACGCGTTCCCTGTAACTAAGGACGTCTTCAAGATTCTATAAGGGAGTCTGCATACAAAGAGACGAGTAACTATAACAAATAGTTATACTTACCTCTAGCTACTTATTTCCCTTTAACCAAGGACAAACGCCAAGTATTTTTCTACGTACGTGTATACGAATCTTGTCTATTTTTAAGCTTACATTTGTAAAAAGAAAAATTAAATTCCTATACGTACATGTATGAACTGTACAAATGGAATCGTGTTCTATCGTTTAAAGGCGTAGCATAAAATATAGGTCAGAAAATGAATCGGTTTAAACGACACGTACGCGATTAAAATGAGATATGAAAAGATTATTTACATACATGAGAACATATTGGACGGAAAATCTGTTATTTAACTAAAAACGTGATTCAATTATATCAAATTTTTTTTATTTATTTAATTCCGCCCGGATCTTTTATTAGATTTTCGAAATATATTCCTGGCGTATACTCTGTCGCGCGTTTTTTTTTTTCTCCCAAAACGGGCTTAAGCGGGAGCGAGCGGAGGTATCACGCGAATATTCCATATCTCGTCGAACGTGCCCTTTGTTCGATTCGGATAATACGGGAGTGTCAGATTTCAATCTCTCGATGCGCGAGATACGTCGGGGTGTGCACGGCTCCTTTTTAATATCTCTAATATTTCCAGTCAATATTCCCCATTTATTCCCGATCCATCACTTGTCTGACGTGTAACCGGATGCCTCCCCTGCCCTTCCCACCCTACCTGATATAGAGTCAATCCGATATAGAGAGCGGAGTTCGAATTTCCCGCACCGTAAGGCGATCCGCTGTAAGTTGAGTGCAGAGGCAAATGTTTTCTTTCCAGATGGAAAATAACCAGCGTCGCATTTCCCGGTCGGCACGTGTGTGTCGCGAACGAGCGCGCGCTATGTACCATATCCTGCTGATATAGAAAAATAATTCCATCTCTCGTAATTTTCCGCGGAGAGAAGTCCGTTTGGGGGATTTTCCGATGGTTTCCAAAGTCTGAAATCGATGCTAACCAGACCGGTTTTCACTTTCCCCGTCCTTAAATTGTGAAGTACGTGCGTCCTTTGCGCACAACTGTGTATTTCTCTCATTTCTCTCTTTCACGATTTAGTTAAAATAAAATATAAATTACGCTGAATAAAGTACAGTTTAATTTTATTTGTCGGACACATACTCTTTTGAGTTTCCAGACAAATAAATTACAATAGAAACTGTCAATTAAACGTTTGATCGTACCTAAAAGAAGAGAGATTGTTTCCGTAAAAGCAAGCTTACATCCTCATTGTCCGACTTGAGTGGATCACGACGTGCAATCTTGGTCGAACTCGCATCTCGAAAGCGAGAATGCTAAAAAAAAAGAAAGAAAGGAGGAGAATTGTCGCAGTGGTCGCTGCGGAGGGATCGCGATTCCATCCAGTGGTTACGCCCAGGACTAGTCAGACAGTGGGTTGGTTCGATTAGGATCAGCCGAGAGAGGCTCGGAACGAGCCTCCGGTTATCCAACTCACGCGCGTCGTTTCCCTCGCAAAAACGAACGTCCAACGTCTCCGTCTGCTGATCTGTACGTAGAATGTTCTCTTCCCGGCTACGTGTCGGCGAACGACAGTGGGCATCGACGGTTATTCGGTGGAAATTTCGCCGAGAGAAACGGCCGCGGACGAGGAACACGATTTCCACTTGCGTTGTACTTTAATCAGGAAACTCGACGGTGCAGTTGTTCGAAATTCTGCGCTAAAATGAAGAAAAAAGTAAGGGCCATCTTAGCTAGAAAAAATTGCAGAAATATTTTTATTATTGCTATATGTTTAGCCTATGAAGTTTCAGTCTTTGCAATTTTTGGTACCAATTTTTAGCGATATTTACTTAATTTAAACTTGAAATGTGTTTCGGTTTAATATTTTCAGCAGTTTACCATCTTCTACTTTTTATAATTATATTGCAGTTATATAATTTATAATACTTGAATGCTTTTTAAATTCGACTTGGCAATGTAGTTTTATACGAAAAATTATATTCTACATTTCCGAATCTATAAGCTTATGCAATCTGCATCTTCACAAATGCATAATAAAATAGGTTATATAAAATAGGTTATATTCACGAAAGTTTTAAATTGAATTATTTTTTATCTGGTACACCTATCGTTCCGTTATAGGATTAAAAAATTCTCGTCTACCCTCTGACCCTAAAAGCGTTGCCGAAAAATGACCGACATAGAAAAATATGTTTACCTACCAGACTGCCCTTTCTCGACGCAATATCTTAAGAGTATGAGACGGGAATACCAAACACAGTTTATTTTCGGCGAAGCACACGAGGCAATCGAAGCGCTGGCACTCAGCGGCGGCACGAAACAAGGCGCGGGCCATTTCCTGCTACCCCGGTAATCGACCCCAAGTGATTGGATATGGATTATAATGGAAGTTAGACTTAATGCCGATGTACTCCACCTTGAAGCATTCGTGGCGATATGTGATACCCGTAATCCTCGAACGCAGATTGAGAATTGATCGCACGGTAGAACGCATTCGGTTGCCTCGTCGTGAATATATTGTCACAATCGCATAAAAGTTAAATAATCTAACGGATAAATGAAGCGAATAAGAAATTAATTTATATGTTTGCGCTCTTGCTGTAAAATATATTAATCAATCTTTTATGACAGAAATCTGACGGAAAAGCTTTTGCGAAAATACTGACAATGCAATTATAACACATTGCAATTATAACATCCAATTTATTATTTCCATATCAATCAATGTATTAAACGTAACTTATTAAAAATTAACAGTGAGGGAGAAATTGATCTTAATTGATTTATCTCCCAAAATAGTATTTACTTTTATTATATTTTATTTACTTTTATTTAATTGTATTTATTTTTTGTAATTTTCGCTGGACGATACGTTAGCTATTAGAATAAGAAACGTGACACTGATCATTTGCCGCGTCTTATCGCGTCGGTCTGAATTGAATGTCGCAAACTTCCTCCTTCTAAATTACTCTGATTCGGTTGACTTTCAGGCCATTGACTTCCACTCCGTCGGCAGACACAGAAGTGTTGGCTAAATTAGGCGTAACGACCGCGAAACATGCGCGCGTATTTGTGTATTTGCAAAACTAATCCAGGCCGCTTGCCTTGGTGGGTAGCGTGGGATGTGCTGAATCGTTTTCACGACGAGCGAGCGCAAGGAGTTTCCAATCTGGCCGCTGTCGTTTCCGGGAGAATTATGCGTTCCCTTGCTTAGAGGTAAGGTAATTAGTCCGGTCTGTTGAACATTAATACGATTATTTTACGTAAACGCTCTTTGTAGGAAGTTGTAATTGGATGAAGCTCCGTTTTACGTTTGATTCGCAGTCTTAACTCGCGTCTGAATGTATGCATTATGCGACGTTACCGATTAGTAGTTCTTGCGCTTTGTATCGCAGCAGAAGCGTAAGCGCGGTAAGATGATTACGGTAATGCGATTCGTGAAAAATTAAGTTATACAATCGCGCGAGATATATCAAATTAATAATGTATATTTTTAATATGACTTGTGATGGAATTGTATTAAGGTAGTTAGTACAAAAGTTTGTCGTTTCTCCATCGAATTTCAATTGAATTGTCAATGGAGTTATTGATTTAAATTCTTAAAACTGAGAAACATTTCCTTTAATCAATTGAAAATACTAATAAATGAGATTGAGATTATAATAATAAGTATTACTTCCAAACATTTAACAACTTTATTCTCGACTTTAATTGGCAAATGAAACAGTCATCTCATGTCTTAAACGATTAAAATCACTGTCTTTTATTTGACGAAAAGATATTTATATAACTAACAGATACTCTTTATGCGTGAATTTCTTTTTGAAGAGAAAGAAGTAATTTCTTTACTCTCAGAGAAATTAGTAGTATATAGCTGCAAAATTCATCAATAATTTAATGCAATATAAATTATTTAGTTACGGCACGTATACACAAAATCCTTCGGACTCGTCGGAAAACGGCGTAGATAGGGCCGCAAGCGACGAGGAGAATTCTTTGAAAGTCCTCGAAAGTAATAGGTTGCCTCTCGACCCGAAGTATCACGAATTAGATCCTGAGATAATGCCGCTTCAGCGCTAATGAATCCAAACTATTGAACTCTAATTACATCCTAAAATTGCTTAACTACGCTGAAATCCTGACGAGGAAATGAGAGATGAAGTAGTTACAGAACGAACTAGAGAAACAGAGAGAGAGAGAGACAGAGAAAGAGAGAGATGGAGAAAGAGGGAGAGAGAGAGAGAGAGAGAGAGAGAGAGAGAGAGAGAGAGAGAGAGAGAGAGAGAGAGAAGGGGGACAACGAGACAATAAACGTTCAACGTGATGTTGTAAATTTCTTCAATTATACCGCGATAGGTTAATACGTGCTGACCTTGCTTTCCAGCGGAACAAAAGTGCATCCTGTTTAAGTACACGAAAAAGAATATGGAAAATTGAATTCAACTAAGGTCGGTCGCGATAGTGGTGAGTGTAATCACGGTCTTCGCCGGTCCTTTTCTGTGACACAGGCTCGATCAGATTGGAACATTGCTATTCGGACCGAACACACAAACCCGCCCGTCGTGAAACTTGTTCCGCCGACCAAGATTCGCCGGTGATAACCGTCGTTTCCTAGGAATGGCCGCTTATCTGACGATTTTTTCAGGGTTTTGCACCGCAATCGACCGGAAGACCGAGCCCCCGCCCGGGGCCAAAATTAAATGCTCGAATTCTGAAATCCTGTAGGTCGAATTGGATATAAGCTCGGCGCCTCGTTAAGGAAACCGTTCTGTAATTGAATCGCACGGGATTTAGCTATATCGCGGATTCCATTATTTATCACGTAATCGAGATCCGTTAAACAGAATTTCATACATAAATTAATCATGTAAAAATTAATATGTTTTATATAGTATCCTCATCTTACGCTTGGATACTGTATACTTTTAAACTTCTTTTTCCGTCACCATAAATATCGTATAACAACTCTTACCGTTCTTTCCGTCTAAGTTTTAACATCTGACATGTACTTGCTTTCAAACTCGACTCTATCAGCTCTATCATATGCCGCTTTCTCTTCCGGCGTTTCTCATACTTCTCACACTTCTCCCTCGAGAATAATCCGTTCCTTTTATAAAAGCTCGTTCTCAGTTCTTTCGCGTGTTATCTCTCCCTCGCCTTCTTCGCTACCAAAACATCTCGGCGATCCAATTGTGAAATTTGCCGGTTCAGCCGCTTTCAGCCGTGCGAATTTTTCGAGTACCATTACCGCCGCAAATAAATGAATATTTATGGCCTGCGATTTATGCAAAATGAAATTGCGGCTTAATAGAAGACCCGATACTGTCCGTAACGTTGTATTAAATCCGCGGAACGAAAAGCCTGCTTTTCGCGACGAAAGCAGAAAGAGCATCTCTTACTTAGAACGAGGCGATGAGAAGAAAGGTAAGTCGCGAGGGGGAGACGCAAGGCGGGGATAAGAGTGACAAGAGTAAGAAGAATGGCCCGCGACGACACAGTGGAGAGCAAACCATAAAGATAGTAAAGAGCCGCGCACACCAATTCCACGGTCTATCTAGACGACACGAGACGAGAGACCTTTGAAAATCGCGTTGCGCCTTTTATCAAACACACAGCACGGTTGCGCCTTCGCCGCGATTCAAGCAAGCTAAAGAAAACTGTGTCTGAAAGCTCCTCGCCAGAGGATCTTCGATGGACGACAAGGACGACGACGATGAGCCATCGTTTGCGACTTCGTTTAAGAATTCCCGTTTGAGAAATCCTCGCTGTTTCGTCGTCAATTACAAAAAATACGTAAAAACATTTTTTTTCTTGTTAATCCTAAAGATAATTTTCCTCACAACTTTTAATCTAATTTAATTGTTATCCAGATATTTGACAGTGATGACGAAAAATCTACTATAGACATCTGAAAAATTGTGAATCAAAGAAGGAGTATTAGAATCTGTGATAGATGTCTTCCGAGAACATCTTGTACAAAGATAAAAAGTTCTTTTTCCGTCTATTATGGGGTAAAAGAATTGAAAGATTTTCAAAGACCTACAACTAAATAAAACAAAGCATGATTTATAGACTCGCGAAAAGCCAACCAGATTTAGATCAAAAACACATAAACAAATTGTTTCTCGG
Organism: Tetramorium alpestre; assembly: GCA_021460005.1. Taxonomy (NCBI): domain Eukaryota; kingdom Metazoa; phylum Arthropoda; class Insecta; order Hymenoptera; family Formicidae; genus Tetramorium; species Tetramorium alpestre. Next base: position 271,586 of record JAJVSH010000057.1, on the reverse strand, counting down.
TTACCGCACTAATGGGTTAAAGTGCACGAAATGTGCAGCGAACGGTGCAATCGGTCTTCAACGCCGTTACGAACCGGCGTTATTGACATACGGGGGCCGCGCAGGGGCGAGATCGTTTCGAAGATCCGCGTGAAACCGCGGTTAAATCCGACGTAAAAATAAAGGCGCGCTTTACGCCCCCGAGGGATCCGCGCGAGAAAGTAGAGCGTCCAGAGGTGCGGTGTGGGAGGACACAGCCATGGGATTTACACGTGCCGTCCGGTGGCGAAAGCGGGGGTGCGCGGAGGCGCGACGTGGCAGAAGCGAAGCGAGAGCGAAAATACGGGGATAAAAAAAAGGAAGAGCAGAATAGCGGGTGTGGGTGGAAGAGAGAAGGGGGAGGGGGGACCGCCGTGGAGGGGTGAGTGAATCTCACGACCCGCGCATTTATGTAGCCCGCGTCTGCACTTAACTCTCTATGAGCCAATGAAGTGGCTAAATCACTTTACGACGGACGTTTACAACGCCATCGACCCCTATTTATTTATTACGCCGCGCGCCGGTCTACCGTCGGTTCCCTTTTCTCGTCTCTCTTCCCGCCTTTCGCGCCTTGTTTCCTCTTTCCTCTCGGAGGAAAGTAACTTTCCTTCTCCGTCTCGGCTTATATCCCGGGGAAAACAAATTTAATATGTGCCGTGGGACATGGCGCTTCGTTTCCCCTCCGCGAATATGGGAAATTTCATTTGCGGACCCGCGTCCGGCTGAAATTGCATACCGGATGGTTTAGAGATTTTACCGAGGCGAACGGGTGAACGAAATTATCGAGGGGCGCCGCATCAGACGGTATACGCATGATGATTATACGTATCGGTTCCCTCGAATGTGTCATCCGTTAGTCAATTTGCGTGAAACGCGAAACCGGAAATTCCCATCTCCACCCGCAGAAAATGATATTCGAGTTCGTTATGACGTACGTGTATGTATACGACCGCATTAAGCCCGAAATACGATTTTCGGTACGGTATAAACTGAGGAGTCATTAACGAGGAATGATGATTCTTAAGTTTATACGTATATAAAACGTTTCCCTTCTATCTCATTTCGCCACAAAGAACGCAACCTCATTGAAATCCTCCTCGTCTCCCGCGATTGCAGATAATTGCGACGGTGGAGGGATAAAAGGATGGAAGGTACGCGCGATGTTGTTTACCGTGGCGCCGATCAATTTGAAGCGGAGTGGAGACTCGCTTAATTAATGCATTCTAGTCCGGCTCTCGCGCGCTTAATAAAGAAAAGAGAAGAAAAACCGATGTTGCCGGAGGGAGGGAAGCCCGAGGTAGGAGAGAGTTTACCGAATTCATTACCATTCCGTTAATGCCATGCATATTTATAGTCTCAGACGTCTCTGCTGCGTCGTCGTCGTCGTCGTCGTCGTTGTCGTCGACGACGTCGTCAGCGGGACAGTACTTGGTGACGTACGCAGATGTTCATTTACTCGGATTATCAAGAGAAGTGCATACAATGAATAAGTAGCGAGGAAACTGTAATTTATGCAAAAAAAATCTTAGCGATCGCCGTGACGATTTCTAGTTATTTCTTTTTTTTGCATTAATAATAAAACACGTTGATACGTGTTATCGGACATTTCCTATTCTTGTTAAACAGAAAGTGATATCTGATATATTTCATAGAACTGTCATTTAAAAATAATCCATATGTTCTCGTTCTTACGATGATGAATGACAGGTTTATTTAAGAAATGGAATCGATTGAAGATTGTAATTCCTTTAAAAATAAGTACGGTGCATGTATCGAATGACTTTTATAAAGTGCATTTATATTATTTTAAGCGAGTATTTCTACATTTACCTTCGGTTTCCACGCTGTGAGATATTTAACTTTCTTTATATACAAGCCGTCAGCTACCTATGTAAATTCTCTCTTCCTCTCTCTTTCTGTTATTTAGATAAAATAACTTTTAAAATTTTACTTTTTTTATTTTAACGCATACAATTTTTATAACGATAAATTATATCGTAAGTTTCAATAAGATTATTGCATTAAAGTCAGGACGCAATTAAAGAAACGGACTGCAAAAGAAAAGGATAATATTATAATATTATCGCGAGTATGATTTGCGCTATATTTCTAAAGGTATAAAACTGCCCCTCTCTACGAGTGTGGAATATCGCATCGCCTTTACGACCCTTATACCAAGTGCTTAAATCAAACTTACCGAAGCCCTTCGTGCGAGTAGGAGAGCGAACTCGGGCAGCCAGGGAGAGAGAAGGGTTGTACGCCCTATCGTATCCCTTGGACTGTCCGCCGCCGTATGCTCGATTACATGTAAAGTTTTGTCATTTGTGGTTGAACCGTATTATACGGGTTCACAGAGCTTATTTTACGCAAGGGTGAATCTCCGGAATGGAAGCTAATGAAACTTATGGTTCGAACCCTCAGACGAGAAAAGATACCGCCCACTTCTATTCGAAAAATATTTTAAAGTAGTATAATGTTTTGTTAGTTGTATCAAAACTGTTTTATTACAATAGCGGAAGGAATTGCAGTTTGCGTTTAATTTCGATGGAAAATTCGTTTTACGTAGACCTCATTTGGCAGTTACGCCCTTCAGTATTATGCAAATCCAGCAACATGTAAATATTGATATTTTCATTGTGCATTTAATGTTCCATTATTATTGTGCATTTAATAATTATAACTGAGCGACAACAATTCACATTTCTGATTTTTAGTGTTGGAATAAGTGACATAATAGATAATCTAATATTATCACTGTAAATTGCATCCGCGTTTTAGCGTTTTCATGTAAAAACATCATGTTTAGGTACATACATACATGTAAAAATACTCAAATATAATGTTCTTTTTTTTTATTTAAATGAGAACCTCATTAATGGCAAAAAGTGTAGTTACGATTCAAATGAAGAGGCAGTTACATTATTTAATCGCTGCACGGATATGCAATCCGCTGCAGCAATGAGAAATTTTCTTCATTGAAATTGTCTGGCAATCGTGTGTAATTAACTCGTTCATTCGCATTGGCATTCGCATTTTGTTACAACTGAATATTGAATTTTTCCATTAACAGCTAGCATGCTCGTATAATTGCTATTTAACAAGTCACCCCTCTCTCGAGACAGTCTACCAAATTAATTATTAATTTGCGTAAAACAGCAGCCTTTTATAATTGACCGATGTTCCGAAAATTTTAAAAACAATTAAAAAGAAGGAACTACATACAAAGGATTTACTAAGAATCTAGAAAAAAAAAGTGAAACTTTCATTAAATGCAATCGTTAGAAAATAATATAGAAAATAGTTTTTTATTATCCACATCGTTTTTACAATTATTGTAATTTCACAATATCAAAATAGGCTTTTGATATCTTCAGCTCTCAAAGAGAAATGTCTCTCACCGTCGATAGAAAATATTCTATCGAGAGTCTTTAAAGTTTACGCGGAATTAACCGACGTGATTTCAGAACCGAATTTATTCGCGTGACCATCATGCCGAATTTTAATCCTCGAGCGAAATATTCTGAGTCACACGAAGGACTACGCTATACGTCGGCCGATTCTTAACAGGAGTAGACAGATGGATTGAAGTGCGGAAGCTCTGTATTCAAGCACTAGCTGCGCGCAACGAGAGTCGCCGTGAAGGTACTCGTGCGGGAGGGAGAGAGGTGCAGGCACAGGAGTAGAAGAGGAAGTAAAAGTAGAAGAGGAAGAAGAGAGAGAGAGAGGTTGAGGGAGATGAGAAGTGGAAAAGCAGGACGCTGCACTCGAAGTTGATGGCGTCAGCTGTTACGTACTGTTGTCGACTTTAGGTCGAAGCCCTACACCTACCGTTTCTCTCTCTCTCTCTCTCTTTCTCTCTTTCGGTACCGCGGAGAGAAGCCGGCCGAAGGCGACGACGAAAAGAATATAATATTAAATCTCACCCTCGACCCAGACGGATAATCCGCGGTTTACGCCACGGCGACTGTGCACCGTGAGCACAGAGCGCCTCTTTTCGTGGCCCATGCGAGGAGACGGTACGCGAAAAGTTATCAGGCTTTCCATTATACGTATCTTACGTCTGCCTTCACGCCCTGAAAGAAATCCTTCACTGCCCTCTTTCTCTCCTTCTCTCTCTCCCTCTCTCTTTCTCTTTTTTTTCTCTATCCATCTCCACCTTAGATTTCGGTCCTCGTCGTTCTATTCCAACGCGTGATTCTCCGGGAACTCAATTTGATGTCTTCTGTTATTCTGTTTGTACCGTTGCACCTCTTTCTGCTTCTCCCGTTCTGTTCCCTGCCGAAGCCTGAGGGTAAACCCTGCTTCTTTCATCGCTCGCGTAAACATTTGGGTGGATCGGATGGTGACGATAAATTCCTTTGGTCCTTACAAATATTAATAATTACGAGACAATTTTTTTATATAAACAGAATAATAGTAATGGAGTGTCAGTTGATAATCGAAATCAAGATAACAGCTTGAAAACAAAACTGTCATGTGAAGGATACAGCGAAACAACCGTAACACATTTTTCAATTTTCGCCAAAATTTAAGCGTGAATAATCCACCATTTATAATTATCCATGCAGAAAGCTTCGTGCTCATTACGCCGAAAACATATAAAGCGAACAATACAAATAACGCATCAAAATAAACAATTCTATTTGCAAACGGATTGAGGATGATTCGATTGCCGAGAATCCATTGATCGCCGGGAACTCGGCTCGTTTAATCAGACGTCATCGTCATGTTTGTTCGCATTTATTCATCACGGCTTTTATTTTCCACATAATTACCGTTTAACAGTTCTGATCTTTCCGGATCATCTCGTTCGTGATGACGTATGCATTGACGAAAATCTCACGTTTTGATAACGTTTAATCGCGGCTCGCATGCGATAAGTTTAATTGCAAAACTGTAATTTTCGCCGAATAAGGTTCTTTTCATTTGATAATTAAGAAACTCTGCCGAATATCTGACAATCTTCTTTCTGCCTTTTAATAATTAACACTCTCTCTCATCCTTCTAAGCTTTATTTTATTTTGGCAAAAGTTCCAATCTTGTCTCAGAAATTCAAAAGGTTGTTAAAATTTAAAAAGCTATGATTTATAGCGATCGAACTTGGTCTAAGTAATTTATTTCAAGACTATCCTGATACATACAGTTTCCTTAATTAATTTTTGACTCAATTAACTTTTCGAAATTCTGACATAATGCAACATTCCGAAAATATACGGCGCAGACATTCGCTGGCATTAATTTATCGGAGTTAAATGCGAGAAGTTTCTCTTCCCCACGCGAATATGTATTCGCGACGGCAGTTCATCTCCCGCGGTCCCCCGCTGATTCTCCGCGAAAATTCTCGAACGCATAATTTCATAGAAATATCTCGCGTGTTTCATGGATCTGTCCCGGGGCTCGCGCGGACTTTTTTCTACTTCGCAGCGCGGAAAATGGCTGCGGCTCGCGACACACGGTCTGCCGGTGTCACGATGAAGAATCCACTACGGTTCATTCCCTTTTTCCATTGTTTTTTTACTCCTCTCTTGCCCTTCCTCTTTTTTCGAGCAGTCGTATAACTTTGGCCCTCGTGTACACGTTATTCTATTTTAACGCCCACGATCACAACTTGACTGGAATTTACCACTGCCGCACATGCTTCAACCAGCGACGCTACGTCACCGTCACTTTCTGCTCATGACAATATCTCCTATTATTCATGCGAACGAAATCACTTTCCAACGTTGATATCACGACGATAATTGTCCGTGTTGAACATGTGAAATATTCCAAACTTACATAGACAAATATTTTGAATTATTAAAATCAATTTTGCATAAATGTAGCATTTATTAAATTGCAAATCTAAAAGAAGAAATACTAAGTTTTTTTTTATATAATTTTATGCAATGGAAAAGAATAGTGATCAAATTCTTTATCGCCTCATTATCTACATTTTTTCTTACGTAATGAGGTTTAAAAATGATTTAAAAATACTTAGTCTTGAAATTTTTACTTTATAACGTAATAAGCTTTCATTGCCCCACAAGTAGTAAAATTTGGAGAGTAATCCATTGAGTAACCCGACAAAATATAGAAAATCGAATTTTCCCAGTTTTGCGTTATTTGATATCGTTGGCTCGTTTTCCGTAACCAAAAGAATCGTGTTTCAGCCGACCGGTGTAACCGTTCGGTGGAACTGAAAGTCGTGCGGCTCTTTTTAATTGAAATACATACGAGAAACGAACTTGTCGATAGAAAAATTTTGGCTCGACACGAAACAACGCCATTGCGCACGTTGTTCCTCTGAAATGAATTAACACAGAACTGACAATATATAACGATTTGAAAATAAGTTCGATGTAAAACTACAGATGGTCTCTCGCATCGCGCATCTCGTTAATCTATGTATGAAGTACAGAAATCGATTTCGCGTGGATTGCATCTCGTAAAGCATGTAGACATTCATTAAACGTTCAGTTACCATTGTCACGTACAGGTCTCCTAAACTTACCACACACAGGCTACGAAAATCTATTAATGTCTATATAAGTTTAAAGGCTAGTTGAGTTACATTGGAAAATTGAGGGATTAAGAGTCTCATGCATTTTGATGACCGAAATAATTCTGCGCGCCGCACATAATTTCCTGATCGCGAATATAATCCTAAAGATAATCAAATCGTATTATGTATCTCGCCTTAAACAGCTCCTGATTATTTTAAAAAATCAATGAAAATCTTATACGGCTGTAAAAGGCGACAGGGAGACAATCACTCGAGATTGCGAGACTTCATTGTGTGATACATAAAAGAACATTTTGCTGTATAAATGTCACTGTCATCCCTTTTTTTTCCCCGGTCCCCGGTGTACCGTGGCCGAAAGAATCATGTTTCAATTCGCGTTACATTCGCATGCGACGACCGAAAATGCGACGGTGGTGTATTTAACTGGATTTCGCGCGGAAGCACTCGTGGGACGGCATAGCGCTGGAATGGTCGACCGGTCGGTCGGTCGGTCGGTCGATCGATTTCGGTAATTTCGGCGCCGACAGGTCGAGAGGGCTCTGACGCGGTTACTGAAAATCTAAAAAAATAAAACAGGGCGGAAGAAAAACAGAAAAAAAATAAGAGGAATGGACACGCGGCGGTCAGGGGGAGGCGCGCGCGTGGAGAAATAGCGGGCGTCAACGACTGACAAAAAAGGGGCGCGAGCGCGAGCTGTGTTTCAGGAGGAAAATATTGCGGCGCGATAAACGTCACCGATAAGCGCGTGGAGACGACCAATAAATTTTTTGACGGTTGACGGTGCCCGCGAGAGAGCGAACTTGTTTAGTGGCCGTCGGAATTCGAAATAAAATGCGCTTTCTCCTTCTTTTTTCTCTCTCTTCCTCTCTTTCTCGCTCTCTCTATCTCTCTCTCCGTTATTTTTTTTCTTCTTGTCGTTTTATTCACCAACCTTTTGCAGAGGGAAGTCCACACGCTGGAGTGCGTAACGGCGCACAGGAATTTTCCGCACGTTGTTGGGAAGTTTTTGTTGCAGTCACGGGCGCGCAGGAAACCAATTTTTCCTCTTTTTTTACCGTTTTTTTAATGAAATCAAACTATTTCTTTCACATTCCATTTGACATTATTCCGCTTTTCTCGATAGAAACAATTTGTCAATATGGACGTACGAGGTGTTTCAGAAGTTGATTTTTATCTAACTGAAAATGTCAAGATGTCAATCTTCTCAACGAGCAACGAGCAATTAGAAAATTATAGCGATTCCTAATTAAACTAGTAGAAATTGAATGAATAATATATCTTTATGTCATTCAACCTTCAGTGCTTTAAATTTAATAGAAGATTTATTTGAATTTAATAAATATATAGATGATATTAATTGGCGGAGCGCTTATGCAAGAAATAGCGCTCATTAAAGAGAAGTGTGATAGTTAAAACATATACTATCGACAAACTTAAATGATTGTATTTTAGAACCTACAAGCGAAATCTTGTTAAAATAAATATTTAATCTAGGAATTTACACGAAATCCGGCGAAATACATATTTAATTATCGCTGAAAGTTTAACTTTCTTTGGAAAACGTTCGCTTCCCGGTTTGAGCGCTTTAATGGATATTCTCGAGCTTTATATTTAATCTCAGAAAATTAAGAATTTAAGATTTTGAATTAAACGATTCGAGGAAGAATATACGTAGAGGAGAGAGAAAGAGAGAGAAGCCGGCCATTGCTGGTGGATTATCTCGTGCAGAAGCTTGAAACGTAAAAGGGTTGGCAAGATAAAAAAAAGCATCCGCCTCGTTCCGTACATCATCGGATAGTGGCTAGTATAAATGGGTGTCGCCGATAGCCCTCGGCCACCGTTGGGAAAACCGATAGCGCAACGATCATCGAGTAAAAGCGTGATTGATAAAAAAGGAAACGCGAAGCGGCCATTGCCGCTCTCCTCTCTCGCGGGGATCGTATCTGCCGGTAGTACCATCGAAATAAAATGATTATCACATGCAACGATAACCGCGTCGTTAAATTGGCGCGGGGTAATAAAACATTGAAAGCGCCGATTGTCGTTTAAACGCGATAATTTACCCAGAAAAATGTTTCCCTTTGATGACGTGCCTCGGGGAACGCATTTCTTTTGAACTCGTAACACAATACACTTTCAGAATAACCGGCGGCATAAAAAGTTCACGTAATGTTTCTTATAATGACTCGATAATTTTGTACAAGTTTTATTCTAAATACAAATCCTATTAAAAGTTCCTCGTGTAAGTTATCAAGTGTCTTAAGAAGAGATATGAATTCGACAACTCAAACGAAAAGAGAGAAATTTAATCGCAAGAAGTTACGTTACTATTTCGATGTAGATTCACGACAGATGATGATTCGGGATTATGTTTGGAGACTAGTATTAATCTAACTGATGCACACGGCGCATTTTCTGGATGTCAATAAAGGGATAAAAAGAGGGAATCGACTTTGCTTGCCTCATACTGAGATATCGACTTTGTCCGCAATATCCGGCACAGATATTTTGCAACGGTCCGAGTATGTTTCACTCGATTCTTTATCTGAAAGCGATTTCCGAAGATTCCCAAAGGTAAAAATAAAGCAGTCTTTTCAGAACAATATATCTATACAAATTTCAGAAAATGAGTTCTGTATTTGTTTTTTTATTAACAGTGTAGGTAACTGTCAACAGTAGTGTAACAGTAGTGTAAGTTGTCTAATGCGTCGAATGCTATATACGAAGTGCACGTTACATATAGTTTAAATTTTTAACAAATAATTTTATTATTATAACTATGCATGATATAAACTATCCATCCACCCCTCTCATTAAGATAATTGAAGTGATTAATTTAAATTCACTGTAGTAAATTTTTAATAGTACTTTTTAATAGTACTGATAATAAAATAAAATGTCATTTTGATTGAGAGAAATCCAATTATTTCTAATTCCTCACATGACATTAACATTATCGATACAAATATCTCTTCATGTCATTCTTCATGTCAATTTTCGCATATAGCAAGAGACTTATTATGTATGCTATATACATGTGCACATAGAATGATGAATACGTTAGTGAACGTGCGAGTTCCTCAATTTTCATTTCAGCTGCTTCTAATACGGTATATCAGGCATCAATCGGTCATCGTCATCGGTGCGTATAAGCACATCGCTCTCGCGTTTAGAAGCGCGTTTTGTACACAGTTCTGCCGGCAGAACGCTTGCCAGTCGTTCCGACAGCCACCGCCGCATCTATTAGTCAATGGCAAATGAATATTTGATAGCGAGAGTTATGGTCCGATCAAATTCCAGCTCCGTGTACACCCGCTGCTTACGGATATTTTATGTACATGACCGGCTGATATATATAGGATGTATCTCTTATTTACGGCCAGATGCGGATCGACGTGCGCGAACGATATTTCCACACTTTGCGAAAATTCCCACTTGTCTGAATTTACACGCGCTGTATTACATCAGACATCCAAAAAAAAAAACGATGTATTCTTCACAGGTATTTATGTGTACATACAAAACCTCCGATCTTAATTTCAGCAACAGGTTCTTCACAAATAAACTAGAAAATCGCGATTAACTTATATAAAATATAAAAAGCAAAATCAATTTTTTTTGTATTTTCGAGAGGAGTTAATTGTTGTAATTGGTATGTATTAAAATATTATTTTGCAAATGCTAAGCTTTTACAAAAAAAGAGAACCAAGTAAGCTTATTATCAATGATCTTATATTTATAAAACTGTTCAAATATGAAACAGTTTGCAGACAGATAACATTTCTTTTTCGAATAGAAACGTTTATTAATTATTGTTAATAGAAAATTATTTAATGGTCTTCAAAGACAGCGGCTTCCGTTATGCACAAATTAATACGCAATGAAGATATATTACAGAAATGCATATTGCACATCGTACTGCGATCAATTCATTAATAATACGACATAATTTAATTAAATAACATATTTCAATCTTAACATGCATCTGTAATAAAGTAAATGTCTCACGATATTTATTACGGAAAATATATTTATATGTATACATGTAATCATAAAAGATATTCCGTGATATATTCGAGCTGTGTTTCTGACAAGCGACGAATTAATTGATCAGCACGATAGTCAATCATTCACAGAGTATGAAGGGAAAGCGTTTAAAACTTATAGACTTCCGGAGTGACGAGAACAATCTCACGGATTAACGCTACGTTGCGTAATAGAAGATACGCTTTAAGTGAGAGATCTCCCGCGCCCGATTGCAACACTCTCCATTGTTATTGCTACATTGTTTTGCTAAAATTAATGGCCCGACTGTGTTCCTTCTCTCTCTACGATTTAACGACCTTATCTACGTCTCGAAAATCGTTAAATGTATTTCGCAAAATCAATTTTGACAAGACTTCGTGAAGCAATTTTTGGCAGGAGAGATCGTGTGTAATCATTTTTTGTAACCATGTATTTTTTATAATAATCAATTATGTTACACGAATATCGCGCAACATTAGATCGCAACGCGCGTTATATTGTATACATGCATGCACACGCGCGTGCACAACGTTCAAATGATTTTCACGAAACACAAAGAGTAATGATTTCTGTCAACAATACAATCGCTATGTTATCGCCGGCGACGATACGATAAGAGTTAAACGCGTACAAAGCGTAAAGTCGCTATGGCTGACCACTGTCGGCCGTTACTACTTGAATTGATACGCCGCCGCGGCACGCCGTGTGGCCATTCTTCCTTACACATTCCCGCCCTTTTGTTTCCCTCCATCCATTACCTGGGGACAGTCCGCGAAGAGACGAGGAAAACAGGAGCATGTGTACGTGTAGATGTGTTAATGAATGTATACCGTGCACGCGCGTCCGACGCACGTGTTTCTTTGAACTCGCACATACATTGAATTCGCACGTACGGAACGCGTCCAGAATGACACTGAAACATTCCACGAAGATGCATCTTCGTAATAATTTTTCAATAGAAAATGCCGAGGGGTATCGCACCTCTTTTAAAAACCACGAATTGAGATATCATTCGGAATAAAAACATGGATGCAATGAAGAATAAATGAGAACAAATGACTTCTTTCAAATTGAATGTATTTCAATTTTAAAACACTCTCCAACGCAAAACAGCGCAAAACACTTTCAGCTGCCCTTTTCTCTATTTTTAAATCGTTATTAAATTTTTCTCTACAATTCTGTATAAAAACATTTCGATATTATTCTGTAAACACTCCGTATACGTGCTGCCGTATCCGCGATACGCTTTGGCCTTAGCTATTTAGTCATCGCGCGTGACCCGCCTGGCGAACCAGCTTCTAGTCCGGCTCTCAAAGGGAAAGCCGAACGAAGCGAGCGAGATAAGAAAGCGGATTGCGAGCGGGTGGAAAAAAATCCGAGGGAATATACGACGACGGGCGAGAAACGAAGTGAATGTAACCGGGCAGTCGCGGACTTTATCGGCTGCCTCTCCCGAGTTTGTACAACGTCGCTTTATCGTCGCCATTCTTGCAAGTTGACGCTGTCGGTCCTCTCGAATCGCCCCTCTCTCTCTCTCTTTCTCTCTCATCGCCTTCCTTTCCTTCTTCTCCCGCGGCCCTGAGACGACGCCCTGATTGAACGGCTTTGTCGCGACACAGGGCCACGTCGTCCCGTTGCGGTAAATACATTTCCCGGCAAGTTCGAGCAGATTTTCGACAAAACGGTTGCGTCAGATAATACGGCATTCGACGTACACATAACGCGCTCGCTCGATCGCTATCGACAGCTACGAAGATGTTTCCAGAAAGTTACCGAATTTCGTTAAAAATTAACTAAATGGTAAAATTTTGCAACGGCGATTTGTCCGATGGCTCTTTCATCTTCTGTGAAAAAAGAAGGACAGAATGATCGATGCACGATTATATTTCGCCCCTCTTGTTCTTTTACCTTTCATTTTATCGATCATTTCACAGATTTCTTATAAATGCAGCATACAATATCGATGCATCAACGAGTTTACGACTACGCTTTGACATGTCGCCTCGTTCTCGCCGCGGTTGTACCTCCGACACGCGAAATCGGCAGCGACGACAAATTTCGCCGAGGTATTACGTGCAGCATGAACGTAATATTAAGGCTTAGCGTGTTCTCCAATGGATTCGGCGTATAAACCCGGCGCGAGACATTTACGCGGCATTTAACACCCTGTGTTTCTAAACCAGTGTCAGTAAGGCAAGTCTAAGTGGGTCGTGTAAACGTAGTTACAACTGTGCGGCCGGACACGGTGAGGTTTAGCCATTACACCACCTCGGAATGACTATCGAGCGTCTTGGGCGAAACTGAGCTTAAGTATTTCCACGAAACGCTCGTTAACGTTGCCCGTTAATCGCGCGGCCGTCCAGCTGGCCAGCGTCCAGTTAACCGATACGATAATTCGTAATTATTGCGTGAACGTTTGATTTATAATTATTGATGTTACAAAATGTCAATAATTAATTTATACTTACCGTGTTATTACTGTGAACGTTTGATTTATAATTATCACGCATTATTATTGCGCTGTTTTGCAAATGTTCTGTTTTAAATTGTTATGTAATTAACGCTTACAAATTATTTAAGTGTTCAGTTACACCGCAACGCTTGTTGTTCGCGAAATGATGGAATATTTGATCAATTACAGCGCGCAATAAACTATCTCGCGTACTTCTCCTTGCTCTACTTTACTTTTCAACTCGAACAATGGCCTCCGAATGATTTAGCTTTGAAACATCGAGGCGACTTAACGAGATTCAATCGATATCAGGCGCATGGCAGAGAATGACAAAGTCTTGCGTAATAATAGCAAATCCCAGTAAAGCGGAAACTGCGGGAGATGGTATCGCGCGTACATATCGTGCTTCTTTTTCGTCTCCTCTGCGTAAAAATTCAGTTCCATCGAGTCGTAAGCCTTCGCGAAATGAGCGATGCGCTAATATTGCCGCAAAATCGCGTGCGACGGAGCGAGTCGTCGTCACACGTGACTCGGATTTACGGACGGCGCTTTTAGCTTGTCTCTCCATTTTTCTGGTCGCGAGTTCGGATTTGTGAGAGGAGAACGGAACGCCTGGTGGCCGCCGAGAAGGAGGAGAGAGAACGAGACAAAGAGTCGTCGTTCGACGTGAAAGAGAAAAAGAGGGCTTGTTGTAACAGCAGGCACTGACTTTATCGGGCTTTCGAGTTTATATATTTTTCTTTTACAAGGGGTTGCCGCCCCCGCATTTTCACGCTCTCGAACCCGTACCCAACCTTCTCTTCTCACACTCTCTCTCTCTCTCTCTCTTTCTCTCTGCTCCCTTCCCACCGACCCTTGCATTCACCGGCAACCGCCCCATTTCGTGCACTGCGCATTCATTTCAAGCCCCACCTCCGCCGAATCCTCCTCTCTATCGCGCACCCCTATTTCGCACTTAGAAACCTCTCTCGACCACTCTCTCCATCAGTTATTTATTTGCGATAGTCCGTACTTTTTACACCGCTAGCCGCTATCGTGTCGGAACCCTTTGTTCCCTGGAGCCACCCCCGGAGCGCGATTCCTTCCTCCCTCTCGGCGGGAGTCTGAAAAGTGGCGGAGAAGGTGTACGAAACGTTGCCCAGGGGCCGTTACTAAGGTGCATCGTGAAGATGGAAAAATAATGATTTCCGTGGTACTCCGTATTATCGAGGAACACGGTCATCAAGGCTTCATTCGATGCGTTTCTATCTTTTTTTCTGTTTTTTTTTTCTTTTGTCTTGAACGTCGTACGATGTTCGATAATGCAGCTTTCCAAGCTTGATGGCTGCTTTATCGAACCCGCTCATGAGCTTCGCTCAATTAGCTTCCCCTCGATGCAATGACAAAAGCGTAACGACGCGTGTCCATTTCCCGAGCCAGTTCTCGTGCCTCGATTCTTGCACTTTATTTTTTTTCCATCAAGCTCTTCCGTCATTTGTCCGAGTATATTTATCTCGGAACATGAAAAACTGAAATGTACCTTTATCAGAATTCGATGGAAAGAAATCGACAGATACTTTTGTACGGTAAGGTCGAAGATACAAAAAGTAACGACGTGACTTAAATGCATATCATTAAACCGTAACGGCCGTACTTATCTCACGTATCTGAAACCCTACAAACCGATATAGGTCTTAAAGAGACGATTAGCGGGTCCAACTAATTGGGGAAAACCACCCCTCCATTTTCGCAGGGCGAGCAGAAACGCTGGACAGCGCGCGCAGACAAGCGCAGGCTCGCTCTCTCGAGCCGGTAACAACAGGAAGATTAATCGCTTTAATTTCCGAGACATGATTAATCATAATTAACAGCTTGCGTTGGTAGCAGCCCCTGCGATAGGGTGAGAGGGGCGCCGAAAGAGGGGGTTGAGAAGCGTAAGCGAGGAGAAGCGGCATTGCGGAGAAACTGTGACAGATAATATCGAAATACATGAGATTAAAGATAAGGCCCGAATTTGAAGGTAACACACTGGAGCAAACAAGGGAGAAGCTGTTAGCTTTTGTCGCAATAGCTAGCTATCGTTAGCTGACGACGATTATCACGATTTCCTGTAATTTTATTCATTTACGAAAACTTTGATAATTTTGAGATCAATGAGATTAATCTAAAATTAATTTCTCCTTGAACAAGTTTGTTCAATATTACTTTCCACTTACAATTTTCTAATCTTTAACGTTACACGCACATATACACATACAAACATGTATAGGGCGGTAATTAAATCGTAGATTGTGATTTTGCTAAGACAAAATCTACCAAAGATTATAGTGAATGTCTCATCATCTACAAACCGTTTGCTTATTGTCTGCTCTTCTTGGACTAATGGCGCACAGCCGAATTGCTATTGTTGGAGGAAGTAGCATACGTTTTACGCGTTGCGAAGGTCTCGCGTTGCCGCGCGAAATCTTTAGGTATTCTCATACAATAGAACATCGTGTAAAAGTTACGCGAAGCCCCGGCGGCTCTACGCCCGCGAATCCTCAAACGCAGTGGCAGACTTACGTTTAAATATTCAGATCTAAAGATGTAAAATTATGCCGCGGAGAACGTGAACTGTACCCAAAGCGGAGTAAGACTTAAGACATTGACTGGAACGGGAAGCAACTTTGAAAATTTCGTATTCCCCGGGAGTCTTAGTGTATATCCGCCTTTTAGGGAGAAGTACAAGACAAACTTGAGGCAGAAGCTGCCTTGTCTGTTTGCTTCAATAATGTCGTATTAACATATGAAAATAAAAGTAAGGTATGGTGTGCGGGATAATATCAGAGAAATCTGCAAAACTTTATACCAAGGGGTTCTTTAATCAACGTGGAAATTTATGATTTGTTAACGAGAATTTGATCAAATGTCAGTTTCATCTGAATCCGTTATTAAATTTCTTAATATAGTCGCACAAATTATTTTGCTAAAATCAGATTCTCATAGAGTTAAATAACAAATATTAAATTTTACAATTCTTTTCTATTTCTACGAACTTGATTCCCAATCGCGTATTATTAAAATGTTATCGATACATTGAAATTCTTAATTAATTGATACTGGATTGTTATGGTAATACGGATAAAGTTTGAGAAAACAATCTTGTTATCCCGAAGAATGACGTTTCGAGAGAGCGCGATAAGTGGCCATTAACTGTCGGAATTGTTTATTATAATTACCGAGAAAAAAAAACATGGGAGAAAAACAGGAGGAGAAAGGAAAGAGGAAGCAATATAATCCGACGAAAGGAGGTCAAGAGCCGGTTGGTTAAAATGAATAATATCCCGACACATGCGGCGAACAGTTTCAACCCCGCGGCGCTTCATTTAGCACGCTCCGCGCCCCCTTCTCGCAGCTCCCTTTTCTCCCGGCTACCCCGCGCGTGAAGGCAGTGTTTTTCGCAAATTAAGAGATTCGCAATAATGGCCTTAATGGTAGCCGTAAGACTAGCAGCTGAAAATTACGTTGCCACTTAAACGCGATTATTTATTGCCTAATTTACTATTACTGCCGACAGGACGGCTCCGTGTACTTCGGTACACCGACTCGTTATAGCATTATGGCTCGTTGTGTGCCCATAATTAATTTTTTCCTATCTTCGTTCTTTTCTCTCTTTCCCCTTCACCCCATCGTTTCTCGATCCACAGCCGTGCGGCGTGGCGCCGTGGCTGGGCTTTAAAACTACGAGAGAGAGAGACGCATGGGAAATTTTATGGAACTGATTAACCCTAAGTAATTGCGTGGAAAGAAAAAAGTATGCGGATACGTGTTATAGCAATAACGTTTATCCCTCTCCAGTCCAGACGAGCACGAGCGATATTAAATCCATAAAGCTCGTGAAGTTATTCAGAATATTTCGGCACGGAAATACTTTTGTCCCCCTGGATCATGCGGTGATTTGTGTGCGGTAGCACAAGCGCGGAGATTACAAAAAGGATTTTGAAAGACGAGAAAAATCGGCAGTTAGGTAATAAAAGCTTCGAAATCTCAACGCCGGACTAAGATGTCGAGGATCAGGAGCGTTATATGAAGTCTTAAGCTTCGCCGGCGAGAGTCTTTGGGGGTGGCTGCTGATGGTGGTGGTGATGGTGGTGGTGGTGGTGGTAGTGCTGCTGCTGCTGCTGCTGCTGCTGCTGCCCGATCGGAAAGTATTTCTCATTTAGCCTTTCAGGCTGCTCTCAGGATTACCCCTCGACCGATCCCACTTTCCACCGCCCATCGCTATCCCCCTCGCTTGCACACGTCTACCGAAGACATCAATAACGCCAGCTTCAAAGTTTTGCCCCGCTTCAAAGTGTTTCTCTTACCTTCTTCTCACCTCCCACCCTCTTTTTCCTGCATTTTTTATAGCTCACGTCCGATGGTCCGGGAAGCAATGAACTTTGCTCAAAAAATGACAAACGAGCTTTCGCAAGAAGTGGCGGGAAGCCGCGGGGAACGGTGGCCGGAAGCGAGAGAGCGCAACCACGAAGCGAAAATCTGTCGGGTTTGTTTCTATAGGGATCTACTGTAACATGAAATTTCCTGGATAAGCTAGGAACGTTCTCCGTATTAACATCGATCATTTATTATTTAATTTTCAATTATTCTTATCTTTTGGGAATTTAACCACGCTCTCTCACGCAATTAAAAATTATATCCCCTTTATAAAGTGAAATTTAATCTCATTGTGTGTTATCTTTACAGAATGGACCGTTACCATTCGCATTTACAACCATGCAAAGGTAGAACGTGAAACGAAGGAAGGTAAGGTATACCGACAAGACCGAAATCCGAGCTAACAAGGGCCAGTCGGATGAAAGGCTGGGCGTTCGAAAAGAGAAACGAAGAATCGGGAGAGCAGTTGAAGGCACTGCATCAAGTAGATCAAACATTTTCTGTTGGCTGCTCCCCTCAGCCAACGGAAGCGGAGACCATGGAGAGAACTGTCGAAAGCTCGATTGAAAAAAAATCTCTTAACCAAATGATGCGAAAGAAAGATCCGTAGCAACGAAAGGAAAAGAAGGAGCAAAGGAGGGTAGTGGACAAGAAGAAAAGCTCTCTGAAATTTTAAGCTTCTCCGAAAAGAACGACCGATAAGAGGTTGGGACGAACATGCTCGCGGGGCAAATAAAAAGTTCTGCAAATTTGAGTGGTGGTTTTAACGCCGATGTACGAACCACCGTGGCTGACCGCCGATAAAACCGCTCCCCCGACCCTGCTCCCCTGGAGGCCGATGCCGAAGGCGATCCCGGCTGCGATCGATTGTAATTAAATGGAAACGCTTTTACGTCCACGATGGGCTCGTTACGCTTATCGCTCCATTTTCCTCCCTTTTTTTGTCGCGAAATAATATTTTAATTATTACAGCCGCGACGCGCGACGTCAAGCGCGGATTTAGCGGCGATAAAAGCTTCTTGCTGAAACAACGATTTCTTTACGCGCTCTAAGATAAAGCTCTCGCCTTAAGGATAAATTTATAGTACAAATCTATGCGAGACTTTTTTTCCTGTCATTCCGAAGTCAATGCAATTTTGGCAAGCGTCATTCACAGTAAAGTGGATGCAAAAATATTGTACTTTTTAAACGCTTTTCATTTTTCAACAACTAAATTTGAAAGCCGGGTAGAATTCTATTTTAATCGCGAGAGAATGCTTCACCGAAATAGTTCTAATGAAAATCAATGTGTAAAATATATTGAAATATATAAATAATTGATATGTACAGAGTGAATCAGTAATCGCGTGCGAGATAAAAATAAAGAATGTTAATAATAAAAGACAAAGTGAAATAAAGTATAAGAATTACAAAAATGGATTTTTTTAAAAGCAAATGAATGCGTTACATGTACGACTGACAAGAAAAATTTATTCTATAATCTCGACTTATTATTTTAATAGAAATCAATTCTTTTCTGCTTCTATCATAATTCTTGACCCAGACATTCGTATATATTATTGAATCGTGTTTATTATTTAAAAATAAATACATTAATCATGTCCAATTTAAATTTTTACACGAAATTAAACAATTTTATTCGAATTCATGCAACAAAGTTACATTATCGAGCATGCAGCAGTATGTCGTGCAAGCATAGCATCACGTCATGTTTTACATTCCTTTTTTTTTAACGTGACATCGTTTTTTCCTAACTATAGTGTGCACGGTCATTACATTAATGTCATGTAACTACTAACGGTATGCATCATGTGATATCTGGAAATGTACTCGCGTATATTCTTATCGAGAAAAGCATCTCAATATACTTCATGCAAGGCAACACGAATATGCATATTTATTTGTTTTTATATAGATATCAATTTATTATTAAAAATCCCATATACAGGATTTGTGTCTGTTCAAGATTAAATTAATTTAATTTAAAGTTCTAAATGTCTTATTGACGATCAAATTCGCATCGCTAGACGGGAAGATCAAACGATTTTATTTCTACGCAATTTATATATTCCGCAACATAATTTTTCAGCTGACACCTTTCACCGACATTACATATATCTTGGTATCGGCTGCCCAAGATCCGGCGGATCCATGTTTCCGGCAAGTAGTAATACCGCAAATGCGGTCAGCCGCCAGTCCAGATTCTGATGGAAATCGCCGACCGCAAATCCAGATTTCCACGAGAATCGCGAAACACGTCCGACATTCTCGATGAGAAATCGTAGAATTTACACGCCCGCCACCGCCACACCGCTTACATTAAATTAAAAGCTTAATTAACTGCGTACTGCAAGTGGCAATCAATAGCCGACGAAATTCCGTAATAAGCCGTCGCGCACGAGATCGGAAATAATGTCAAAAGTCGACGAGATAATTGCAGAGAAAAAGAAAGAAAAATTTTCAAGGCAGCGCATATGATTTAGAGAAAAAAATCAAATGCATACAAATAACGCGATATCATATTTTTCTTTTATCAAAATTTTTAGATCTGTTAGTGACTTTTTTTCTCTCATTATAGGCTTTCAAGAATTGCTGTATCATTTCTACAAATGAATATTTAAGTAATTAAAGACGATCGTGATATCGAGTTATCGAGCGCAATGATAGAAATTGGCGGCGATCGCAGCACGTGTTGCAACGATACCTACGATCGTCACGCACGATTTCAATCAAAATAACCGCAGTGTCAGCGCTGTCATCGTCGTCTGCGTGTGCGAGCAAATATCCATTGCAAAAGTTGACTCGCGACAAGCCGATGCGTGACCTACTGACGTCAACCGTCGACATCGCTGTTGTTTTCAGAGATGCCGGCGTGTGACTAGTTTTACGTCATAACTTCTCGTTAGGGACGATATTCCGAAACAAATTTGTTCGTATCTGCGTGATTTTTTCCCCTCCGGAGTTTATCAAGACCCCCCTGAATACGTCTGACATAAATATAGAGATGGATATTGCGACAACCGATTGATTGCCGCAATAACGATAGCATAATACATGATAGCAGTATACAGGCGATAGCATAATACAGGTCACTTTATCATAGTGTAATAACACAAATGTATATTTATGTATATTATATAAATATGTATATTATATATATGTATAAATGTATATATCTATAAATGTATAAATGTACTATATAAATGTATATTTTAATATGTTTTTAACAACTTTAAGTTAATCTATTTAATTGTAAACCAATTGCAATCGATTTAAAAAACGATCGAGCGAAATACATTCAGATTAAATATTTATAAGCAGACGCGAAACGTTTTACAGACGAAAGCAGGGCAGAAGTGCCAAATTTAGACGTATTCGCGCAAGCTTGACACCTGCTGTGTCAATAGCGATAACAATGTACGTACCGATTATGGCAACCGTTTTATCGCTGAGAGCGCGCAGATTCTTCGGATGATAAATTATGTATGAACGCTGCACTGTCGCGAAGCTTACCGGGTGAAGGGTAAAGGACAAAGGGCGAGGAGTAGTACATACGAGACAGGAATATATATTTATTCATTCAACGGGCGCATATTTTTTTGCATAATGCAGTCTGCGCGCGGTGCCCCGATCGCGTCGACGTCGTTTGAAATATCGGGAGTAATTCTACTCGCGAAGGAAAGAAAAGCGAAAGAAGAAGGGTGGAAAAAGAGGAAAGAGAGAGAAAGAGGGGAAAATCATGTCTTATCATGTCGCGGAAAGCAGGGTGACAGCTCGAAACACGAAAATCGCGGAGGACCCCGGGCTTACAGGAAACGACGCTACTAAAGGGACGCATAATTATCATAGTTACGCGCAGTTATGGCGGGCGCCGAATTGTTAAAATGTTGAGCGACGAGGAATTCTGGACGGGCTCAAAACCAGCTCGTGAATTTAGGAAATTCAAGGTACACGGACACACGCGGAAAGAACTCGCCGGAATTAATCACCAACGAAAATAGCTGAACTGCGTAACATAGTTGCATCTCTCTCCCCTCTCCTCCTCACTCTTTCTCTTCCTCTCAACAGAATATAAAACTATTTGCCAGGACTTTTCGTATAATTTACAATAATTTACATTATGTTTTCATAATATAATTTATTTAATATACACTTTAATATTAAAAACTTGCGCTCGAATTAATTTAATCGCCCTTTATTGTATCTTACAACAATTAAACGGCATTTTATTTTAAAATAAGCAAAGTTGACATCTGAACATAATATTTAATATGTATATGTGTGTCTACAGTAGTTTTTACAGCAGTTAGTTTTTTTAAATCAAATATCACATTTGTCATCGAAGATACCAGAAATGTTTCTCATACTGCAGGTCAGGCATACTGCAATCGATTTGAAATTTTGACAAGCAAGATTTAGTAACAAACGCGCGTTTACACATACCAGCGCTTTGATCGTAACTGAGACCAACTATTTGATGAATGGTCGCACGTCGAGGCAGCTCAAGCCCCGGCTTATAATATCGCGGAAAGTATGCGCCCTATGCACCAAACCTTGCGGCCAACTAAATATTTGGCCGCACTGTGGGTAGATCTGCTAAAATTGTCCGGTATCCCACGCTCACCCTCAAAATAGTTAACAATAATCGATAGACCACTATTTTGAAACAAAGTGGTGACAATGCATTGTTGCGGAAATTGCAAAAGACTATGCGGCACATTCCACTGATCTACCGCCGTCGTTAATTACGATGGAGCGGTAACGCTGCCAGATTTTATTATTTCAAATATTCAACTATTTGTAATAAATTATATTTACGTATATATACATAATTTCAATAATCGGTAAATTATTTTATTAAATGATAAAATATTAGATTATTTTAGAGATCGGATTTGTTTCCTTTTCATTATAAACGAAGAAATGAACGATCTTTGTTTTTTTATCCTAGATTTTGGGCGAGACTCGGAGCACATCAAGTTTCGCGAGTGCTCGGACACCAGGCCCAGTGTTTGATATTTACTATGCGGGCCACGTTACAGTAGTTACGACACGATGGATCGGAGTAATAATACGGCTGGCACGCCGGTACGCTCAGTCATATTTCATCCTCTTAATACAGTTTCAACGTAATATTACTTCGTCGCCGGGGCGGGCGTCTCTTTTCCGGGCCTCGAAAGTTGCCAATAATTTCACGTAATCGCTTCAGTGTCCGGTGCGTCTCGTTCTGCAAGCATCTTCTTAATACATACATAATCTGCAGGTCCGTCATTAGCGCAACGATAAACAGCGACGTCGTCATCGAATTATTGGACAAACAGACGTAGACTGTTTTCGCATTAACTAATTGCATTAACTTAATCAATTAATGAATGGCCTGTAATCTCAGGACATGAGATATATGCTGACTGTATGTTTACGGAACTTTGATGATATTACATGAGAAATCGAAGTGTTGTAATACTGGCAATTCCAAAAGTCTTAAAGAAACATCTTTAAAAAACGTTAAATCAAAGCAATTTAATACTTCTTTCAAATACTGTAACTATATTTACTTTTATAAAATTTACAATTATCGAAAATTAGGCTTTATTGCACATTATTAAATATATCATAAAATGTCCCACAAAATTTTAATAAAAAAATATATATATATTTAATTAAAAAAATAAAACTCATTTAAAACATTTAAAAAATTAATTTTCAATTTCTTTTGTTTCTTCTATAAATCTCTTCAAATAAAACAATTTTTATGTAAAAAATCTGTTTATATCTCTATTAATAAAAATATCCCTATAATAAAAAATAATTGAACGTACAAACGTCCAACTATAAACACTTTGACAAAATTGCTCATAAATAGAAATTCATTTTGTGTACAATTAATGATATGTAGGCAACATAATGGATGCATCTTCTATAAAAAACGGTTCAAAGATAAAATGAATTAAAGTAAATGAATATTTCATTGTTTTATTATCCACATGCAATTAATGCTTCCAATCTGATATATCCGGTCATTTGTTAATGCATGTTAATGTATGATAATAATAACAATAATAATGTATAATAATAGATTCGTAGGGCCATCTTCAACATCATTCGAAATCATTTCAAAAAATGTGCTCCTCTACCGATAGCATCGACTCGTCATTTCTTTTACTCGCAAATAACAATTGAGAAAAAGAAACAGAATTCCATAGCAATACATATACTTATTATTGCGTCGTAAATATATGAGCTTATTTACGAAGCATTCGTTTAATAGTAAACAACGAATTTAATACTACGTAATAAACTATGTGGTAAACTATGTAACGATATCATATATAATAAAATATAATTAGTTATTTAGTTAGTCAGTTAGTCAGTTAATTACTTAATTACTTCCCAGTAAACACTAGTAATCACTACTAGTAAACACTAACAGGAACATTATATCAATATTATAATTTCCCACGCAACAATATAAATGTAATATAACACGTATTGTATATAATAGTTACATTGTTGAGTAGGAATAATAGGTATAATATTGATGCAGTGTTAGTTAGTGTTTACTATAGGTTATTATGTTTTTAGCAAGCAAAATAGGCGACACAGTGCAATACAGGATACATTTCATTTAACGTTCGCAACGCTCTTAGAATCATTTCATCTTTATTGTTTAACAAATATTAGACGAAAACGAATAATGCTCACGAGCGTTGCAAGGGCCAAATGGAACACATTCACGTTTTACTCTTATTTAATTTGATATACAAGGATGAAATGAATTACCGTGTCCTCTGTGTTGCTTGCTGCATCTTATAATTTATAATTATGAACTATCGTAAGTTTACAATTATATAATTGTTCGGATATTTATTATTACACTTCGACGATCAAGAAATTCAAGTCTCAATTCAAGTATATTTAACAATTAGTAATCTATACTTTCTTCAATTATTTCTGAGCCCACCTAAGGATCACGAAAATTTATTCGGCTTTTTAATATAATAAATAAATATCTTGTGTCNTCATCGATGCCGAAACAATTGTGCAAATTAAAAAACCTGTTTTTTCATTACTATTCTTTGATATTAAAAATGTATCCAATAAATAATATAATTTTATATAGTGAAATTTCAAGTGTATTGTTTAATATAAGATAGATATAATAATATCATCATTAGATAAATATATTAATAAAACATAAATTCAAAGAAAATATTTAAACTTTTCAATCACACTTTCGCACACCAATGTCCATTTCTACCAATGCAAATTAACTTTAATTTCGGTTTAACTTTTCATCTTTTTTTAATTCGTAGAACTAAAAAAAGATGAAAAGTAAATTAAACCGGGATTAAAGTTAAAGTTAATCTGCATTGGTAGAAAATGTAGAAATAGACATAATTCAAAAAAACTTGGTGCTGCTACCATCTATGAACCGTTCAGTAAATTAGAATTGCAATCGGTAACCCACCTCCTATGATAAAAGCTGGTTTATCTATTTAAGATTCACTTCGTAGATGATGATATTATTATTCGTAGATACATACAGGTACATATGTCTCGCGCTGCTTTGACACTTGGCGGGAGACCCTGTCCTGTCTCTTGATCACGAGCATGGACATAGCTCGGTGAACCTATGCTACGGAATCTGACCGGCTTCTTTCCGCGCGGCCTCTCCGCGCCGGATAAGGCGGAACTGGTCGGGCAAGTGCTCTAATCTCGCCTTTCACTCGCAATCCCGTTCGGCAGCCGAATCGATTTCGTAACCCCTACAGCGCTATCGACCCCCTGCGAACTTATCGCAAACGGTTCCGGCTGTTTGTGCGAACGTTGTTATCGCGGACGCACGAGACGCTTTGCGTTATCAGGAATTGCAAAAGCTCGAGTGATCCCCTGCAGCGAGGATCCCCCGTCATCTCGCCGGAACCAGGAATCTCGTGGTGGCATGCGATAAAGTACCGGTCAGCGTACTCAGTTCAACGTGCGAATCCCACGAGGCAACAGCGATCAACAATCATCATGTTCTCCTGGAGGAACGTCATCTCCGTCATCTCGCAAAAATTCGCGAGAAAACTGCATGTGTCGAAAGTCCGGTGAGCATGAGACCTTCTATTAGAGACAATTACTTTAGAACAATAGAACGGTTTAGTTTAATTTGTCAAATAATGAGCTGTGACAATACAGTATGTGCAAAGCAGGTTCATTATGATATAGTACAATTAATACAGGAAATAATAAAAAATGAGCTATTAACGAGCAACTGAAATCTTGAGGTCAAATCGAAATTTATTATCTACAAATCAAATTAAGAAATGGATTTCTTAATTTCTTAATTTAATTTTATTTGTAGATAATGAATTTGGTAACACCTCAACTTTTAGTTGTTTGTTAATGGCCATGAATATATTATTTTGCACAAATAGGAGTCTATTTTTACTCTTAAAGTGCATATAGAATTTTTAACCGACAACAGATGTTAAACACATATTTAAAGACAGAAAAACAGCAAAGTTCCATCTTTAGCTACAATTTTATGAACATTCAATTTCTGCCAATATATTTTATTTTAATAATTTTATTAAGAAATAATCCAAAAATGTTAAACATATCAATGTAAAAAATTATGATTTTCCATTATTTTTATTATATTTTGGATTTTGTCGATTGCAGACAAGAAGCTGTGATCATAGATGGGAAGAAAATAGCAGAAGAGATTCAAGAGGAATTAAAGGTGGTTGTAGATACTTGTACAAATGCAGGGAAGAAGAGGCCGAAGCTGGTGGCGATATTAGTGGGAAACCATCCATCCAGCAAGGCATATGTTGGTAGAAAGATGAAAGCAGCAAAGTCGATAGGTAATTATATTTTCATGAACATATAGATAATCTTTGTCGCAAAGCTCGCGTGCTAATATTATTTGTCTATCGCCAGGAATCGAGAGTTATACCATTCATTTGGGAGAAAATATAACGCAAACAGACCTTCTTAAGGAAATTGACAACCTCAACAGAGATCCGTCCGTTGATGGCGTTCTGGTACAATTACCGCTGCCGAAGGGCATGAATGAGAGAGAAGTATGTCAAGCGATAATTCCTAAAAAGGATGTGGACGGCTTCCACTTGGAAAATCTCGGTAATCTGACATTGGACAACAGCAGTATTGTACCAGCCACTGCCTTAGCTGTCAAGGAATTAGTACTTAGAAGCAAAATCGAGACTTTCGGGAAGAACGCCGTGGTTGTGGGTAGATCGAAACACGTAGGGCTGCCTATCGCGCTATTACTTCATGCCGATGGCAAAGGTGATTGATTTATCAATTGGTTAACACAATTTTAGTTGTACTAAACTCATATCGAGATAACTTGCTGACGCCATAGATTTTTCAAACTGGATCACTGTTGCAGCATTATCTAAATTTTTTGTGACTGTTTCATTTCGTAATGTCGGTCGGAAGTCAATTCATGACTTTTTCCTCATCTTTTTTCTTTGATAAAAACTCTGAGATTAAAGTCTTAATCGCACAAATAAATTTCGTCAATTTTTTATATTTTCATGTTTGATTTTCCAAACTAATTATCATTCTATTTTTAGGCGAAACGGGCGCGTTGGACATGACAACGACGATCTGCCATCGCCATACACCTCACATGCAACTGGAAAAGTTCACGAAGCTGGCGGATCTGATCGTAGTGGCGGCCGGGGTTCCTGGTTTGATTACCAAGGAAATGGTAAAGCCAGGCGCTTGCGTAATTGATGTGGGTATCACCAGGGTGAAAACGGCAGACGGCAATTATCGCTTGGTGGGAGACGTGGATTACGACACCGTAAAAGAGGTCGCCGGGTATATCACTCCAGTTCCCGGTGGCGTAGGACCCATGACGGTAGCAATGCTGATGAAGAATACGGTCACGGCCGCCATGAGGAACCAAGAAGATACAAAGCAATCTGAGAGTTTGGAAGACGAGGCATTTGTATATTGACACATAGCCTTAGCTTTAGGATCTGTTTGACGATTGATAGACATATATTGTATTTTGTAATATATAAAATGTAATATATAAAAAGTATTATTGTTGCAAAAGTAATTATAAATAAAATCGTTTATTAATTTAAGAAATATCAGGCTATAATATTATAAAGCATTTTTATTAAAAAGAAAATTGTATAAATAAAATTTGTTTCTTTTACGTCTGTTTTAGGTGAGTTCTTTGTTAGTTTTATTTTTACTTGTATAAGTACTTTTATATTTTATTAGCACTTTAGCATATGTCTTTGAAATGTAATTTTTCAAGTTCTTTGTTTATAGAAATAAATACAATAAATGAAAAACAGCTTTAGGTCTTAGGAAATATTACTTTCAAAGATACTAGCTTCAGATTTCCAGAAATATTGATTTTAGATCTCTAAAAATATTAGCTTCAAATTTTTTTAAAAAAACATTAGATTTAAGACTTAGAAATATTAATTTTAGATAATATTTCAATAATTCATCAGAAATGTTAGCCTCAGGTTCCAGAGATTTAAATCCATTACTGTTTGCCGTTATCTCAAATAGTCCGAGAGCATAAATCTATTATTAATCGCAACATCTCCATTTTGTAATTTTCCGTTTGTTCGTCGAACTTCTGTTATGTTATATTGAATCGCGTCTCTTTTAGCTTTTTCAAGACATTTTTGAAAATTACAAGTGGGGTTAGTTTGTCGACGTGTCGCGCGACTATTCGTCCGACCTGTGTCGGAGAAAAACATAAATAATGGTATTCGTTGCCCGTTTCATCAAACAAACCGGGAGACTCTTTCGGTCAAAGAGACTCAGTTTAACGGTCTGCGACTATCCGCGTGCTTTGTTATCGAGCACCGTCGAAATGAGTAAACCCAAAATTCTAATTACGCGACCAGATATACCTCTCGCGGGCTTAAACTTGCTGCGTAAACGGTGAGTGAGATGGGCATCGAATTAAATTATTATAATATCTTTCTTCTTCGTTCTTTATCTCCTTTATTCCTTCGTTAATACAATACACTTTTGATTGTTTCGTACCGCACCATTTTATGCCAGTTTAATTTTAATCGAGAAAGAAATGCAGCTAGTCCAACAACAAATGCATATGTCATGTAGAAATGTATATTTATAATATAATCACTTAATTTTTGATTGTCAGCCTGGCATTACTTTAACAAAGATTTTGTCAGTCGCAGATATCATCTCATAATATGGGATCAGCCTGTGCCAATGCCACGCACGGAATTAATGGCCAAGATCCGTGGAGTGGATGCTGTGTTCTGTGTGCTGACGGATAAGATAGATCATGACATTCTACAATATGCAGGCCCGCAATTGAAAGTCGTGGCGACGATGTCAGTAGGCGTGGATCATCTGGACATACAGAGCTTGGAAAACAGTAACATTAAAATCGGTTATACTCCAAATGTCCTGACTGACAGCACTGCGGAGCTGATAATAGCTCTTTTATTAGCCACAACAAGGAATGTGACGCTGGCAAACTCTGCAGTTTACAAGTATACTAAAGATCCATAAAATGGCATACTGCTTCTTGCGATACATTGAAACTGAATACATCATTATGCTTATTGTAGAGGCGAATGGAAAAGTTGGTCACCTGGATGGATGTGCGGCCCAGGACTGGCGGGGAAAACTGTAGGTATCGTTGGTTTGGGCAGGATTGGCTTCAGAGTCGCAGAGATACTTAAGAGTTTCAAAGTTGCCAAGATACTGTATACCAGCAGAACTGCCAAACCAGAAGCGTCCGCATTTGATGGTGAACAAGTCGATTTTACTGTTTTGCTCAAGAGCAGCGATTTTGTTATAACAACAGTGGCATTGACACCACAGACAAGATATTTGTTTAATGCTTGGGCCTTCAGTCAAATGAAGAACACCGCTATATTCGTGAATGCCAGCCGCGGGGATGTGGTGGATCAAGCTGCGCTAATCGATGCCTTAAAGAATAATACAATTTATGCTGCTGGTTTAGACGTCACAACACCAGAACCGCTGCCATTAGACTCTGAACTTTTAGATCTGGACAACTGTGGTACATATATATCAATGCAGACTTATATCAGGGATTATACAGAATGTTAACAAAATATTCGATGGTATTAATTTGTATTTGTGTCCTTTCAGTGATTTTGCCTCATATAGGAAGCGCTACTGTGGAAACTAGAAATGAAATGGCCAGGATCACAGCGAAAAATATTATAGCTGTCTTAGAAGGAAGTCCGGAAGAGATGCCTGCAGAATATACAAATTCTTTACATCCCTAGATGACGAATCATAAGAAATTCATATTGTGATATATATTTTTCAGTCCAAGATGAATTTATGTAATTTATTTTTAATAACTATGAATATGTATATACAATGTAATTTAAGACTATTGTGTAATATCAATTAGAAATTAGTCTTTCAAAGTTTCTTAGAAGTACAAATATATAATAAATTAATAACAAATAAATAAATTGGCAATTTTTAAAACAATTTGTATATGTATTTGTATAATTATACATATATTTCTTTCATTTTGAACCTTTCATTGTCGCAAAAACTTTAACAGTAATAAAACTTGTTCGTATACAGTAAAGTGCAGAGCCGAAGTCATAGCGGCTTTCACTTGACTCGGCACTAAGCCTTTGAACAGCCCTTGCACACCCTCTGCTTCTAGCGTCACTCTCAAGCAGTCCCTTAATCCATAACATTGAAAGAACTTGCCGAATCCTTTACGACCGTGCTGAAAACCCTGTATCTGCAATCTCTTTCGAGTGAGATCGAATGGATACACGATCGTTTTCGCTATGAGTCCAGCAGTACTACCAGATAACATGGAATTATAGAAACTGAACTCAGTACTGGAGATGTATCTTTTATAGAAATCTGTGAAGAGTTTATAGAACGCGAATTGCAGGCCGGTATGTGGAGCAATTTGCAACAAAGTCGGTAATAGACCGGAAAAGAAGACCCTCGGTGATTCTTGTTGAAGAATTGATCTGAAAATAGACAAGATTACATATTACTCAAATGGAAAGATAAAAATATTTTTATAACAAAATCTCTACACTAATCAATAAAACATATTTTGACTTTCATTATTAATATTATTTTATCAAAAATAAATTTTCTATCTACCGGAAAGAATGTAATACTCCATTGTACACTTGATGATTGTTCGACTGGGCCACTAATCTAGTTCTCACAGTATCGAAAGGAAATGAAATAATTGTCCCCACGCTGCCAGCACCAGCACCGGCGATAAAATGCGTTGTGTGATACCATTCCTCAATTTGTGGGAATTTTTGCATCGTTTTCATAAATATGTTGTAGGAATAAAACTGCACACACAAATTACATATTACTAGAAGCATAGAAAATATAATAAAATTTTGAAAGTATATGACATAACTGCGATTATATAAATTTTATTGACACCTGACCCGTCCCATAGGCAATTGAGAGTAACTGTGCAGGTGCATGGCCCTTCCATAAGGCAGCAAATCCTTCTTCTTTTAAAATTAACAGGAAGGCTTGGGACATAGATCTATATTTGCCAGTGTGATGTTTTGAAATTGGTTCAACTTGCAACTGCAATATAAGAACAGTAATTTCTTAATTGGATTGATGGAGAAACATACATTAAAGTAAATTCATCATGTATAAAATGATTTACTTGAAATCTAATCTTTATAACGTCCAAAGGTTGACTTAGAAATCTTGTTACAAATCCACTGACAGCGCCTGCAATTGCATGATCTAAGTTGGGCTCAGCCTCGATTTTTGGTATCGGAAAGCCCATAGTTACTTTGATGCATATACGATTATTTATTTATGCAAGTATAGCATGAAAAACAAGACCACATAACACATATTGGAGATTCTATTTCGATTGGACTTTCACAATTGAATAAATTAAAGAAGCGTCAGTGAGAAATACAGTCCTAATTCATAGTCATATTTAAGTCAAGTTTCTGGAACAATTATACAAAGCTAAAGACTGAAGCACGTGGACTCGTATCAACTCGCCTGTCTTGCCGATCAGCTGTTCTCTCAACCTACCCTAACGTTACCCACTTTCACCTACTTTTTGAAAAAAAAACCGCGCAAGTCACAGTGGATTGCGAAGACCTCATTTTGTAAGAATTTCCAATAATCGTGATACAAATATCGAGAAGAGATCGTCCATGTGAAGATGAAGTCGCTTGAGTGCACGTGCTACTTGTTTTGCATGGCAATTATCAGTTTTGCAGTCTCATTGCCGATAAACAAAACTTTCGTCAACGCGATACATCCCATCGTGCCCGATATAGGTAAACGTGAACGCATTTGGAACTGAGAGCTAATTTTATTTAAAAATGTTTATGCGACAGAAACTCCACGTTATGCGTGTTTTTTTAGAATAATAAAATGAAAATTGCAAAAATCCTTTACAGTTAGAATGTCGAATCAAGACTTGTTACGGCTCCGTGAATCATTGCAGGATGCAGAAGTTCGTCCTGGTTTATTTGAGGGAGATATCGCCGTGACCAACGAGGTACATATACGCTGATCTCCTTTTTACATTCTATATTTCTTGAGTTTCTTATCACTTCTGCACAGTATTTCGATTACTGGCGCGTCGGTTTACGCTGGGATGTTTTTCCGGACAAACTATGGGAGAATAGGACAGTTCCTTACGTAATTAGCGCTCTGTATGGTGCGTAAAAAGAGAAGAGTATAATTTGATGTAATATTCAATATTCGAAAGCAATAGGAAATATCAGAAATAAGAACTTAAAGGAATAACATACACAACCGTTTCCAGATACAGCGGATTACGTGAAAATATACAAAGCTATAACATATATAAATTATATGACATGCATAAAGTTTATTCCCTGGGATGGTAAAGCCAAGGACTTCTTGTTGATTTGGCCGATAATGTATCCTAAAGGGTGAATATTCACATGTTGTAGAGAAGATGTTGCAACATTCTGGCTGCGAAAAGAAATACAATTCATCCATTTCTTCTCCCTTGTGAAATTAATCCACAGATGCTGGTCATTCGTGGGAAAATTCGGTGGAGCTCAGATACTTTCCTTGGAACCGCCAGACGAAAAGGGGCCGAATTGCTTAGAGAACGAGGGAAAAGCGATACACGAGTTGATGCACGCTCTCGGCATCTTCCACGAGCACAGCCGCGCCGACAGAGATATGCATATAGACATACACTACGAGAACATCATCCCTGGTAAGTTAACATTTATAAATTATTTATATTGTATATTAAATGCACAATCATATATTATACGAAGATATCTTTGCTTTTTTTAGGATTTCGATCTAACTTCAACAAACAATCGCCAGAAAACGCCACGTACAGCTATGAATACGGATATGACAGCATAATGCATTACGGAAGTCACTTCTTCAGCGTAGACCCTACGAAACCAACTCTGACGCCGAAAATATCCGGCGTCATGATCGGCCAACGAAAAGCGATGAGTAAAACCGATTGTCTGAAATTGAATGATCTCTACGGATGTTTGAATGAACCAGAAGAAGCACGAATATATCACAATATTTGTAAAACATTAGGATTATAAATTTATACCATGATAATAAAATAATTTATAAATTAATAAATTAAATTATAATGTTTTTGAGATGGGGTAGAGGTTTAAACTTACAGAGGAAAAGTAATACAAATTAACACACAATTTATTTTATAATTTATATTATAAAATTTTAATCCAGTATGTCTCAATGTGTTTTTCTCTCACTCAATATTTTATTACCAACTTGAATGAATTCAAGTTTTACCATCAATTCGCATAATATTGAGAAATGTTGAACTGTTTCTGTAGTTTCTGTTTCTTGTAGTTGTCCATGTAGTATTGCTATCATCTTGATTTTTCCCAGCATATTCTGCAATTTTAGATTTACACAAATATTAAGATTTGATTTTGAAATTTTTGCAATTGTAAAAATTTAGCAACTTAAATAGTAACTATCAGTTCTTCTTAGAGGTAAAACCGTGTGTATAATCACAGTGACATCAGATTCCGGTATCATCATGTTATAGAAACTTTAATATTTGTTAGCTTTTATTAATTACTCAAACTTACTTGTATCTAATTTGTGTAATCCATTTGCAACATCCTCTGTGTAATATCCCATTTGCATTTAATCTTATCTGCATCTTAGATCTTTCTAGATTCCAAATTGAGACTTTTGTCATAACTCTTCATGCTGAAGGTGATTTTTTAGATACTTTTTTAAGCACTTTCATTTTCAGACCAAAGTTATATTTTCTTGAAGTTTTTTCTTAGGTTGGAAAATATTCAAAAACTACAAGCAAGGTCTTGTAATGAGTTGGAATGATCCAATCGTCCACCCGAGTCACATAGCTTTTGTCCAGCAATATAAAGCTTGGCATTATCTTGCAGAAATCTATTCTTTGTTTCAAAATTTCTAATCGTTTTCTTCAGACGGTTATATAAAATATTGGCAAAGTGTGCTTTGTATGAAACTGGTCCTCGACTGATATATCCTGATAGTCCTACAAGATAAAAAATCATTAGACAAGCATGAACCAGTATTAAATCTACAAAAGCATCAGCATATTTATTTTAAAGATTGAGAAAGTGTTGGAAACTTTGAGAACGGCTCCAGACAGTATCGTGTGGACTCCGAAGGCAAGTTCCCTCTTTACTTTACCTCTCACAAGCATTCATGCTCCAGCGAGATACAAGCTGAAGGCATGCCAAAATGAGAGGAATATCGACATTTAATGTCCATTTGTATCAATGCAAATTAATTTTAATCTTGGTTTAACATACTATCTTTCTCTGATGTCCATTTCTATTAATGCAGATTAACTTTAATCTCTATTTAACTTTCTTTTCTTTACTTTCTAATTCTTAGGACTAAAAAAAGATAGAAAGTAAGTTAAACCGAGGTTAAAGTTATCTACATTTGTAGAAATATACATAATTCTAAGAATTGAAAGGATACTAGTTAAACCGAAATTAAAGTTAATTTCTACATTGGTAGAAATGGACATAATTAGCTACGTGCTACGTAATCATAATTTTTAGGAACAGATAACCATTCTTCGCTCAAGCTCTTATCGAGATCGCAGCGTAATTTGCGGATTTTCTGATTTATCCACGTGACGAACTAAACCACGTGGCGGCTTCGAGAAAGCGTCGGTAATCATGGAATTCACGAATTTAGTGAATTACTCGTGCGATATTCATATAAAAGGAATAATCCACGAAACGGTGCGATCTTAAAAGCTTACAAAACGAAAACATATCAACAAGATTACGGAAAAAATAGAACGATAACGGAGGAGTAACTTACCTGTGCAACCGCCAACGATAGAATGGAAAGAATGACGGAATGCGAGCTTCCTTCTCGAGGAAAATGTGGCGAAAGTGGGGAACTTCCGATTTCGGGCATGACCAATCAGAACGGAGATTTCATTATTCGTTATTTCTTCATGTTCCACCACCGACTGCTATTGAAGACGATCAAGGGCCACTTTCACCAAGCTCCGCTTAATCGAATTGTCCTAGTAATTTTGCAGGATGCCAACTGAAGTCGCTGACGTTTTAAATATTTAACTTTTAAGTGTTAAAGGGGCAGCAGATTCAGTTGGCATCCTGCAAAGTTACCAGGACGATTCGATTAACCGGAGCATGGTGAAAGTGGCCCCAATTCTAATTAAATTTTTGTGCCTATGAAATTGCAACCAATCATATTCAAGCCTCATGAGAATGCTTTGATTGTAATTGGTTACGGCCTTACAATACGACATCCGAATAATATATTTGAAACTTATTAAAAAGAAATTAGAAAAAAAAGAACTAAATGTCCATCAAATGTATGATACATTGTATAAAAAAAAATACATAAATACATATTAATTATTATATTAATATATATTATATATATTATAATAGAATTTAATAGAATTATATATTATATATTGTAATCGAAAAAATTTTTAAATTAAGGTAATAAAAGAGTATAGTGCAAAAGAAATAAACGAGTAGAGATCAATATATAAATTTTGAATAACATGTTAAAAGAATATGCATACAATACCGGCTAATGGGATTGTAGTATTTTAGGTAAGAAGCT
This sequence comes from Tetramorium alpestre, assembly GCA_021460005.1. Lineage (NCBI taxonomy): Eukaryota > Metazoa > Arthropoda > Insecta > Hymenoptera > Formicidae > Tetramorium > Tetramorium alpestre. The sequence goes on along the minus strand of JAJVSH010000057.1, from coordinate 236,052 downwards.
AAAGGAGAATAAGAAGAGAGGTATACAAAAGTATTTTAAGATAAGAATTTAAAATTAAGATAAGAATTTCTTATTTATTTCAAAAAATTTCATTCTTTTCAAAGAAGACCATATATTTATTATATATAGAATTTACATTTACATTCCTTGAAGAATAGAAAAATAAGTATAATTGTAATATACACTTTGTTATACTACAATAAAGTTACTACATAGGTTTCCATAAAATATCTACTATTGCCTGTTTCCTTCTTGTTCTTTCTGGTTCAGGTATATGATTTAATTCAGTCCCAACTAATAAGCCAAAACTTTGTTCCGGTGTTAATGTAGTCAAATCCAAAGCATTTTGATTAGTAGAATGTGAAAGTCGATTGGCAAAACAGTTTTGGAGAGGATCGTTTAGAGTTACTAGTGAAGGACCCAAATGTGTATCATTTATGTTTTTTATTTTATCGCTGTTAATTTCGTTGGAACTTATTTGCAACGAGGTAGAATTGGTGGAAGTATTCTTCAATATTGAAGAATCACTTTGCGAATTATGAGATAGTGATGGCATATCCAACTCCATTCCATTTCTATCGCTTTCTTGTAAAATATCGTTATTCATTGTTGTATCTTGTTCTATTTTGTCGTCATCTATATTTTCTTCATATTTAATCAAGACAAAATCACCTATTTTTGGATTTTCTGGTTTCGACTGAACAGGTATTATCATATTATTGATAGAATTATCATCGTCGCTAAACTCTGAGTAATCTGATGGTGAATTTTTAGTGACCTCACTAGAGTAACTCGTCGAATCACTGTCTATTTCTAATCGATATCTTTTCTTCTTTATCTGTTTAGAATTTTTTTTCTTTGGATTTTCATAGTTAAATTTTGTTTCTGAATTTTGTAAAGAACTGGGATTATTTACTAGTGAGCATGTTATCTGATTGCATATTTTCTTCAATACTTTCTTTTTATTATTGAAGGAGTCTTCTATATATCCTTCGGCAACTGTGTTGGATTTCCATCCTGTGTGTCGCTTTAATGTTATTATGTCAGTTCCAGAATTTGCTAACAACGTGGCGGAAGTTCGACGGAAAGTGTGACCTGTGTATGATTGAGAATCTGATAGTTTTAGATATGATATAAAATTAAAATTCAAACATACCTGTGTATGATTGAGGATCTGGTAATTTTAGATATGATGCTATGATTTGTGGCATTTTACCAAATTTATTTATTCCAATCGGCTGTTTAGTGCAATGTCCGTTTTGGTAATTTAGAAAGAATCTTGAAGTTTGGACATCTTTTGGCCTTAAAGTTGCATATTTTTTAAAAATGCTGTAGAATTCTTCGGATATTACAAAGGATCTTGATTTGTAGTTTTTTGTTTTTGGTATTTTGACTAGCAATATAGTTTCTTTGTCTTCAATATCATTAATTGTTATTTGAGTTAGTTCTTCTCTTCTACATGCGCCGCAAATTCCAAAAGTCATAGCTACCTGTAAATTTGAGTATATGTGTAAATAATGTATAACATTTTTTGTTGATTTAGGAAATTTATTTGTATGTTTGAATTTTAATATTTACCTTTAGATCCAAATATTTATAGTCAGGAGCTTCATTAAGAAATTTACTAATTTCTTCTGATGTCAAAACTTTTGATTTTTTAGACTGAAATGTTTGTGATTGTCTTTTTAGAAATGAGATGACTTTTTGATAGCTGTTAATATTAATGTTATTGTTGATGTTTAGAGTAGTTTTCAGCATCGAGTAAATTCCCCACAAAGTGCTTGGCTTGTGAGTGTGCGACATTTCTGTAAGATATGCTAAGATTACAATTTCGGAGAATGATTTAACTTTATTTTTATTTTTCCAGTCCATAAATTTGTTATAAGCATTAGTATATCTTTCTTTTGATTTTTGTGGCAAGAAATTTTCGATTGTGTTTCGAGCGGTTTGCTCTATTTCTGCCAATGTAAGTAGGCTATCACTATTAGTCTCGTTTTGATTCATGTTAGAAATATATATAAATCTCTGCTAAACACGATTGATTTTCACTGATATCGTAAGACTATTGTGACAGGTTAGCTTTGTGGAGGCACTAAAGTGTGTCAAAGAGATTGATGGCAGTTGTTGTTCAAAGCGTATCGAGAGATGGCATTAAAATCCGTGCGGGAATGTTCTTTCGGCACTTTATCTTAAGCCCACGGCACACGATACAATTTTTCTTGCTAGATCGTATGCAATCTAGTAAATTGTAGCACCATTCAGCGCACAGCATTTATAGCAATGTACTGAATCGTATATGATCTAGTAAGAAAAATCGTATCGTGTGCCGCAGGCTTTAATGTTCGTTATCCTGCTGATGGCAGAGAACGAAACATAAGTGTCGTAGTCGTGGACGTGAAGCAAGGCGGAGAAAAATGTAGTCGTAATAGGCAGAGAAAAACGTAGTCGTAATAGGCTGATCGAACAATTAAATTACGACTACGTTTTTCTCTGCCTTGCTTCACGTCCACGACTACGACGCTTACGTTTCTCTGCCATCAGCCTTAGCCTTATTTTCTCATACATTATATATCATAAGCGATTACTGTATGTAGATAATTCCATAGAATTGTTTTGTTTATTATCTGACGCAATCAAAGACAGATTGGCGCGAAGATTAAAGAAAGAAAGGCGAAAGGCTCAAAAGTGAGTTGTAGTAAAAAGAAAATTTTAATTTATTTAAAAAAAAGGATTTAAATGTATATTTCTTTGTCATCAGGGAAGGGAATGGTTGGTTGCATCAGCAATCTTCTAAAATTTCCTGAGACGAACCACATGGAGCCACGTCCGAACGTTCGATACTAGTTCGCGAATGCTAGTGACGATTCTAGTGACATCGAACAAAAAAATTATCGTTTAGGGAATCGAGTTGAGAAAATATCGTTGAATAATCGATTCTGTAAAAGAAAAATAATCGATGTCAAAATAATCGACACGATATCGCCCATCCCTACTTGCCGTTGTGTCCGATAGCTGATGAAGCCCCTGGGTGCTGGTTAGTGGCACATTAAATCTTTAAAGAAAAAAAAAAAAATTGTCTTGCCGCAAACGTAACACATTTTTCGATATTTTCAAGTCTGATCTGTCGGCAGAAAAATAGCATCTTTTGGAATTAATATTATAAAATAGATTAAAGTTTCTTAAAAATAGATTAAAGCTTTTAATTGAGCCAGACTGCTGTTAAAAACGAAATTAAAAATTACTCAGGAAGCATGTCCATGCTCGCGGAGCGCCGGCAAAAGCAGAAGTGGAGCCTCAATCCACGGGGAAAGTGGTGGACCGAAGGTGAATATTTCAGAATACATAAAATCTATAGATAGAATTTCTCGTGATTTGACAATTGTAATTTTTGTAAGTTGAATTATATACATTGTATATACTATGATCTCATTTTTGTGTTTTCTTTATTAACATATTAACATCACCACAGATTCGAACAAATTCGGCCAAAAAATGCTGGAGAAGATGGGTTGGACCAAAGGAAAAGGACTTGGCGCCAACGAGCAAGGCATAACAGAATTTTCCAGCGGACCATACAAACACGACACAACTGGTAACTGAAGCGAATCTATAATTTTTACATAAAGACTATCTCACAGAAATTGTGTTTAAGCAAGATTTTATTTTCTTTTTGAAGGTATGGGATTCGACAATAATTGTGAAGTATGGACTGAACAGCAGGAGAAATTTGGCATCTTTCTACAGCAGCTTAATGGTAACCAAGATAAAGATACTGTTCAAAATGGAGACACTAATCTCAGTGACCAGTCTATTGAACTGAAGTCTAAGCAGAGTCAGGCTCGTGTACAGTAAGTATTATATCCTTCTCTAATTTCTATGAAAATATATAGATGTATGTACATAGATACATTCAGATTTAAACGAAGTTCTAAACAATTTGTGATATCTAGACATATATATTTTTGCATACAAATATGTTTATGAATATTAATTTTATTTATAAAAATGATATTAAGAAATATTTTGTATATTATACAATTATAAAAATATATTTATTTGCAGTTACAAGAAGTTTACGCGTGGCAAAGATATAAATAAATATAAATCAAAGGATTTGGCAAATATATTCGGCCAAAAGGAATTAGCTGAGAAAACTCAGATCAAAATAGAAAAAAGCGATAGTATCTGTGAGACAGAAGTTTCTGGTTTTAGAGACGATTGGTATGGAGTAGTCACAGTTAATGGTGGTAACATGGTTGACTATTTTAAACTTAAGTCAAACTATAATAATATGTCTGATCATTTGAAATGTAATATAAAGTCGAACAATGATGTAGGCTTATCAAGCAATACGATTGATAATCAAAAGATTGATTCTGAAAGTGAGCATAACCAATATGTTGGTTTCGGATTTACACAAAAAACGGAAGATATATCATCGTCCAGTTGCAGAGCATTAAAGGACTTTGACGATAAGAGCAATTACGCTTTTGATAATCCTTGCTTGGGATTGAATAGTCCTACAAAAACTACTTATGACAACGGTTCTTTTACAAAGTCTACAAAGAAAAGAAAGAAGGAGTTTGAAAGTAATAATTTGCATATCACTGAAATAGATAAATGCAATAACAGGAAAAAATTGAAAACTGAAACTATTGACAGCGATTGCAAAAATGGTTTTGTTAATCCTGCTCTTAATTTAGACATAAAATCTGAGGAGGATTGCAGTGGCAAGGAATTTGAAGTATGCAGAGCACAGTTTGGCCTTGAAAACTGTGGTTTAGATCTGATTGACGAAAGAACAGATAAGAAACGCGTAACATTTAATGATCATGTTACATTGTATGAATATAATATAAATTCTGCTAAAAAGAAGAAAGGAGAAGCTACATTGGATAAATTTGAAGTTGAAAATAAGAAGAGTAAAAAGAAACGGAAATACGAGAGTGCTATGACTCCTATGACGAATTACGGATTTACAGATGTTACTGAAGCGTTTAACGAACAAATATTAGACGAAGAAATTAATGATAACGAATTGAATGAACACAGAGATAAAAAAGTTAAAAAGAGGAAGTTATGTAAAACATCAAATTTAGAAACAATACAAGAATCCCCAGAAAAGGAAATAGAAATTAATATAGAATCGGAAGATACTTTGGATACTAGTGTTGTTGAAAATGAAGAAACAGACACTGTGGAAGAAATATCAAAAAAGAAGAAAAAGAAGAAAGAGAAAAAAGCTAAAGCTGAACACACTACAACATTTTATGTTATAAATGAGGAAGCAGATATCGAAATTGAAGAAACAAATAGAAGTAAAAAGAGCAAAAAAGATGTAGAGAATAAAAAAGAAGAAGATATAACAATTTCTAAAAAATATAAAAAGAAAAAGAAGAAAGATAAGGAAAACTGTAAGAGTGAAAAATTTATTATTCAAACAGAAATAAACAATGAACAACAAGATATCAAGATATTAGATAAGTCAGATTCAAAGCAACAAAATGATTTAATCGAAAATGGAAATAAGGATGGAGCAGTAATTGAAACATTGTCAGTTCTTATGACTACAGAAGAAGAGGAAAAAAAACCATTAGAAAAAGTTAAACATAAGAAAAAAAGAAGTATCGATAAAGAAAACCATTCGAGTGAAATAGACATATGTAGCATAGAGAGGGAAATTTCTGATAAGGAAAACACCGACAAAGAGCAAGATTCAAATGCTAAAAAATTAGCAAAACGAGCTAAGAAAAATAAGAAATCGAAAGACAAGAATGTATCTGACGTAGAAGATTCTTCTAATTCTAATAAGGAAGTTGTAAATACAAATGTCATAAAGCAGGACAACATAGAAAATGCAGAGTTAACCGATACACCCTTGAAAAGGAGCAAGGTGATTGATGCTATCGATAATATAATCAATAGTCCATGGAATGTAAAAGCAAGAATGTCTAAGAAAATGTTGATAACACTTTTCCATAACAATGCAATATCAGAATTCCCAGGTTCTAATATTCATAATATAAAAGGCTACGGTACAGATGCTGAAAGCGACTTATAATATACGGAATAATTTTAATACTAGAGCATTTTTTGTAGCAGATAAACATTAGTTATTTAATAAGAATTTTCATGATACTTATAACATATAAATATATGTATATATCTTTAAAGAAAATTTACACTTAAATTAAAATATATTAATTTGACGATAGAAAATTATTTTATAATATAATGAAGTAAATTATTTAATATTTTTCAAAAAGTGTTTAATATAATTAATTGTATCTTATAAGAGGAAATAAGTTTGATTTACTGTATTTATTCAATTGATGTATTTTCAATAAAGTAATTTTTTGAACAAAAATTTTATATTAAAATAACAATTCTATTAAAAATTCTATTCTTAAATATTTTGAAAATATATTTATAATTTACAAAATTTATACAAAGTATTTCTAGATTTATTGAAGAAGTCTTTAATTCATAATTTTATAAAATGTACATTATATCTTTTATACATACAATATATATATTGTTGTACTTGCGGCTCAATAACAATATATATAT
>JAJVSH010000057.1:187126-229457 GCA_021460005.1 Tetramorium alpestre | reverse complement strand
ATATATATATAATTTTATGTTGAAGTTTCATAAATTATGCTAAATTATCATATATGCTGCTGACATCTTCTAAGCTTAAAACTTTCTCGCGAATATGAGAAACAGCTTCCAAATCCGATTCATTTAATTCTATTATAGTTTTTGGTATATAATCTTCTTCTGCTGTGAGAACACAATATTGACGTTCTTGTAAAAGATGTTTTACTTTCTGTATGAGCTTTGGTTCACATTTAAACTGTAAAAAAAATTAATAAACATATATAAATTGTAATTTTGATATTATATGTATATGTACAAATATATATATGCATTTTTCACCATTTATGATGTAAAAAATTATTTTATTTATAAATTCACTGTAATTATTTAAATATTTAAAAAAAATAAGCTTTTATTGGATACCTGGAAATATTCTGTATCATTCTCTTTAAATTCCTCCACATCCTCTGCATCAATACTAATAGCATCCTCCATAGCGTTTTCTAAATTGCCTTTCTTTTCAACTATAATATTACCTAAATGAATAAACATATTTTTGGCAGAGGTATCTGTAGCTTTTCCTCTGTGCATATAATTAAAAGAAAAATAGATATAATTTGGAGTATATATAATATAATTCATGCTAATTTTCATAATACTTGTATAAAAGAACCGTACTGAACTATAAAAACTGCATGCTAAATATCTTAAAATATATTTAAGAAAATTTTACTTTATTATATAATACTCTGTATTTAGCATGTGTGTGCAGTAATAGTTAATATAGATCAGAAGCATTATGTTATTCATACCTCGTTTTTTTAAGTTTCGAATTAAGCTCCATCAAGAATGCCTTGATATTATCTGTTGTATAATGTACAAGCATAACGTAACCATTTGGTCCACGAACTTCTTGTAAACCTGTCAGAGTCTTGTTCTTGCGTGCCTCCATCCTCTCAAGGAAGGTCTTTATCGATGCCACTGGCATGTTCGCCTTTTTAGCTCGTTCGATGATTTGCGATAATTTCAAATTATTGCTAGGCTTCGCACTGCCACCCTCTGAAAAAAAGATATTTTATTTTTCACAGTAACTCGACATGCTGATATCATTATGTCGCAATGAATATAAATGTATCCAGCGACTTATACATAAAGTACATTACAAAGATATGTTCAAACGTAGCTATTAATCATGAAAGCAGGATGCATTTAATATATTTCATATATAAATCTATCATTTGGCAAGTGTTGCATATAACGATTGTTACAATAGATATCACGTACCCTGTATGGCAATCAACATTTGCAGCTTCAGGTGGTGAAACAGCACCATCCGCTCATGATCGTTTTCCGCTTTAATGTGCTTTATGTTCGCCCATTTGCTGTGACCGGCGAATCTCTTACTGCTTTCGAACACGAGATAAATACGTCTGTTGAGTAGCAATCTGTTCAATACTTGTGCCATTTTTGGGAAGGATTACAATACATCGCGTGACGAACGATGAAGTATCGGGCTAGAAAACTCGCTTTTCCCCGAACGATACTTTGTCTTTCGCCTCTTTTTTCCCTTGATATATGCGATTATTTTATTTTAAGGCACAAGAGCTGCTCTCAAGACGAATGTAGATCCATTGATAGGGAGGTTATAGGTTAGAATAGCATATCGCTCATATGTTTGACATTAAATTATGACAGGACATTATAGAAATTCTGGCAGTTTTTTTTAATCGCATCGTTCTCTAATTAATTCTAAAAGTCGAACTCAATTTGACGCGATATTTTTGAAAAATTGATTTTCGCCGGCTAAACTTGTTATTGACCGAACAGAGCCGAGAGTTGATATCGAGCTTCGCGGTTTGCCGCAAGATGACGCCACTTGGTACTTTTTTTGGCAGATATTTCTATAACAGCTTATAAGTTTCATTTGTGCTTATATTGCATATGTTCTCTTCTCAGCGACATTTTCTCGTGATTTTTCTCTTTCCTTTCTTCTCGGATATATGTGCCAAAATATCCTACATACAAAAAACGAAAGTGATCGCGGCTGAAAGGAATAGATCGCTCAAGCGCAATTAACGGTCGCGCAGCCGCCATGTTGATTTCGCGCGAGTAGCGAGTTCGAAACCGACGCGAGATCGCTCCGCGTTTCGCACATTTTTTGGCGGTAAGAAGCGAGTTGTACACGCGAATATTACTCTCGAGCGCCGTGTAAAGTGCCACGGAATCGAAGTCGATCATTAGTTATGCGAGGTTGACGCGCGCGACCGTGACTCGCCGCGATTCGCCCGGGCTAACCCTCGTCGTTGGGTGCTTACGACATGGCAGCCAAGTTTGATCTCGCGCCGTGTCACGCGCGAAGCCGAAGCGAGAGCGCTCCGGCCTCCGCGTCTTTCGTCGGGAAAAACTGCGTCGCGCAGGAAAATTATACGTCGAGAGTGCCGCGAATGAGATGCCGAGTGATCGTCGTGGATCATTAATCTTGCCGGATCAATCGGCTGCGATTCGCGTCGAAGCCGATTTCCCGCGCGAGGCCGAAGCGAGAGCGCGCCGTGTTTTTCGCCGGGAAAAACTGAGTCGCGCGGGGAAATATACGTCGGGAGTGCTGGACAAGGCAGGGAATAATCATTGCGGATTGTCAATCGCGTCGGATCAACATGCGCGATTGTAACTCGTCGCGATTCATACCGTCGCAGGGAGAAATGGTTGGTCAACTCGATGTCGAATCGATATCGATTCGATATCTTTTAAGTCGAAAAGGCATCACGTCGATATCGATTCGATGTCTTTTCGATCATCATCATTTCTCGCTGGGGTTGCTAATTCGTGACGTCGGATCCGCCATTTTCGTGTCGAGCTGAAAGTGTCGAAATCGCGAATCGCCGCGTCTCTTTTCCTGACTATAAACACCATCGCGGCTCGATATCGTGTGATCATCGCGTTGCGGGATTAAAAAATGAAGTGCCTGGATTAAGGAAACCAGAGGATCGAGAGGAGCAACCACTGCGGGAGATCTAGGTAAATAATGACAATTCTAATAATAATGCAATACTTTATTAAAATAATTTATAAAACGGTCTTTCTTTCTCTCTATTTAAAATATTATTTCTTATCAAATTGAGAATAAAAAATGATTCTAGATTTTCCAAAAAAATTCCTGCAAAAACGATTTGAAAGTTTGTCCGTCACGGTTGTCCATTGCGACAAACGTATACACAACCCGGTCGACACAGAGCATCAGTCACATTACTAAACTATGTTATAATTTCGCACTCAGCGATGTAAATGTAATATAACATATCTCTGCTATTTAATTATTTAATTATCGTAATCTTTGTTATTTTGTATTTTGTTTTTACTTTTAAACTGTCTTTGATGTTCTCTACTGTTATATTTTACTTACATTGTACCAGAGGGATTTTGTCCCGTAAACTTGAGTAAATAAATAAATAAATAACCGATGCTCTGTGTCGACTGGAAAGAAACCGTGTGTAAAGTTTATTAGAACGTTTACTTCGAGGTAGTTGCCGAACGTAATTAACTCGCGGCAGTCCTGCTTTAATCTTCCGAAAAAGAAATCAATTTTGCACCAACGAATGAAAGAAACTCACGAATCAAAGAACTCACGCGGCAAATTTGCTTATCCGACGTAGCCGCGACAAACTCAGAAATAAGACTGCACGAAGCGAAAGTTTATTCACACACCTTTCTCCCTTTTTCCACAGTTAATCATCGGCAGCGCGGCGCGGGAATCAAAGGGAACGGTGCGGCGGGCCTCGTCCACACGGATTGTGTCAAAGGAACCACCGGCTACAAAATTAACGCGATTAGACCGGCGGTGGGCTCGCTCGGGGGTAAGTAAAAAGAATGGCATCGAACGAGTCGACTAAATTTAGAAGGCGCTTAACGAACCGGGCAGAGAGGGTCGATATTTAGTCCGCGCAATCTTCATCTTAGAGGCCACAACGGGCGCTTTGAAAAGTTGCCGGTTTAAAGCACATAATAAAGCGAGCACCCGGCGATACGAGAGTCGTTAAAGATGCAACAGTCGGCACGCGATATTTTCACCCCCCTTCCCCCCTCCCCCGATACTCCCCAGTAAATTATCAAGATTTGCAGTCAGCGCGACCCTGTTAATTGTCACAGTCATTCGCAGTGTGCTTACTTAATGAATATGCACTTGCCGATGTGAGCGCACTTACTTTTAAACTTTTATACGCGTACTTTTAAATGCGCATATTTCACGTCATTGTTTATGTAGTTCTTCCTGGCGCATGTTAATAATAGTCACAAGTAATTTAACATCGCGATCTATTTAGGAACGAGCTATTGCGCCCGCCGGTTAACTTTACCTGTAGCGTAATGGATGGATGAAGATTGCATTACAAGTTTATTCTCGAAGTTTAATTCCACCGGAATCGCTTGATTTTGAATGTTACGCTGCTCTCTGTAATTGGAGACAGTCGGGGAATGTCGATCCAAATTTCACGCGCGGCCAATATTATCTTTTATTATTTTATTTTCGCACGTATTACGTTTCCGCATATATTCAAATTACAATGTGTGATATCATTTTTATTGTTCTTATGAGTATTATATTTCTGTACATTCGAATGATATCGATTACAATGGTATTGAATATCATTTCATTAGTAAATTGCACGACAGACTTGTGCACTGTTACCATATCATCATATTAGCAAAGTTAATTAATAGTCAAGAGTGTATGTATGTGAGTCCGATCAATCATTCTCCATCTCATCAGATCGTTAGTCATTCGAGAAGGGTCACAAGTGCTCGACTCTGGTTACAAGTAATGGAATAATAGCTACCGAATGTAGAGATAAGCAATCGTTCGTCACAGTTTCCACGGAAATGACCACAATTTTTATTTAAAATAAAGAAGATGGTCTATACGAGTTCTAATAATCTAATGATTCTTCAACTTTGACTTTAAAGTTTAAACGATATATTCGATAAGGAAAACTTGGCTTGAAAGGATTAAATGGCATGGGCAAAAAACGTGCGCATGACAAAAAGCGACATAAAAATATTTGTAATTGAATCAAAGATTAATATAATATCAAGAAAAGTATATTAAAAAAATTGATAATCAATATACTTTATTTAATACTTTTACATTTTTTAAATATTACATTTCTTTATAAGAAAGACGATATAAAATCTCTTTCTATAAATTAAAGAGTTTATATATATTATCTTTCATAATATCTTATTACAAAAATAATATAAATTTAGATATATATAGAGCAACTTTATAATATTTTTTGCAAATGATATTATAAGTATATAAACTCTTTATATTTTTATGCATAAAACATTAGAAAAACTCCGCTATATAATCATACTCTAATATTTTTAAACTAGATTCTACTGCAATTAACAATCTTTTATCAAACGCTTCAATATAATCATATTGAAAAACCGCAATTAACGAAAATTAACAAATACTCCCGTATTCGAAAATGTTTTTTTTTTCTCTTAAAAAAAAACCTAAATAATTACTTCGGTAAAAAGCGACGTGTATGAATAATATACTTTAATTCGTGCAAATCGACAGGTCGTTCTGTCGGAATGAAAACCTTTGGGCTTAATGACCGTCGCTCGAGGTCCCTTCGTCTTCTCTCGCTCTGATTTTTGCCGAGTCCCTCCGTCCGTTTTCTTTCTCTACGTGTGTACGTAGTCGTCGGTGCGTATAGGTGTACACGTCGTGTTCAATTTTATGAAGGAGGACGCGTGGGGGTGCCGACGGGGGTGGCGACGTTTAATAAAGGGCGTGGGCATGTGTATGTATGTGTGCTAGGGGTGCTAGTTAGCACGGCGCTTGGCGCCGTCGACGACGTCGCCGTCTGGACGCGTATAGTCTCCTCTCGACGTTCTGCACCGACGACCTCGTCTTTTAAAGTACACACTGACGCGCAAACGATGCTTCTTTAAACAGCGAGCCAATGATATGAAATAAAGTAACTTGGTGTTCAGTTGACACGTACACCGATACACCGCGCTCATTCTCGAAGACAACTAAGTAATGAACTTAATAAATGAGTAAGCACGAGCCATCAAAGATGCATGGGATTTTGTTCGTTCCATTGCATAACATAATGAGATCGCTACGTGTTCGAGCATGAAAAATTGTAAAGGTTTTTCTTTTCCGTTCACTCCTCAGGCTTGCAGAGGTAAATACGTAAAAAAAAAAGACTAAAAAATAAGTAAAAAGTGTACGAATCGTGAACGATAGCTTGAAATCTCGTGCTTAAATTTCTATGCAGCAGGCTACAATTCCACGGAACATGCTCGCTATATTTTTCCCTCTTTTTAATATTGCAGGTTTAAAATTGCTTTCTTGAGATCTTATTTTTGCGCGATCGACCTCATTTCGTTCGTCAATCTCAATTCTTCTCGTTGAGCATTTTCGATGTAATTTTGGAGGATATTTTGACATACGTTATGAGTTATTTACTTTTCAACCCGATAGAAATATCCAATATCGATTGAATTTCGTCTCGTCACGCTTGCGGACGTTCGCTCGATCACCCGGTGTATCTGTGCTTTCAATTGAATAGGTTACTATGCACACTACTCCGGTCTTTATTAGCCGCCTGTGGTAAAGAGAGAAGGTCGGTCGGTTTGCACGTAATCCAAGTTAACATTCGGGGGATTAGAACTTCCTCCCACCCGTTCTCATTCGTATATTCTGCCCCGCTTTACCCGACCCTTCGCCACAGTTCGCCGTATTTAGTCAGCAGTAAAAGCTTTAATGAAAAGGATCTTGGTTTCACGAGGCACTAAAATCGGTTATATTGGCAGCGAGGAGAGAGGTTCGACGAACGAACGCCCTTTATCGAACGATCACATAAATGCATCCCCTTCTCTCCTCTCACAGTCTCTCTCTCTCTCTCTCTCTCTCTCTCTCTCTCTCTCTCTCTCTCTCTCTCTCTCGCTCTCTCTTTCTTTTTCTCTCCTTTATATCGCGATAAACCGATACAAAACTTTGGATTAAAAACACGTCGGGGGAAACAGCGTAATATCATTGTGAGAAAAGTCCGATTGATAAAGCCTTTGATTATGTAAGGTAATAGTATTAGATAAACAGCATAATATTCGTGATGCAACGTTACATCGGTCTCTTTTCCATTTTCGAAGGATTATTACGTACAACGCGAAATGTATTAGTCTGCAAAAATTTCACGGCGTGGCGTTCTGCCAAAACTGCGACTTGCAGGTCAGCATCTTAAATAATTACGCGCCGGTCGTAAAGATGTACAATTATGATTATACCCGAAACGATAACGCATAAATCTGTGTATACGTCAGCGACGACACATTATCGATACCACTCAAGCATCGGACGCTCATTATCGTAAACGACGCGGCGACAGACAGTGTTGTCTGTCGATTGTAGTTCTTTCTCAATACTTTATCCTATCCCCATACGTGTGCTTGTGTGTTTAACGGCATGTTCCCATCGTTTATTAAATTAACGATCAGTCGTGAAGTTCACCTTTATTGGATGCTTTTGAGAGAGCATATAGGGGAATAACGGTGGATTTAAAGCTACAAGCTATGCTAAACGGAGCAATATTGGGAAGCACATTATTCTCCATAATTAATTCATTAATAATATATTTTTAAATAAACATGATAACAGAAAAATATTATAAATAGCTAAATATGATATATATTTTTTTAAGTACTTTATATCTATGAAATTAATTCTTTATTTTTTAAGTTTTCGTATAATTAATGATTAAGAATTCTAATTTTTTTCTTAAAGTATTATGATGTTTCCGACACGTGTCTAATATTAAAAGAAAAGTTCTAGTGATTAAATCGCAATAGATGGCGATAATTCTAAAAATATAATATCGAGAATATAATAAAATAGAGAATATAATAAAATAGATTAAAATTTACTTCATTAAATCTTCGCTTAATTGAAGAAAATTATCGGAGTGACACATAGAAATGTAAAAATAAAAGGCAATAAGCAAATGTTAGAGTACGATCACCATACTAGTTATTTAAACCACGAGATAACATTTGGTAAAAAGTTTGGTAAAAAACTTATCGGATAATATTTAGGTCGTTTAAATAATAAAATAGATTATTGGATTTCCGTCACGTTCTTAAATCATAAATAAATTTTTTAAATAAAAATTTTGTGAGCACATCAATCGAAAAGCAAAATGTCCTAGTTACATTTATACACGATAAAAAGATTTAAATCATTTCAGTTTCTGTCTTCTAAGAGTACAATTCCATTGTACGATTAATGCTTTCAGTCACTTCGCAGAACATTAACGTCGCCATGAATAGTCCGAGCATATCTCTCCTTTTTTTGCGACTAACTCGCCATTTTCGGGTTTCATCGAGAAACGTTTCGTAAATTCGTTCCACGTATCAAACGCGAGGACGCGAGAGAGTATTTCAAATGCCAGTGCGCGACGTTACGTATAAGAAACATGACTAGCCAAAGGCAGACAGCTAGTGCTAGTAAGAAAGAGGAGGACGAAGACTCTCTCTAGCAGAGGAGAGTATTTCATCGTTCTTTCGCGGGTTTTTTGCGGCGGATTCCTGCCAAGTCCTGGGCGGGTATTACCTCCTTTGAATCTACCTCGAACAAGGCTTGATCTTTAAGACGCTCGGGGGTTAGGTTAGTAATTTGCGGATTATACGAGCAGGACGCCCGGGAAGGGGGTAGGAAGCGAGGGAGAAGCTCGGGCAATAGAAAGGAAAAGAAATAGCGTCGTTGGTGAAGGCCCAAGGATAGTATGCACCCTCGTCTGTAATTTTCTGACCTCTTCTCTCCATCGCGTCCTCTCTTCTCTCCCTGTCTCTGCCGTCACTCGCTCTGTTTTTCACCCTGTCTCGTTTCGTAGTCTCGCGCGATTCTGCAACCATGGAGTAGTCGCCCAAAGACTTTTCATTTCAATAACTATGGCACGTTATTTACCTGTGGACGGGAGAAAGATGCTCGGGTTTCGATGGCAATTTACGTTACATTCTGTACTGTATCTTTGATGATCTTAGATACCACAGTATATAGGTCCATCCAGTGGGGCTATTAATAATACCGAGAAGATTATAGAGAACTTACAAAGCTTCGTTTCCTGAATATACTGTAATTGATCGGCTTCTCTCCTATCCATCCCGAACTAGCGAGTTTCAACGAGTTTGTACTCGCAAGAAACTCGTTGATAGTACATTGTACTGTATTAGATATTTAATAATAAGGTTTGATAGATTGAACGAATGTTTCGGGAGATCGAAATTATTCAATGTGACTACGTGTGATTACGTTGCTGATAACTATTAAAAAATTTCTTTTTTTTTAATTTCATCTATTTTAATCTAACTAGAATCAAGTTACAATACTGTTCTATTGTTCTATGCCTGCAAAAATTTATTTTCTCGAAAATAATATTATTAAGAAACATTTAGATTGATGAATGCTTTTTCTCGATGTGCGTGAAAAATTTCGTGCGTGAAAAAGTTTATCATTTTTACAATCAAGTGAATTTATGGATTATTCGGTATAGCGACAGAGAAACAATGGTACTCGCGGGAATAGCGATAGGCGTACGTAACTACCAGCCTTATAAATATTGCGATAATTAATGTATCGGAAATGATACTGCCGTCACGCATTAATTTCAGTAATCATTATTAGCGACGAATCACGAGTCATTCTTTATTTTTTTAATAATTTCTGAAAGCCTTAAAATAAGCTAATAAATTCGTAAGTCTCTTAAAAGGGAGTATTCTAACTTTATGAAAAGGTAGCATAAAAATAATTTTCGTCGAAAGTGGTAGTGCACCAAAATTTAAAATAGAATATATTAAATGCACATAATTAGCACTAAATTATAGTACAAGTATCTTTTCTTAATTACTTTTTTTTCTAAATGTGTATTCTAACTTTTTTAAAAGACAGCACAAAAATAATTTCTCGCAAAACGACTAGAGCAATAAAATCAGGATTATAGCATTAAATTAGCACATAAAGAGCACTAAATCTTTTCTCTGCACAGTTTCGTATGTTTGTGCCTAAGTGGGTATTTTAGCTTGATAGACATGATGATATTATCATAAAAAGAACTAAAAAAGGTCTGTAGTTGGCACTTTGAATTTTTTAAATGAATGGCATTTGATTGTCCACAATTTGTCCACATTTATCAATAAATAATTATTTTTGTTCATTTTGCAAAAAAATTTTAAATAAAATTTCATCATTAGCATCTCTGACTGTGTGTTTTTGTAAAATTATTTTGGAATGCCAACTTCACAGACTTTAGAGAACATTAGAACGGAGGCAAGAGCCAAGAGCGTTTCGACGCAACAATAGCTACAACAGCGGAAAAGTACAATCTTTCGGAAACGTATACATTACGCCTTGTTAAAGTGGTAGTCATTTCTCCCCGAGACATCCTGTAGGCGGTGCGGCGAGTAAATAGGTTGCATTTAGAGGCACTCAGCGCACAGCGTGTGGCCTGCTCAAAACACGCGAGGAAAAGCCGCATTGACATTATCGGCTCTCCCTTCGGTTCTCCTTCCGGGTCAGGAAGCGGCCCCCGGGGTGTCCTGTAAGTAGCACGCACGGGGAGAGACAATGGATTCTTTTATACTGATAGAAAAGAAAAAAGAAACTTACATTGGATCGTCGGTTTCGACGATGGCGTGCCGATGTCGTCGTGATGTAACGACATAAGTGTAGTGATCGCAAGGCGTCGTGCGTTTGTTAAAAAATATAAGCTCATGTTAATGCGCCGAGAAAATTTCTCGTAATTTTATTTCCTTTTATACTTTTCAATTTTTTCTTTGACAATAATTTCAGATTAATAGATTTTTCGTTTAACTAGATGTAATTTAATTTCGTGTGACATTAACTTCAACTATTTATTAACTTTGAGCGAATTATTTCTATACAACGGATAATAATGTATAAAATAGTTTATATAAAGGAGTTTTATTTTTGAACAGCAACAGCTTATTCAGTAGTATATGATCAAAGTTCGATATTTTTGGTAATCCAGGACAATTTTTGGATTTTAACGATATTTTCCCGATAATTCTCAGGATATATCAATTAACTCACTAATAATAAATTTTCTATTCTCTCAATGTCTATTCTAGCATACTTTAAAAATAGGTCCTCGTGTCAATGATTCTGATCTGAATTGAGATTTATACTTCGAATTACATTGATTTCCGGCTGTATTTTTCGTGATTTTTCGAAGGGAACTTTACAACATTCTCTAAGTTCGCACGGTGATCAATAATTACGAGAAATATCGCGAAATATAGTTGAAGATCAGCGCGAAGCACCGCGTGCGAACGGCCAGGCACGAAAACCACGGGCACAAATGCATCAGTTGGTATTGATTGCAGCAGCGCCGGGGGCAGACGCTCTCTCACACCGACATCGTCTGGTGCATGTCGTGCGGCGGCACCAAGAGATGTATCGCACACATACACCGCCGCGCGCGAGCGCGCATGTAGAGTGCATCGGTATACGGAGAGGAGAAACCACTACGCGGTAAGGCGACAGGGATAGGGATACAGAGTGTGCAGTAGGGCCGATGTTCCACGCGGAGGTCATGGAACGTCAGTGATTGACGATGCACGCATGTCACCCGCACATATGCATAGGTCTCACGTACGAACGGACGGACGTACGACCGGACAGATGGACGTTATTCTCGCCCCCATTCTCGCAGGGTGCGCGACGGGATCAAGGACGAGCACGTCCGCAGGAGTAGACACCGTAGAGGGAAAAGCCCAACAGGCAGGCAGTCACACACGTTGAGCGTTACTGACCTACTTCAAGCTTTCGATCCTCTTTAGCACCCTTCGCTCTCCTCGTTCTCTTTCCCTCCTCGCGCGGCCTCCTTGCATATATAGCTTGTGCGTTGTGCTTGATTTAAAAATAATTATTCAAAGTGACGCGAGTGTCTGTTGTAGTGTGAGGGACTTGCAGGGTTCTTTGAGGCCCTTTAAATCTCTTTCCAGACAGTCGCAACTGAAAAGTCGTATCTAGAGAGAATTCTAATTTAATCTCAACAGAAACTGAAATTAAAATCAGAACTTTGATAAATTGCCCTAACTGTATTCTGATTAATTTTAATCGGTTAGATGTATGAAAGGTCTAATCGAAATTTTACAGATCTAAAATTTACGAGTGAATGGTTATTTTTTTGTGAAATTGAAGCTTTTTAAATCAGCTGCTTTCGGATAAATAGTAAAGAGTAATATAATCTGACAGAATCTCCTATGAGTTTACAATTTTGGTTCAATCTAATATCCGCTTGCATAGGTATAGTGTATCATCATCTCTCTATGATATTCTATTGAGTTTAACGGACATACAATCTCTAACGGATGTTCGTGTATGCGCATCTCCTGTGGTCGATCTACGGAGCTGAACATCGTACGGTTGTAGCTCTGGTCCTATTGACTACACCATAATACGTTCATGTTAAATTGGCATAGCTATAAATCTTATTGCATTTATAATATAATTATAATTATTTGAATTTATAATATAATTTAGCTTTTACAATATTATATATATTTACAATATTATATATAACAATGCCATGATGAATTATATTTAAATAAAAAATATTTTAATAATATTTAATATGAACTTTCCATTTTTTTTTTTCAAATAATATTTCTTTCTTTTAAATTTAATTGCAATTTTAATTGCAAATTATTTAAATGTTAAATTAAGTATTTTTTTCAATAAGTAAATGAACAAAGTTTTTATCTTTCATTTTTCGATTAAACTAATTAATTTTTTTTATACTGATTGAGTTTTTGTTTGACTTTAATTAGATCAGTGAAATTAATAATAAATTATAAATGCGCATGATGCTTCATACATCTTCAAGCTTTCATCGAGTGTAGCAAATATTAGCAATAATATTATACTAAATTACAAAATAGGATAGTTTCGTACCATGCTGTGAAAGATACGTAATATCTTGCAGCGATCGCGCAAGATTGGTATTGTTTGCTTATCTCGCATTGAACCACGCGTAATCTGCGCCGGACGGGTTGCCGCTCGATTATTAATTCAGTGCTAACGAGGCGGATAATCATAATACACATCAGTGAATTGTTTCGATGCGATAATAACGATCATAATAATTAGTTTGATAGAGTCGAATTGCAGAATGTGCGTTACGTGATATTCAATACATCGATTTGCTCAATCTTCGCAAGAATAATATCTTTCTGATAAAATTGTCCTAATTCGATTATCTCAGTAATTACTTCCGCTATTATAATTATTACATTACATAATGAGGGCTGTGTTAGTTGGAGTTTGTTCTTTGTTAAATTCTAAATGTTATCTTAATAGTTTGATGAAGAACAAGTATTATCATAGTTTGAATATCCAATATTTAAAATATCTACCAAGCTTAGATAAAATTAGCGTGTGACAATTATTTCAAAATAAAATATTATTCTACATATTGAAATTTCTTACTCCTCTATACTGAGAGAAATGTTTTGTATTATGAACCAAAAGTTTTGTTGATATATGCTCAAGAAATTTATTTAGTTGCTGTAAACAAATATATTATTTGCTTATATCTTGTTAAGTCGTTTTGGTTTAGAAAACAAAACAATTTTGTTCTCTAAACAATTCTGTTTTGTTTTGTTCTCTAAATCAAAACGACTTAACAAGATATAAGCAAATAACATAATTGTTTACAGCAACTAAATAAATTTCTTGAGAATAAATCAACAAAACTTTTGGTTCATAATACAAAACATTTCTCTCAGTGTAAGATGTCTTTTCAAATAATTTATATAACAGGACATTGAGACGAATTTTTATTTCATTAAATTAGCAGTAATTATTTAAATAACAATGTATATGTACATTTGCAATGGTCTGCTTTCTTTTTCCACTGAAGCTTTTCAGCTTTTCGAAGCACGCTTTTTTATTATTTGTTTTGTATCAAGCTAAAAGACTTCCATATTTACTCTTTATTTTCTAGATGTTCTTAATCAAGTAAACACAATATAACTGGGATTATAAAACATTGCGATAATTTGTGAATATTAATTCACTAGTTGTATTTCAACGACAAGTAACGTCATTATAATTACTGACGACGGGAACTTTGGTCTTGAATATTCAGTAGGTATGAACAATCACTAGTAAGCTCTATGACTCACGCCAAGAGAATTTAATTAGCCCTCCGAAATAAATTGGACCGTTTAAGCGACCGGTAGATAAGATAGCACGGCTGAAACGGATGAACAAAAGCAATAGTATACTCGCTTCATTTTATTCGTCCTTTATTTTATATATTTGGTTCCTATTTAGTTATTTGATCACGCCGATGGTCGATGGTCGTCGATTCGTTTGGATTTTTCCGAATGTACATTCGCGCGGTTGAATCGCCGACGGTTCTGCGGCGAGAGAAACAGATAAGCGAAGAATACACTCATCCGGTTTCCCGGCGAATGAAAACGTAGTGTCATCTGTTGCTCTCCGCGTTGGACCGCCAACAAGTGGTATCAGCCGAAATTTAAGGGGTCGAGAAAACTCGGGTCAGCCACCCCTGGCGTTGTACCATTACTCCCTTTCTCACCCCCTTCTCTTGTGCGCCGCACTATCGGCATCCACCTCTCGCTCCGCGTTACAGCCACGTCGTAGGGGATGGATCTCTCGCGCTTCCGGGCTTTAATTGTGTTCCGGAAAGATCTCCGCCGAGATCCTCTCCGAGTAGATATCCGCCGAGCGTAATGGCTCGCGAAAGAAAAAAGAAAAGAAGGACAATGCGGTATAAGAGTAGCCCGACTGTACTTCGGAGTAGTTTCGGATTGATAACCGTCGGAGATTATCACGTGATCATCAGGTGGTAACTCGATTATTAGCACTACGTTGCGATAGAATTTTTATTTAATACGAATTAATTTTTTTAGTATTAATAAATTTATATTATTGTTTTCATAATTATTTTCAAATTTGTATTTGTCATACAAGCTAGACACGCGCATCACTTTTATGTTAGATAATAATTAAGAAGAATTTGCTCATATATGAAATAATAATGAATAAATGCAAATTGATTATGCGATATGGTTGACGATGAAATACCTATATTGATTTATCGCGAAAATAAATTATGTGACACAGGATGAATGATGGTGAATGGAATCGAATAAATTATGTTTTACATTCCACTAAGTTAATGAAGTTGCAGTAGCGTAATAAAACATGATAATTACATGATAATATAATAAATGTTATACATGCATCAAAGCATACATGCAGCGGCAAAAAATCAGGAGATATCTTTCTTACTCACTTAAAGACTTTATCTCAGAAATGGAACAATGACTTTTAATGAATTAATATATTTCAAGTTTAATTTGTTTTACAACTTTTGGGAGGGACATATACTTATTTGGAAAATCTTATTTTTGTCGCGTCTCCTCTGTTATCGCTATCAACAAACGAGATTAAAGAAGTTGTTTGCGAGGGATGAAATTGCGGAAAGGAGGACAAGACTATGCCATTGCGGCCACGGTCTTATTTAGTTTGGATAGCGAAGCTCTCGAATCCTAGTCGCGAGATATATTGCGAGTGCTGACACTCGCGCGATGCATAAAACTTTCGCGAAATTCAACGACGTTAATCATAACGTCACGACCACCCGCCACGACAAACTATCGAGGCGCATACGCACGCAGGCTTGCACCCTTGACAAATCCTCTTGTCCACAGAGTATTCCTGCGGTTTATCTGCATACAAACGTGCACATTCGCACGCATACGAATATTTGCAAGAGGAAATATAATCGCCTCGTTAGCGCAGATAATGTCGATCGATAAACTTCTTTCGCTTAGCCTTCAGCTCGATTTCGAAGAAAGAGAGTTTTATTTTAATTCGATTACGCTAATAACTTTTGATTTAAACAGAAAAACATACACGTATCACACCCACTTCCGTGATAAATTTATCTGTACATCGTGCTCTCTTAAGCAATTAACAAGTTTGTTAAAAAGTGAGTTTTTTTCAAACTGAAATTTAAAAAATTTCAACGTAACAGTGGCATTCGCCGAAATATCAGATCATATCGGTATAATCGCACTGTTATATTCGTATATTTATAATATTTGTCGCTGTTAGATAACATACACATTCCACGCCCGAGCATTTTATAATGGCTATAGCATTAAACATTTGCATCGTCCAGCTATGAATGACAATGGGTTCATATCGCTATGGCGGAATAGGTAGTGTTAGCCTGCGCGCGGAATATTCTACCATGGAGATGTAGGTCAGTTTATCTGCGTGGAATATTCTACTTATTAATGTCGCAATTTTCTACACTCCTATCTGGACTAAGAATAATGATAATACAAACACAGTATCTGTTCTCTATTTAAGTTACTAATATCTGACTCGGATTTTATCTCGCTAGAATTGTATCAATTTAAAAAAAGAATTCCAAACATGGTTACAATTAAATAAGATAAGTCGGAATGTAAAACGCGTGTATAAGATGTGTACAGAAGATCATAATTATCATTGACACATTACTTGTCAAGCACATCCGTGCAACGCTTAATATTTTATCGTGTCTCTGAAAAATATATAATTTTTCATATGAAAATATTTCATAATGAAAAAATTTAATAGTTTAGAAAACTTTGACCATCCTACTTTTTATTACGGAAAAGCGCATTTTATTACGCAGAATTTTTTTGTCCGACTTAATATAACAAAAGTGGGATCCAGATCTAATAGACGGGTAGAACGTCCATAAACGCTGGATCGAAGCGACAACCAATAGCCCTCTCCCAACTCTTGCGGTTGATAGCAGACCGCAAAATAATCATAGACGTAACGCTCGAGGAAAGGAGAAACGAGGAAGGTGTGGATAGCACTTGTTCTGAGAGCGGTCTGAGTGGTCGAGCGAAAGGAATGGGAGATCGGGATGATCTAACGAAGGGGCGGGAGGAGTGGTGAACGACGAAGATGGTCGTGCAAGCCGGCGGAGGGAGAAAAATCTTCGAGCGGGATGAAGCAAGAAGGTGAAGAGACGAGCGCTTCTCCCACCCCGGGAGGGTAGAGACGTTGAGGATCGAGAGGGATGAAAGCGACCGAGGGAAGGAACGCGGCGAAGGGGGGCAGGGTGGACGAATTACTCGCGTGGCGCAGGCGCCATTTTGCAAACACGAACGGCCATCTTGTAATGGGTACGAGGGTACGCGGAGCTGTACGGGGGTAGTAGGAAGATAATATAACCATTCCTGGTATCGAACAGCGCTTCAGTGCTTACCGAGACAGAGACAGACCTACGACCTACGGAACAGGACGTGCTCCTGCGACGAGCGAGATCGCGATTTTCCCGCATCTTTTTTCCTATCGCACTCAGTTATCTCCATTTCCCTCGACCATCACGGACTTGACGGACAGCCTTATCTCGTGTATCGCCGAAACTGTGCGATGTGCTCGCTTGTAAATGATTCATTTTTATTTCCATCGTTTTTCTCTCCGCTCTCCAAGTGACGTTTCCCCGTCAGCGATTATTTTCACAACCCCAAAGAGATAAACCTCGCGGACGGATCGCACAATTCGGACGTTATTTTAGAAGCGTCGTGTAGAACACGCTGAGGCTTCGTACAGGACGAATGCACTTCGCGGGTCACGGCTGTCGCAGGTGCGCGTAACATGTATTATTTGTTGCATCAGGGATGCTGCGTATCTGTTGCAAATTGGGTCATGTCACGCGCGAGTGGTCGATATTTAACGTATTCGAGCTGAACAGCGCGATATCACTTTTTTCCCGCTCCTCGGCAAAATGATAATTATTTCTGCAACAGACACATTACGCAAAATTAAATCTCTTCNGCGTAGTTTATTTATTTACGAGCGTGTGTGTAGAAATTACATGTACCTGTTGCATACTGCGTTTTTAATAAGCCGAGATTCACAACGGTTGAAAATAATGCACAACGTTGAGTGAAACGTTTTCGCCTACTATCGTGTTTGCATATGCTTTACCTAACGTATACGCACAATTTCGCGGGAATAAAATAGCATGTAGAATGCGTATATCGTCCGGCGATAGTGTATTATATTATGTTATACAACGGTCGTGTAATATCGATTTTTCAAGCGCAACGACGACGGCGACATCGTACCCAGGATTTTCGATGCACAAACACGCCTCTCCTCGCATTAAAACTCACGAGCCGCATTTTGTCACCTAGTTATCGTCCGATTCGCGCAAATCCGAAAGTAATCCAGGAGAATGGATTCCCGATGACTACGAACCTGCTAATTAGGAATCCATGTCGTAAGTTACATCGTGTCGCTACCTGTTGCGCGTTACTTTCCTGTAGGAAGACCATATCGACCATAATACTTTTTTTCTCGTATGATCATGCCACTTATAAATCGCTTATCAATTCATCTTGCAATTTTCGCAAAATTTTGAATTCCTTTTTCCTTTTTCATTTAATAAACCAACATAATATTCAATAACATTCTATTGTATTGATAAATTCCGGAATATCTTAGTAATTTATTATTTAATTAATTTTCATTTAAAATATAAAATCGATGCTGCGAATATTTCTATATTACTTAAATTTACTTATTAGCATATTTCGAGTATTTGGATTATTATAATTTTAATAAATTGTAATAAATCCTTGTTGAGAACAGTATTTCGAGATAATTGCATTAGCAAAGTACAGATGATAACGAAAATTTTTAAAAATATGTAGCACAATAATCTAATTTAATAATCTAATTTAAATTATATAAATTATTATAATATAAAATTGGCAAATAGATATGAGCATAAATATCATAGAAGATTTTTTATTAGTAAATTGTATTGCACTTTCACAAAGTATGTACAATTTTTTTTAAATTTATTCCAACTCTAAAAGAAATATTTAATATGAAGAGCATAGGTAAACTTTATCATTGTAGTAATAAATAAGCCTAGAGGAATGTTTAAGAAACAAAAAGAGATGAGAGAATATTTAATAAATATGCCGCGCGATTTAATTTTTTTTCGTAACTTTTTACATCATTTCGCTATATGTTACATAAAGTTAAACTCAATTATATTTCCGTCGTATCGTTGCATAGAATGCGAATCATTCTTATGTGTCGTTAATATGTAGTCCGTACAGACTGCTGCGACAGCGGAGACACAAGTCTCGGCACGTCGGCAAAATTAATTCTACATCGTAGACGGATACTAAGTGCCTACCTGTTGCACCGCGTGATAGGACGATCGCGTTTTGAACAGATCAGGAGCGCGGACGACGAAAGACGTTGGCACTCGGCAAATGAAAAATTTTACGCGCCTACCTGTAACAGGCAGATAGGATTGACGCTTCGCAACTTGTTGCTCGCAACCGCCAATCTTCGGGATTCTCAACTATTCTGCGACAGCCGTAATTCCGCGACGAGCGAGTCTCGTCTCGATACTGCAAAAAATGTTTCGCGCGCTTAGCTTCTTACGTGGATAATTTTAGAGCGCGTGCTTGAGAAACTTTTATGCCTGACTTTCTGCTTTATTCAAGTTAAATCGTTCTCACTCACGTTCGTCGAAGTCAATATTTGAGAAAAATGTCGGTACGCATATTTTTATCTGATAGACCTTACGTTTGCTCATCTATTCTGGAAATATCTCTTGCTCGCGTCTCCGAAGATGTGTTTACTGACTGTGAGACATTTTTACTGAGGATAGAATCCATTCTTCGATTCTAAGCCAGTGTTCTCTCGTATGATTACACTCCGTATAGCTGGAAATAATGTGTCTATCTATTTGCTGGCGATAGATATGTATATAGCAAGGTAGCTTTCAAATACGCGTCAAGAACGTCGGTGAGAAACTTCAAGATGACTTACTCTGTCTGACTTACGTGACGGAGACGCATACTAGCGCACCTGTTGCACGTTAATTCAAGATAAGGGAAAAGAGAGTGAGAGAGAGAGAGGGGGGAGGGGAGAAAGAGAGGAAAAAAAGATCGCATTGTGTCTCGGTCGAACGTTTAAACAATTTCCTTCGACTTGCGTCTTTGCGCTACCTGTTGCACCGTAGCATCAGCAAATTTAAGCTTTCCGTCAATCTTCATAGTCCACTTTGTTTATCAAACCCAACAAGTAGCCTTGTAAACTACAGAAGTTGCCCGGCGGCTATTGACGTTGGCAAGTTTAATTAATAGCGAGTGATATTGGCCGACTATTTACGTAACAACAAATAAATTGATGCAATATATACATATATAAAATTTAACTACTCTTTATCATGTTGCAATTTTAATTATTTAACGTATAATTAAAAATTAGTCGTGCAATGATTTTCGTGCAATGTTTTATTTATCTGAAACTAAAAAATTATGTTTTGTTCACACAAATACACATGAGTGAGTCATGTCATTCGATTTTTATGTTTGACTCGTTTAAAAACGCTCGAAGGTATTGGCAAAAAAATATTGGATGTTTTCATTACGTAATAATTTCACAATTGAATTCAAACTGCGACTAACGATTTGTCATAAGCTTCAATAAGAATAATAAATTNCAGTAATTATAACGTAGGNTACAGCCCGAATTGAGCCCTAGCCTCCCCTCTCTGAGGGTTTTGAGGTATTTTGATTTCTCCGTATACCCGTGGTGCACACCGGTTGATTATACACAAGCATTTTGAACGGCCATTTTTTTGAGAAGTTCTTTAATGTTTCAAGAGCAGGTTACCCCAGTCTGCTGCCTAAATGTAGCAAGATACTCTCGGTGGTTTGCCATTACCTTCCGAGAGGAGCCGAGCGGTTGAAAAATTTGAAAATTTACCGGGGTCGAACCCGGTACCTTCAGGACAGTAGATCAATGCGCTGATCTATTAGACCAAGCTCGATATTTTCAATACATTTTTATTATTTTATTGGTTACTAAAGTGATAAGACTTTGAGCAACCTCATTGATATAAAACTATTTATGCAACGGACAGAAATCACTGACCTGACAAAATCGCGTTTACGAATCGATCGCGATTGTGATTGAGTTTCCTACTAATTATTTTGAAAATTTTATCAATCGTGAAAAGTATTCGATAATATTGCTGGTTTTGTCATAAGTATTTAGTCGGATGTTCCACTTCTGTTTGGGAAGACCATCATCTCGGTGAGTGTAGAAACATGCATGTACCTATATTAGATTTAAGGTTTCATATAGAATTAAAAAATTATAAAAGAGTCCAGAGCAAAGAATTTTATAATGCAATTTATCTCTTTAAAAATGATCTGAAGGATAAGATTTATTCCATTTCCTTAGGAAATGGGTAGTATGTATACAAGATTTATAGAACTTTTTCGAAAAAATGTGATAAATTACTTTACCGCTAGGAGGAAGTAGGCCAGATTTATAAAGCTAAAAGTGCCCGAAATCTAAAAGGGGGCTAAAAATCATCAAAGCACTGCGAGCGTGGAACATGAACCGTAATGCCATGACCGAAAGTAACCAAAATGGAGCGTGACCTCGTATGTGATTTTCACGAATCACATTACAGGTGACCTCTTTTGCATAATGTATGTCATACGTTACCGTTGAAATGCGGCGGTACGATGATCTCGCCTGGAGCTGAAAGCTTTAAGCGTGGAAAGAATAAAAATCGCGAAATACGGAAGAATAAGGATATCCACGTGCAAGATATTCTTCCCGTGTGTATTGTAGAATTCTTACGTATCTTGTCTACGATAAAAGAAAGAGAAACAAATGTCCTTCAACTGTATTTGATATAATGGAATGCCGCAATAAGATATAAAATATACGTGCCATTAACCACGTCTTATAAATATGTTACTTCGAATCGTTTTCAAAAATTTGAAACGAAGTCTACGAATTTTTTGTAGAGTTTAAAATTTGCAGCATTATTTTGAACTTTTATTTATATATAATTTGATGTTGATAATGTTAAAACATAATCTCGAATGCATAAGGAACAAAAAATAATTATATACAAAACTTCGGATAACTTTTGTGTTAAATAATCCGTAATTATTGTCTTTCTTTATTTACACATCTCGAGTTGCATTGAATTTAACATTATAAAGTAGTGGACAGCTAATGGTTCCGTTAAATTAATGAAAAGCACGCGAGCAAACTCCACACCCTCGCGTATTTTTATAGTTAATTTTCGAAAAGAACTTAAGGCAGGGGTATCGCAAACTAAACGGCGATAAAGCTTTAATTGCGGGAATCATGATTGCCAGGGCCATTTCGTATACGCCGTATACCAAAGGAACGATTACTAACCACGCCTTACGCCGGCTTGGTCGTTTGACGGAGCTTCATCGGGGAAATTCATTATACGATTAGATAATTAAGTTAATTGACGAAGAGTAATGGAAGACGGGCGTCTTACTAGTCGTAAATTTTGTGCTGAAACCGCGTTACACTTTGGAGAGTTATTACATCGCTCGCGAACGTTCACTGTTTCATTTGCATTCACCGGATCAACTTTATTTCTTTGACAATTAATCAGCAAGAGAATTCTAGAAATCTATTTTTTTTACAACTATTTAAAATGCATATTAATACACACGTTAAAATTAGTAAGAGATTATATTTAAATATATCATTTTAAATAATATAAAAGTTGAAAATTTTGCTTATTCGATGAAATAAACATTCGTGTATAAAAAATTCAATATAAAATTATACAAATTTAAGCCGCGCAAAAAATGTTCCACTGTATACTGCCAAATTAGAAAATGTACCAAAAGTACAGATAAAATCGCGATTAATCTTAATGGTCACGTTTCTCTGATGAACTTGGATGCAGCTTCCAGAGTCTTGCGCGATTTAGATTCAGATCGCGCTCACGACTGGATTAGACGTTTATTTCGAATTAGACAATTGGGAATTGGTTCATCTACTTTGGGGTATCTTTAAACGCCGTCGATCTGTCCGGGCGCTCGTGCAAAATGCCGTGGCGCGAACGTAGGCTATTTCTCGACTGTGGTGCTCTAATAACGGCGTTATAGTGTGCACGCGGCGTAACTAGATCGCGGATGACAATAGCGCCGGGTTAATTCCTCCCGGCGGCGACGCGACTCTGTTTTTTTCCCTCCCTTTTTATTCCATTCATTCCGACCGAATTGCAATCGGCTCGATTACGGACGCATTCAGATGCCGGCGCGATGTTTCGCTGTGAGAATAACCCCGTTATCGTGTCTCTCTTTCTCTCCTTCTTCCCTTCTCCCTTGCACGTCTATTTTCATTTGTATCCGCGCGCGGAAATCGCATCGCTCGATAAAACTCTACGCTCGAGATGCGTCAATCGGTATACGAGAGTAAATCGCATGCGACTAATTTATCAGACATCACGCCAGCTATCTCCGTATTCTGATAGATAGGAAGTGGCATATCGTTGCGAATACCAAAAAAAGTTTGAAGCATTTTAACATTTCGATAATTGTTTTCTATTCCAATTATTTTTACAGCTATTATCATTCAAATTATCTTCAAGTTACGCAATATAGAAATATATAAATCTATAGATTATTTATGAGTAAATCAAGTGAATTATTAAAAATTTCGTTGCTTATAGAGGCGAATAGATAATATTTTCTTAATTCCGCAATTATGATTGTCTTTTATTTTTCGCATATACAATCTTTATAGAAAAGTGGTATCTGAGACTAATGCTTTTCATTGCCGCTGCAATGCTAGCTTGCGTTCTCGGTGCAAATGTATGCATCATAATATAACGCATACATATATGTATATAAGTATGTATATGTATATATTGCTCGCTGGCATTCATATGCCTGCCAAATACACCCTCCCAGGCACATATCATTATCCAGAATATATGACATCATTATTTCCTGCGTGACTCATCTTTATCTCTCAAATTGGGACGAACCGCATTGAGTGCATAAAAAGCTGTGCATCCAGCCGGCAAAAGGCGACGTCCGTTTTATCACGGAAAAAGTAGAACAACCCTATCATTGCGGCGGCCATTAAAAATCTGATTTACGAGCGCGATATTGATTGCCCATACTTTAATATTAATTTTATAATTTCGTCTGAATATTTCAGTTTTACGTTAAAAAATAAATCAGAGCTTTTGTATTAAAAAGGATTAAAATCACGATTGATTGAAGTTATTACTAGCTATAAATAATAAGTGCAGTAACGTCCTCGTTTCTCTCCGCTGGAGAGTAAATACTAAATTAAATCGATAAAAATAAAATAATAGTTCAACTCCGAGAATTATATCGTTTTACATTCATTCGATAAAGTACAATGCATTTGCAACTATATCCGCTATGAATCATTGGTAATGCGGATAGCGCGCGGTTTCCGATTTTGGAAGACCCACAAATTGGGGCACCGGAAACCGCGGAGTCAACGAACGCCAGGCTGTTTATTAAGAATGAGTAGATGCACATTGTGAAATCGAGATGCGGCTTAAATGTCCGATGGAACGTTGCTCGTAGTGAAAGATAAAAGAACGCGCGCATACCGATGCTCGATGGTGTTCTTATCCGGGTAAAACTGCATGTATGGGGCTGCATGCTTTCAGAAAAACAAGAAATACAACGACGGAAATAGTGGTGAGAACACAAAAGGTACAATAGACGGTGAAAACTTTTCCGGGGGTGGAAGAGGGGCGAGGTGGGGAATGCGGTATTGAAACGCACAGGCTCACCGAAAGAATTCAGGTCAACAAAAAGAGGCTCGGGGGAGATATGGGAATGCTCTTTTACCATTTTAAAGTTTTTCGAAATTTTTAATACTTTTTTCTATTTGATGGTTTTGATTTTTAAATTCGTATTTATTGTCGCAACGTAAATCTTGTGTGATAAAATGTATCAATGTAAAACACTCGGAATAAAATTTCATAATTTGGCAAAAACAATATATTATTCATCTTAAGATCACTTCATAATCGTCCGATGTAAGCCTTTTTTTCTTTTACTTTTTGCATATTCGTTACATTCGGACAGCATTTGTAAACGAAAATTTGTTAATTATACGATCGCACGTATTAATTATCACAAAAGAATAATTGCCCGCATTTAGCACGGCATTCCCGGATGTTAATTGCACGCGACGCGCACATTTATTGTTGTACATTGCGGCGAAACGTGATCGCGAAAATAACGCGAAAAAATACAAAGCTCTCAACTGACTCGCTCGACATCTGCAAATCCCGCATAATGAATGAAACAGCGGAAGATTGTAACAAACGATATACAAATAATTAAAATAAATAATTAGCAGTGTTAAAATACAGATTTAATTACGATTGTATTTAATAAATATGATATTAATTTGTTTTATATATTTGACGTTCCATTTATGATTGAAAAATTCGAAACTGTCATTTCGTTAGCATTTTAATACCGTCCGATAATAAAATCCCTCTCATATTCTCCGAGAAATGGCATGCAAAATACATTCAAACCAGCAAAAGAACTCATCGTGCGATAGGATACATTAAATAAGTACATTAGAATCAAATGTATGAATCTATTATGCAAATGTAATAATTTATAATTTCTGTCTCCTATCTTTTATTTTTTATTTGTTTTCAGTTTTGCAGAAAATATTTAAAGAAAAATGAGAAAATATTTATGTTAATTAGAAATATCTTTATATAATACAAACTAACAAATTAATAGGTTTACGTAACACACCTGTATAAATGTATTCAACTAGACAAACTCATGCCATTGTATTCTGCATTGCCGAAATTATAACACACGTGTAGGAAGATACGCCTAAAAGCGTATACATATTTATAGGAATCGCTTCGTATACGTGCCACCGCTCTTTGCCTGTTGAGTTTGCCTGCCTAACCAATTTCCAGAGCTTTTTACCTGTTGCTCCAATATAAACCGTATTCAAATATCTTCGTGCGTTATCTCTTTCTAATGATAAATATTGAACGACGTTTATACACGTGTCAAATGCCACGCCAGTTTGCATACAATCCCGACTGACAAAATTATTTCACTTGTATAACGAAATTATATAAACAGACTTTTGATTTATGGAAATTTAAAAAAATTCTTGTCCGAGAATTGAAAAATCATCGGAACTTTTCTATTTCTGTTTTTATTATGGAGGTACAAGTGGAGGTACAAGCTTCGAATAAGTTTCGTAAATCTTCTTTTATAAGTTCTATTAATTATCTTTAACGTCCGAATAGTAAGAACAAAAATAAAAAAGTTTATATTTTAATTGTCGGATAGAAATATTTTAAATTCCGTAGAATTATATTCTTTTTTTTTGAAATCCTATTTTTTTCTCAAGAGTTTCAGATAGTATTTAAAAAACTTTCTCGTAAAACATGTTTTAAACCAATAAAAATGGAAAGATTATTAGCAATTTATACCAAGATGGAATAGATATCATTAGAATGTCTATTTTTTCGAACATCTTTTTTTTTTACATTTAATCGTTAGGTTTCTTTTTTAATAGTATAGCTTCAGGATTATATTTTAGGAAAAAAATCAGAACCTTCTATCAATTACAACGAAATTCTAAAAATATGATGTTAACTTCACAGAGGTCACTAAAGCGCGATTCTGATTTTAGCGGTTAATGCATTATCGATGTTCGATATAAGATTTCCGAAACCGAACACCACTATGCAAGAATCTTCGCTCGATAATGTCAGCTTATCATATTACGTGAGCTTCACGCTAAAACGAAGGAAAATATATTCAACGAGGCGAGAGCTATTTTAGATTTGTTCTGGCGATCTTCTATTTCTTCATCACGTTCCAGTAATTCGATTATTCGAAACATATAAATATGTTAATGTGAAAGGCATTTTAGTTTTATTTATTACAGAGTTTAATTTAATTTTATAAATATTTATATTTCAGTGTTGCATGAATATAACATAAATAGATAACGTTATTTTAAAAAAATTCCATTATATATACGTTTTTTAATAATATAGCTTATAATTATATATCTTTTCAATTTTGCGTCATTTTATTAGCATCATTGCTATTCATTCAATATTTTAAAAGCTTTAACGGCGAAAATTACCTGAAACCTCTCCTCTTTCTAGTTTTAGAAAAATTATCTTGAATACTCAGTCCTCGAAATATCTCGGGTACTAAAAGTCAAAAGTTTTAATAGCCTACCATCATCTCCCAAAGCCTGCCGTAAATAACGGAGTTAATGCACTTTCCGAGCAACGGCTCTGCCAAAATTTTGTAATCGATAAACGTGCTAAGATAATATGAGAGCATTTTCAAATTTTGGCACTTTTAAAAATTGTTTGCGATATCAGCGTTTAAATATGCAAGAATCGTGCAAACGACGCGAACTCAAAAGAATGAACACGCTTAACATTTTTTAGATTATGAATTGGCAGTTTCTTGAAAAAATATCTTCTTGATATTCATACAATATTAGTGAGCAAACTATGCTTATGAATATTTTTATTTTACTCTCCTCTGCTTCTTAAACTAAAAAATTTTTAATCATGTTAAAATAAAGTCACGACCCACCTAGCAAAATTTTCCCGGATTTAAGTTGCATGTATGTAGTTCGCAATTGCCGGCAAAAACTCATCGGTCGCCTTTACAGGAGCAGTTTGTATGTCGTCGGAGTGCCGTATGAAGCGAGGATAGGAAGGGCTCGCGCGGGGGTTGCGCAACGAATCAAGTTAAACTTTAATCAGGCATAAATGACGGCGGGAGCGTAACTTTTAACGGGCCAATAAAAACGGGGAAATGAAAATCGTCAGAGCGCGTACCGTGTACCGTCGCTGATAATGGCGCCGCAATGTGCAACGGATGGCCGTTTTACTGGTCACGTTATCGTTATGTCGCTTCGTGTGCCGCGCGAAATGACGAAGGCGCCGTCGACGAATTTATGAATTCCATCGTCGATTAGAGAGAGAGAGAGAGAGAGAGAGAGAGAGAGAGAGAGAGAGAGAGAGCACGGGCCTTAGCAGCGACGTTGAATAATTTTTGTTGGGAGCGATCCTTTCGGAAATCCCGGCTGGTTGGCAACCGAAATGCGGCGACCGAACGAGCGAGCGACCGATCGATCGTTCCGCGTCGTCGCTTTGCTATAAGGAGTAATGAAAGCAGGAGGCAGAAGGGTGGAAGGGAGGGGGGAGCGACGTGCCGATGAACTAACTTTACGGATATCGAATATTAATGTTGAGATGCAGTTTAGAATACATCTTTCGTTGTCCGTGTGATCTTAATTATAGTACAACGTGACTGAGTATTCGGTAGATGAAAGGACGAGAATCCGATTCTTGGTTTATTCGAATGTGTGAGTTACAATAAGTATTTTATAAATCTTAAAGTTGCTACCAACTACTGCAATGATTTTATAATTATAAGATGAGAAGAAATGGATATCTTTTTCGATTATTTCTTTCCTTTGATGCATCGCGTTTCTTTGTAACGTAAATGATTAATGAATGTATTATCTCAATTTAATTTAAGAATGAGTCATGCAGATATAGAGAAAGAATATTTCAATTAGTGTTTTTCATTAAAATTTTATACAATCTTATTCATCCAAACAAGAGAGAACAAGGTATACTTTAAATTTAATATTCTTTTTATTATTAATTTAATATTTTCTTTATTAATTGGAAATTTTAATTTAACTTTTTTAAATTTATTTTATTAAATTTATTTTATTATAGTTCCAATGTCTCTATTCATTGCAAATAGCTTTCTTCTACTCTGATGTCTCATTATGTTTGTATTTGTACATTAAAATTTAACACTTTAACAAATAGAGATAATTTTATCTCATAATTTCTCGTGTCTCAATAAGAGATATTGAATTTTATTAAACCATATCACTTATCTGCTAACAAATCAGCACGTATTATACTTTTAATAGCGTTTCGTGACCGCACGATAATCGCGATCGTTACGCTACTTTGTAAAACGATTTTGCTTCGCGTGGCATGCATATCATAGACGATCTAAATGGTCGATACAATAACCTCGCATAAATGTGTAATTAGTGACTGCGGTGAAAATTTTGACACGTTCCGCTATAACGATGTTATACCTCCATGAAATCATACCAAAATCCTAAATGACTATCGATATTACAGCGATTCGAAAATGAATAAGTAATTAGTCAAAGGTCAAATACCTGATATAATAACCCAAATGATATTCCAATATAATGGAATTTAACAAGAAAGTACCATTTTCTATAATATGCATATTAAAATAAGAAAATATCGTTATAGAAATTCGATTTGTTCGGCAAATGTATAAAATTCCGTTACAGATTACCAGATTATTGATATCGTTATTGGCAAAAAAATGTTCACGTACTTAATAATGAGATCGAAACTGTGATATGAATATCAGTAATTCCTATGTACTTTTATTTTTGTGTTTTGTTCGTGTAATACCTCTCGAACATTTCTTCGTAACAGAATTTCTACTTTCCTATAGACGGCGTATCGTTCTTTGCGTTCAGGATGCAGGCAAACGATTTATCCGGAAAGTCTGCGAAAGATGCGGTCGGTATCAAGGAAATCTTATCCGTTGGTGTACCATAGTATTAATTTGTGGCATCTAGCTACCTATCTTAAAACCCTTTACTACCCCTCCCTCTCTTTCTCTCCCTCTCTCTCTCTCTCTCTCTCTCTCTCTTTGGCTGCGACTCTTTGTACTCGCGAGCTTAGCCGAGGTAGATGGTAGTCAAAGGTACGTCACTTAAAACTTACGTCATGGCAAAGTCCGCAACTTACATTTGAAGGCAGGGCTAGAGCGGACCTGCAGAAGGCCAAAGGCTTGCGGTATCCTCGAGGGCTGCTTCGCGAATGCAGCGAGTAGACGGCAGGTAGCAACGAGAGAGAGAGAGAGAGAGAGAGAGGTAACGGTCTCTCTTTAATTTGAGACAGTGTGCACTCGTCGTCTTTGAAGCAGTCTCGCCCACTGTCGTGTAAGTAATCAGTTGAGCCCCCGTCCGGCACCGTTGCTACAACGTTCCGACACTTGTATCCACATTGCCTCTAGTCCTTCCTCGTCTTCGTAGATTTCTCCTTTTAAAGTTAAAAGAGAGGCGAGACCCGCAGGAAAACCCCGACCAATCATTTTCGCAAACGCTGGATGCATTTTGCATTATGGAGCGCGCGTTAACGTTACTGTTCTTGACGTAATGTTAGTTTAAAATTGCCTTACAATTAAAATGAATACATTAATCGAATGTTATTCTAATCACATATTAATCAGTGATAAGATGTGTCACTACATGTAATATTTCTTTGTAAGTTACCAAGAGCAGCGATAAAAATAATAAAGGCAATCGCAATTTCTTTCGAACGAATGTAATACTGATATTAACTCGGGCTTTTCCACGAGCTGCTTTCGCGTAAAAAGCGTTGGTCTCCGCGGACTGAGACGTTCATCGATCTTCCGTGAATCACGGATCAACTTAGTCGCGGTATTCCCTCTAGTCTGACGCAAGTCTGACCTTTACCACTGACGCGTCTCCGGAAAATCCCAGCGGGCTGCAGAGTAGGAGGTACGAGAGAGGAAAGGGGGATGGTTTGATCTACCAGTTTCTCGGAACTAGGAAGCAAGGAGAAGGATGCGGCCTCTTGGCCGTCGTTCCGCTTTAATTTGCGACATCGTGTCGCACTCGTGTCTTTGAAGTAGTTTTACCCTTAGCCGCGCCGTCGTGGCTCGCAGGGAAAGAGATAGACGATAATGCCGGCCATGACGCATTCAAAAATACTTAGCCAAACAGACTATGATAATCCAATCCAATAATGATAATCCAATATGAATAATAAAACGGGTAGCTTAACAATTAAATTCATGAAACGAAAATGCAAAATCTGTAATATTATATTTTCACTTTTAACCTTCTTTTTATAAACATTATTTATAATATGACAATGGAGCAATTGTTTAACACATCTGATCTAATTTTCTATTTGGACGAATTCTAATTTATTTGAATACCTACACTGAGAGAAATGTTTTGTATTATAAACTAAAAGCGGTGTATATATTCATATTTTTGTACGTATCCCGTATGTGTATGTCGAAAAATGCTACTTTTCAAATTCGTATGAAATAATATTTTGCAACGTGAAAGCGTGTAAAATGATTGAGTGGCGAATATTGGCACGATTTTATTTGCTATAATCTTTAAGTTATGTAAATTATGCGCTGCATTATTATTTATCGGAAATTTGTGGCCACTATATGGAATGGAACGTAAAAGAGACGCGCGACCTCCTGGCCAATGTCGAGTGGGATGACGTGGAATATATTGGAATTAGAGGTAATTGAAGCGGAGCGATCAGAGACGAGCGCGCTTATGGCGAGAATAATCGAACTGCAAGGATTAATGATGAATTCACATAGACTCAGTTGGCCTGCGCGCTTACGGATCGATAGGTCGCGCGCGGGAAAAGCGGGCTAGTAATCAGACACAACCGCGTGAGTAGAACATACAAATATGTGTAGCATCACAATATCGAGAGATTACGCTGACGGGGCTTCTAACTGGCGAAATGCAAGAATTTTAGCTGGCACTTGCGTGCGTGCTTTAATATCGAATTTTCCTCCTCGCGAGAACGGTTGTCAATCATCTCATTGAACATTACCGTCCAATATCGCTGCAAATTTACCGAGCAAATAGGTGTGCGCAATAAAATAATGGGATTTTGAGGATAACGTTGGACGTTGAAAATTCAGTGCCGATCGTGCGTTTACGGAGATTCGAGCAATCCCGATTGCGCGACGGACGATTTACCGATCGCTCGGAAAGTTGCCTCGACTTGGAACTGAACAGAATTGCCGCACGATTGCACTGTCATGCTTCCGACGGACACGTGCGCCCATTGATTTATGATGTCATAAAGGTGTTCGATTGGGCAAGATGCGCCTTGATGTCGATGTTATTCGGCAGAACTGAGGATGACTCTCGTGCGCGGCCGAACTCAATTCACTCGGAATTCAAATTAATGCTCCGACCATCTCTCCTCTCTTTCGTCACGTACTTTCCGCTCTTCCCTTCCACCGTTCTCTCCTTCTTTCACGTCTCGTTTTACCTCACGCTTTTTCTGCCGATGAATTTCATTACAGTGCGTGTCTCAACCGGGAATGTATCCGCGCGCACATGGCGCTGCATTTATGCATGTCCGCGTATAATTCTTGGTCGGTTTCCCAATGCATACACGTGCATTCTTGCACCGCTTACAATGCGCTCTCTTTGGAAGCGGCCAGAGGTTACAGACCGCGCTCGCTCGAGGGAAGAATATTTAGAGGAACGGCAGAGGTAGAGGAAAAATCAATGTTGAAATGGCCGAGATGTATACAGGATATATTCCGATTGGACTGCGGATCTAATAGTGGAAATTGAAATTTATTTTAAATGTCGTTCAGTTGACAGTTTATGGCGCTTATATTACAACAGAATTCAATATTATCAGTTTTGTTCAGACATGTGCAATCAAAACCTTACCTTCCATAACCAATATCCATTATTTCCTTTTATATCATTTTATTATCTTATTGTACTTGCTTTTGTATTTTCCTTTTTTTTCTTTTTTTTTCGGATTTCGATTATGTTGCGATTTGCAAGTTATATGGAATTAGTTTTTATATCATTATATCTATTTCTATAATCATTCGTTTCAGTCGCGATCGATTTTAGATTTATTTAGTGTACATCTGCTATTCAGCCATTGAATAGACTACAATAATGAAGTTAAAGCTTTCAATTTTTTTTCCAAATTTAACTGGACTTTTTTTTCCAAACGATTTATTTCAATTAGTTACAAGCAGTTGTAATTTTACGATTGGAAATCACAGTATTTTTAGGATTACTCATGTCTCTAATCATAATTAAATATATTTCCATCTGCAAAAAGATACGTGGAAAGAATCGCACGAATTTTCATCAAAATTATCGTTCATCATTCAGCTTTTTTTGTGTAGCCTAGGTTACTCGAGTTGGTAATTGCAACACAATACTCGATGCGATAGCGAAGGGTCGGGTAACGAAGTACGAAATAGCGATAGGACGACGGGCGTATCGAAAGTTCGTTATAATAATCGTTATGTTAATCGAGTGTTCCATGGTATATACAAGGGTCGAAAGTAAATTTCATATCCATTAACTGGCAAATTTGCTTAAGGCCTTCTGCGGCTCGAAATGGCCTTACGATTTATGCCATGTGATCGCACAGTATTACGCATATATTGCGGAGATATAGCGAATTGTAGGGAAGCGTATAAACAGAATATTATACGATGCGATCATGCGAAATGCTCCAAAATCATGTAATTAAAAGGTACAACTTTACAAGAAATATAATACATCTTAAAATGACTAAAATATATAATATACACATGCACATATATAATATTAAATCTATTTTTTTAATTGAATTATCAATTTTGAACTTGTATTTAGAACTATCACAAGCTGCAGATTTTTTTTATAATAGACAATAAGTCTTGAGTTTTTCGTCTCGTGTCTCGGGAAAAGCTTTCTGAAAATATATGCGAGCATTATCGAACAATAGGAGTGGCGCGAAAGTTATCGATGGCTATTATTTCGCTCTTTCTCTCTCTCTCCCTCTCTCTCTCTCTTTTACCTCTGACTTTCCCAATTTACTGCCGCCCACTCGGTGCTAAACTATTTATTAACGCCAGCTAACTTACTCGCAGAACTTTGATCTGCGTTAAACGAATTACTGCGTGAACACCATAAACTGGAGTATTCAGCACTCAGCCGTGCTGAACTCAATGTAGGTCAATGCTCCTTTGGATTAAATTGTTCAAACAGAGGGATACTAAAAATGTCTTTATTGAGGTATTTTGCGGCAGAATATTTTGATAATGTGTTGTTTATACGTGAAAAACATGTTCGTCTTAATAATTAGAATCAATACAGAACTTTAGCTGAAAATTAAAACTACATGTCTTAATATTCTCGATTTAATATGTCGCGTATGAGATTAAAGCTTTGCCAATAAGAAAATAAGAATAAATCTCGTTAAATTCACCTCGTCAATTTGATAAAATATAAAAATCACGCCAAGAGTCTTTTATGCTTGGGATGAAAAATTGCCGCGTTTAACGAAAGTTCAACCTTAGTCGTTCTTCCGCGTGAAATATACGCGAAGGAATTTCGAATTTCAGCAATTTAAAAAATGCGCTCCGATTTAACCAGCGCGACGGAGTCGATTAAAATGGAACGACCGGGGTTTCGCTTAAAGGCGGCCGAGCACCGCGAAAAAGCTCTACGAATACGGGGACATTTATTATGGCGGTTAAAGGTGATTTTCCAGCGGTGGCGCGGTCATTCCGCAAGCGATACTACTCGCGTTCCATGCGCGAACGCTCGCGTAAGATCGTAAATGAAACGAAACGAGAAGTTGCGACGTGGCCGGGGAATGGAGGTTTGATCTACGTATGGGCGAGCGCGCGCTCGCGAGCACGGAGCTTTACGACTTCGTCTACTTTACATTAAAAGCATTCTCGCGGTTAATGGACGACTTCTCGTTAACGAACTCTAACTGTGAGTTATCGGCACGTGAAATTCCGGGGACGAGTCAGGGTCGAGCCGAGCCAGCCGTCTTTCGCCTTTCGATCTTCTTTCCGCGCGCGGCGCGTTCCGGCGCGCTCATAAATTATCATCGTCGATTAAAACTTTATTGCCGGCGTAGCCTCGGTCGCACCCCGAGGATAGACTGTAAACGTCGAACGCACGGAGATAGAAAATTTTCCAAGTTCGCCGCTCGTTCGTTCGTTCGTTCGAAAAGTTCTTACGTCGAGTCGCGACGGTATCGTCGTGCAGGGGCCTACTAAATCTCGAAGATGGCAATCGAAGATGGCAGCTTCGTGCTCTCTCTTTCTCTCTCTCTCTCTCTCTCTCTCTCTCTCTCTCTCTCTCCTCTTCGGTATGCCAATTCTGAAAAGCCACGTCGCGTAAACGAGGGGATTTGCTATCAAGAGAGAGTACGCGAAAGTTTGCGTATACAGCGCAGGAAAGGAAGCGTGTAGTTCGCCGAAAGTTTCACCGATAACATTCCCTCCGGTACTGAATTAACGCGCGATTCTTTCGGCTTTTCGCAAAAGTGTCGTGGTTACGGAAATAGTCAGTTCAAAGTCCGATGCAACATTCAAATGTTGCATCCAAATATCCGCTCTCGTTCGCTCACCGCGAAAATACAGCGGATTGCAGTTTTATTTAAAGTACCACTGTGCTCGTAGTTGAGGTCTCGTTATTAGCCCATTACCCGTGTATCAGGGAATGTTTTCATTCTGCCTTCATAATGCATGATACGATACCAAAACTCTGCGGCTATTAGTTGCCCTCGTTTATAATAGCCATTATGTCACACGAGCACACGGAGTATACAATAATTGTATTATATACACTCTGCCATTAATATCTATTTTTATATTATTCCTGTTGTATTATCTCCGAAATATTCAAAACTTGCATCATCATTTTGCATAAAATACATATGTCTATTTGATTCATAAAATGTTGGGCTTTGACCCGCAAGTGAATTAAGGATTTATAGAAATGCTATTAAAATATATAATTAAATAACATTTCGGGTCTGCTATTGAAAATAGTATAAGAAATATATATTTAGGAAAAAGAACCATCTCACTCGTGGACAATCACAAAATAATTCCTCTTTTATCAGAATTGATATCCTTTCTGCAATTATTGCCCTAAAACTAAATTTACTGAATTTAATTACGATATCTGTGCATATAGGCATATACCACGTCTCGGAAGCTATTATCTATGTGCCCGGACGGCGTCGTCGCACATTGTCGCAGATAGAGATAGGCTAATGGTCGAACGGTGTGAATGCAGGTATGGGGACCGTAAGACGACTGGCTGCGGGATAATTAATCGTTTATGTATTGCGTCCATGTGCGTACGCGCGTGACACGCCGCTGCATGCGTGCAT
This sequence comes from Tetramorium alpestre, assembly GCA_021460005.1. Classification (NCBI taxonomy): domain Eukaryota; kingdom Metazoa; phylum Arthropoda; class Insecta; order Hymenoptera; family Formicidae; genus Tetramorium; species Tetramorium alpestre. The sequence continues at coordinate 193,482 of JAJVSH010000057.1, read as the reverse complement.
GATGGAACACAGAATAATTATCGTTCCCGCTGTCGCGTGACACGGGATATTTTCCTCTGAATCCGCACGTAATTAACGACGGATTACAACGACTGGTTAATTATTGCAAAGCCCACTTCTGGACCGACCGTTGCTACGTCGGAGCACGTCACTTCGCGGTAATATCACTCGATCAATTATATTCTAGTGGTCCATAATACCGCGGAAATAGGAACGAATCAATGCATACGTCTGCGTCGGACGTTTTTGAAAAGATTGAAGTTTTAGTATCTCTAGATATAATTATGAGAGAGAGAGAGCGACAAGATAGAATTTAATCCCAATTTGATCTCGCTCTGAAACCTTTTAATAAAATATTGGATTTACAAATTAAAATTACTTTTAAATGATAAAGGAAGATTAATAGGTTTCTTGAATCCATTGTTATTCGTTTGCAATTTTCATATCCAGGCGACTCGATTTTAACTAACTAGCGAAACTAGCGAATCTTTGTTTCGGAAGTTTGTAGCTTGATTCTCCATCTCTCTCTGTCTCTTGTTATTCATCCCGTCTGTGTATAAATCCCAACGTGGCCGCTTACTGCATATTATCACGCATACAATCGTGCTGCTTCAATTGGTTCATCACGAATAAAGCTGGTTGATGCCTCGCAATTGTATACTCAGCCGGCGAAATCCCCTTGTAAGTTGTTAATTTTATGCATAAGAGGCGCGCATGGATCGAGATGATTCCTGCATTACACGCGTGTTATAATCTTGCAACAAGCCCGACTAGCAGCGGTTTTCGAATAATGAATCGCAGATAGTATTTTCTGGTTTACATATAGCTTTTCATCTTCAATATTCTTTCTTCCGGATATATGCGGATAAAGTTTCTTTGATTGTTTTTTTCATGATAGAGACTGTACAATTTTTACGACAAATCCGTCAAAATATTCAGAAATGTGTATTCAATATGTCTATATTGAAAAAGAGTACTAAATTCTTCACAGTTATATCACAGTATGATTGTGCCTTTGTGGGCATTCTAGCTTGACAGACATGTTTATTGTGTATTTTCTATGTACAGAAAATTCTTTATCATTATTTTATCTTAATATAATTTTAATGAAAATTTTATCTAAAACATTGGAAATAAAATATTAAAATCGAAAGATTCAGTCTAGTATGATTTTTAAAAATTGATTCTATCTTATAATTAATTAAAAATATCAGTAAAGAGAAGAAAATTGAAGATAAGTACGATATTTGCGAATTTGTGGATTGAGGCATAATTTGTTATTTCTGTTACACCGTATATAGGGATTGCTTAAATTTGACAGATTGGATAACTCGAAGGTTCGAATATGCAGAACCCTCTTTGACTACCGTGGATTGTCAAGCTTTTGGTGTATATACCTATTAACCCTATTATATATCCCGAGTGTGCCTGTGCGCTCGTGAGCATATCGAAACTTTCGTAATATACATGTCGTGATCGTGCGTGGCTGCTCTCTGTCATATAAACGCGGGGCATTCAGTTTGTGTTATACACGGGCATGGTAATTCTATTGAACAACTCTCTCACTGATATCTATAAACACAAAAATCACTCGCGTCGTTTCACTACTCGCACATTTCAATAAACATTATCCTTATTCATAACAGAGTTCAGATTCTGTACGAAATGTCCGTAAACGTACTATCGCAATAATTTATTCCATTTTGTAAGGTTTCGCCATTTACAACGTTACTGAAGTACACATCTCAGATATTTCAAGCTTTTCCTGGAAATATGTATGTATAAACTCGCGACATTGCTCTCCCTTTCCCCCGCCTTCGATCCGCCACATGCTTCAACGTCCAACAATGCTAATGCGAGCCATTCGAGGCTATTTGTAGGATAGACATTTGTATCCTGCACTATACGTACCATTTTATTATCCATCGGTGCCAAATTTCCTCCTCGCGGAAGCTTGCAAATGTCGATTGCTCGGCCAAAATTTCCGCGCCCGCAGGCGGTCGAGAGGGAGAGAGTGAGAGAGAGAGAGAGAGGTCATTGGGAGCGACGCTCTTTTTCGAGAACGCGTGCGACAATTGCAAATAAAATTTCATCGCGTAATTCCCCACGGCACGCTTATGCTTATTTATAAATTAAAATGGGTAGAAAATGGGGCGCGAAGAAGGGCGCGTTTTCGGAAGAAAAATAAATTTCGCGTAATTTTCGCAGATTAGCGTGACGTATCCGGCGCGGCGCCGCGATTCGAGCTCTCTCGCGGCTCTCGTAAACTCGTAACCAGGCTGCGTAAGTTACGAGCGACCGCCGTTCTCGTTGTACACCGCAATTAGTATGATCTATCGCGTAAATGTAATAACGCGTATACATCGCNGCCGCCGCCATCGCCGCTGCGTTTTAAGTATTTCGTTTCAGCGACCGTAAAAATATGACGACGGTGGTGTATCGAGTTACCTGCGGAATCCCCTCATTTGCTACTCTTTGCCTATCTCGTTTCCCACCCAGCCATCCCTATCGCGTTCCTCCCTCATCTCGTTTTTTCCTTCTCTCTCTATCTCTTTCTCTCTGTCTATCTCTCGAGCGGAAAATAGGCGCGGTGCGGATTCGCGATGCGATTTAAACGTTAGCGCGCGATTTGCATACATGCCGATGTTTCTATGGAGAGAAGTCTGTATGTTGGGTGAATTCCGAAGGGGACGCGATAGTGGTACATGGCTGTGTACATAATCACTTTTTTGCTATGCCAGCCGCCTACCTGTGTTCGATGCGTAACGCTGCTCCGGCGTGCTTTGGACAGCGCTTTTAATGCTATTTCTCTGTAGCGTGAACCATTATAATGGGAATGAAGTAACGTCAATCGTATATTCATGTCTCTCTCTCTCTCTCTCTCTCTCTCTCTCTCTCTCTCTCTCTTCGTATTATCCTTTTGACCAGTGAACTTTTTGCAATGACGATTTTGATGTAATTATTAGAAAAAATTAATACTTTATTATCATACTATGAACATGCGCGAATATGAGAAAATAAAGTAGAAGATATAGTTAATGCTGAAAGCATAAGAGTACAAAAATTGTTTATAGCAAAAATTAGAAAATATATTTACAACGTGTAGCAATAAAATTATAAAAAGTATAAAAACCGTACTAGAAACTAGAGTCGACGAAAAAATAGACTTCGATTGCTTTTTGACAGCATTTCCTTACCAATAATGTCCATCTATTTTCACGGAATTTTATTTCAGATAGCATTGCTCTACTATCCGAATCTTAAACAAGCACGTATATTTTTATCACGTTTCTAATTGTGCACGACCTCTCAAATTTTTGGCCGATCGACGTAAATTGCGATAAGTAACGTGTATCGTATTAACCTCATCTCCTCATTCGCGATCGACATTGTCGTCGCGTCAGCGGCACGCACGCGTGATCAGGCTTTTAACAAACTTGACGACAAAGGCTGTTATAATTGGGGAGGACAGTAACAAAGCCTCACCCATAATGAACTTCTCTTTATCTCACCGAATAAATTTCAATCCCGATTTCATAAATGTCACACGTTGCTGTTCTTCGCGCTGGCTGATCATTGTAATCCAGAGTTATACAAACACACACATGTATAGAACGTTACAAAACTCAGCTTTCAATGAGTTTATGAGTCGATTTGTGCTTAAAAGAGAGATAAATTCATATAATTATAATCTTTGACAAAATTAATTTGTAAAATATGAATTCGAGAATAAAAATAATTGGCTATAAATAAATAATGTTTAAAATCGATCAATCGACAATTTCTATAAACGCGGAAAGGTTAATATTTTTCACACTCGGCCGTTTGTTGCTAATTATTCTTATTTGCTACCAATTCAATTCGCGACCGTTTCAAAGAATTTAAAACGATTTATAAAGGGTATGACAATGTTTGTTTCGTATATGTATAAAGTTTCCCACGTTTCACGTGTGTTCTTTATATCAACACATGCAAACATACATATACGCGCGCACCGGGTCCAAGGCGGTGGCTCGCGCGGCCAAACACTTCTGTAAATGCACTTAACACAGCGATAATATTATGTCTCGTTGGAACAGTTGGCGGTTGAAGAGGTCGGAATGGTTGGCGGCCAACCATTTGCGGTAAATCGGTCGCGACAGGGACTCGCTCGTGGCGGACTTGCGGCGTCGGGGCGCCCTTACTTGCCAACATATATCGAGTGTACACGTCGTACTGAAGGTCCGCACCGTCTTTCGAGAGACTCGCAAAAAAAGATCTCATAATTTTTCTCTCTCTGAAGGAACTTATTTCGAATAAAGAAGAACTTACGTTGGCAACAATCTTCGCGAGAACGCCTCGGAAGATTAGCATTTTGCGTGTCTATTTCAATTTGAAAAAAAAAAAGAAAATAAATCTCAGATTATTCATTGAAATCATACCAGAAATCATACTTCCTCCAACTTTGCCGCGAATCGTATAAATCCGAGGGAGTGAGTTTCGCTTCCGTATCTCTCATTTAATTTCATTGCGTCGCTCACCGCAAGCACCATGAGGAAGTCGCGCGTCTCGTTTATCTTTTCGTCACATTGCCGGCAATTTTTAAGTCCGCGGTTAGCCCGTAAACGCGCTGTCTCAGCGTCTCAGCGTAAGCCGGGCCGTAAACCGGAAACTTCATTTCTTTAATGAGCATGTAAATTCCGCGCGGCGACTCTGCGAACGCGATGTCGCAGCGATGACAGCAAGCGCGCATGTATCCGCCGTATATCCAGAATTCGCACTCGCGGCGATATCAACGCGAAACGCGTCGAGAATTTCGTTACGGCAATCGCGCACGCGAGGAGCGTCCGTTTCGCACGGGCGGCGTCGCGACGTAGGAAGACGCCGACGGTGCCGACGGAGGTGACGACCGGCACGAAGGAGATTTACTCTTCTTTTTATATTTCGCCCAAGACGCGCATTTCCGACGGACGACGGAGGAAAGCGGGATTAATGAATATTCAGGAGCAACGGAGCGCAGAGTCGGACTGCTGCACTGGTTGGCGCGAGATGAGAGAGAAGGAAAGAGAGGAGAAAAAAATAGAATGGTCAGCGAGGGAGGAAGTTGGAGGAAGAAAGACGCGTGGAGGAGGAGGAGGAGGAGAGATAGAGGATAGACGCGAGAAAATGCTCTGACGTTAACGCGATTAATTTGCTGGGAACTTTACATTTTAATATTCATCCCGGGGACGCTCTCCCTGACCTCCTTCCTTTTTTTCCTGCCTTCTCCCTCGCTACTTTCCTTGCTTTTTCCTTGTCCTTGTTTTTCCGCTCGCCTTACTTCTTCGTGCGACCCTTCGTCTAATCCCGCTTCTTTTTTTCCTTGGTCCCCCACGCGTTTCCCGGTCTTTCCCAGCTTCTTTGCGCTTATTTACCCTGGCGGAATCGTGACGATGCGCCTCGAAAGTTGAGTATAATAACAGTCTCCCGCGAGTCGAGAAGCCAATGAGGCAGAATAAGGAAAGAGTACGTGCTTAAAAATTTATCGGACAGTTTATGGTATTAACACATTTGAAGTGGGTGTCTAAGAAACTAAGATAAAATATATTCTATATCTACAATATCTGTCTGGACGTAATGCTCTGGATTAAAATAGATCACAATAATTTTTAAAAATAATTGCTATAAAAAGTATACCATTTTGATTTTATAAAAGGTCGTAATTATATTCTAAAGATATAATAACGTCGCGAAAATGAGGACAAAGTTGTGAGGACTAAATGAAGAAATTTGAACAAATTTACACGAATTTGTTCAAACAACTTTTTTTTGCTCATGGAGCTACTACATTTAGATATAGACTTAACAGCTTTCTTTACATTCTTCTTGATTACAAAACAAACATTCCTAATTAAACACATTTCTCGTTTCCTTCCCTCCGTACTATGTCTCTTATTTCTCGACGGGTTTTTGATTTGTGTTAACAGCGGTTTCAGTATATGTGCGCGCATCAGGCGAGCCTGCCATAGAATTCGATATCGATCGGAGAACACCATGCATTGAGAACGCGTGCATTGCGTGTCCTATATTTATTTAATTAGTCGACCGATGGGAAGAAAACGAGAGTTGACGCCGCGGGACATTACAGATAGATTGCTTGGTTACCACCCATGGAGTCTCTAATTAAACTCGGCGCGAACTACAATGTAATAAAAACACAGGTGCGACTATCCGGTAGACAGCGAACGTATCGATTATTGTCCGACGTTGATGCGGAAAATTTGCTCGTCCTTTCTCTCTTTTAATCCCGTTATTTTCGCTATGAACGTACGTGTGTGTGTGTGTGTGTGTGTGTGTGTGTGTGTGTGTGTGTGTGTGTGTGTGTGTGTGTGTGTGTG
>JAJVSH010000057.1:155223-187106 GCA_021460005.1 Tetramorium alpestre | reverse complement strand
GTGTGTGTGTGTGTGTGTGTGTGTGTGTGTGTGTGTGTGTGTGTGTACTACAGTTTAATTTAATCAACGCGAAAATAATCCCCGCCATGCTAACTAAATAAATGTGTTTTACAGGCTTTTTAAATTTGCGTGGAAATCGCCATAAAGGTAAATAGTTTAGAGTAATATTATTGAACATATTGAATGTTGACATCGCGTAAAAATTTAACGCTGTGGCACTCCGTTAGAAAAAAATATAAAAATGATCTACCTAAACTAAAACAACTTATTTCAAACGATACATTTTACGGGATTGGGTTAAAATCGACGATCATCCGGTTGAAACCACTTTGAAAACTACAGCTGACAATTTCCGCAGTCTCCTTCTGCAGGAGCACGTGCGCGGCCGGAGACCCGCAGAACGACATCGAAACAGGGCATAGAACGAGAAGGGAGAGTTTTGCCGCGGGTAATAAGGGCGGAGAAGGATATAGTTGGTGGAGTAAGGAAACGAAGAGAAGGGAACCAAGTCAGTTGTACGTTGAGACCTTTGCATCCATGTATAGCGTGCTCAGAGGGTTATGCGCAGGAGCCTCGTAATAATATAGATGACTCCGATGCGATTAGGAACGCAAGCTTCAGGAAATGGTCCTTCAGAGATGCTTACCAGGCGTTCCACGCCCTTCTCTCTCTCTCACACACACACACACACACACACACACACACACACACACACACACACACACTAAGCCACTCACTCAGTCATTCGCTCGCTCGCTCGCTCTTTCTTCCGCCCTCTCGTTGCTTGCAATATTCGAGCTTGTCTGGCAGCAAGCGAGTCCCCCTTCGATCCTCCATCGATTCTAGTTTCCCTTCGCGCCCTTGATAGGCGTAGATCGGACGGCCATCTCTCGCGCCATCGGGGTTGATCCCTCGAGGCCTTTCCTCGAATATCCGCTGCTTAGCACACGTTCCGTATACATTTTTAATCGATTCGACACGCTTTCCGTACCGGCGAACGAACCGCTTTAACAGTGATTTCGACTCGATCGAGTTTATGCTTTTTAGCCTGAGTGCAATTGTTTTATTTTTTCATACTGTACGATTTTTATTCGAACCAAGAATGACATCGGGATTAAATAATTGACATGTAGTTGGTCTATTTTGACTAGACTTTTTTAAATTTGATTTTTCTTCTTTAAATTGACGTGCCAAATATTCTTTAATATGATTGTCCGATAAAAGTTTTGACAATCGCGCGTTCGCGTATCTCTTTATAGTCGCCAAAGGGGAAACGTAATTACACGACGCGCTTAACTTTCGGAAATTTCTTTGCACGTAAAATTGAAATTTGCGGAGACGCAGACTAAAAAAACCGGTTAACTGTCCGGCGGGCTCTTTAAGCGAAATTAGTCTATGGTTACGAAGTCGAGAGGCGGTGATAATGGTACTTGTTGGTGAGCGAAGCTTGCCCGCTCGGGCTTCGTCCTCTAAAATAAAGTTACGGCCATTAACAAAACTAGGTTTCTCACTTTAACTTGTCCTAAAAATCCACGTTGCATCAAAATTGGAGTCGCTAAATTGGTGGCAGTTGCTGTTCCACGTATTTTTCACACTTTAGAGGCAAGGTGTTTCCGCAATTCTCTTTTCCTCGGATTTGTTTTGTAATATTTTTAATAAAAGTGTAAATATTTATACACAGACATAACAGATATAATTTTATACAATCGAAATAAATTTTAATTTTATACAATTTTAACAAAACGGTTTAATTTTATACAATTGAAATAAATTTCCATAAAATGTATGACACATTCAATTAACATTAATAACACATTCAAGAATATAATCGCGTATAATTTTAGATCATCATATCAGTAAAAGTATTATATATATTACATTATGTCATTAAATTATTATTATATAAATATTATATAAAATGTAACTAAAGTACACTATTAATTTTAGTTTATTAAATTTCTATGTTATGTATGCAATTATATTAATATTCTTTAATTATATTCTCACAGCTAAACATGTTATATAATATTGTAGCTTGCTAAATTTCCTTGCGCTTGCGAAAATTTTACATTTTACAGACACAGCTGAAAAGCTTGTTCATTCTTTAATTTCTAATTCGCAAACAGCGAATAGTCTCGTCCGCGTAGCGACGCGTCTGCGGTGGCATTTTCCCTCATATGTTTAGGACAAAAAACGTACAATATTTTAAGTTACCTGAGATTTTTTCAGAAGACGTACAATTTATCGCCGGTCCCTCGAGTTTCCTGCCACGGCCATGGATAACCCCCGGTTCCCATCCCGCCATGGCGGATAACCCGGCTCTGTCCGCGCTACGTTCGCTCTATGGCGGCACTCTCTTTCATACATAGCTGACATTTACCACCTCCCATATCCACCCTCTCTCATATTACGCGTTGAAATAGCCCTCGTCCCCCGAGCGAAGGCGCAGCAGGACGTAATAGCATTCTCGGAGAATTACTTATACCCTCCTGTGACCACCACTCATCGCGGCCAAGTTTCTCTCTTTCCACGAGCTCTTTTCCTGATAAAGTCTCGCCTTGTTAAAAGCAACGTCACTCTTGCCCCTGTCAGCGATGAAAATCAGAAATAAACGCGCGGCATTTAGTGCGGTAATCTTCTCTCCTCTTCTATTCTCATGGTATTTGCCCAACGATTATATTTCACAGGAAATGATACCTAGGTTAGCAATCTCTATGCGATTGTTTCATATTCGAATACTGAAAAATACGAGAACTTTTAAAGAACGCTGAATTTGAATTACGAGAGAAGAATAGGGAGAGAAAAAGAAAAAAGAAATTTCACCTTTGAAAACTTGTTACGTTCGCGTCTAAATTGTGTGCCACTTGCACGGGTATAAAGCGAGAAATTTCAAAATAAATGTACGGCATGATAAGTACGCGACACATCGCTACGGATCGTATTACTTTTAATAAGGAGGTAATAACGTCGTTACGACTTTCAGGCGAGTGGCAAGGCTGCATATATCACGATCCGCCATCAAGTGTACGTCCCATCCGTATGGACATTACGTAATTGCAACGGAGCGTTTATATAACGGGAATATTACGGGTTACGTAACGGATGGCATAATATACAATAATAAGCGCATGCACGTTGTACGTGTACAAAGTAAATTTCATCATTATTATTGAATCGCCGCTTTGTAATAAAAACATTTGCGGCGTAGCGAACGTTTATGCGAATGTATGCCGATTATTCGCGATTCACTCGAACGCAGGAGAAGAGAAAATCGTTTTCCCCCAATTCGTTCCCTCGTCCGCTCAGCTCTCCCCGCGTCAAATCCTGTTATCCCTTAATTACTTATATTCTTTTTTCATAAATTAAACGATGTTAAAGTCTATCAGGTCCCATTTATGAATATTTTATTTCCTTAATGCAACGTATATTTATCGACCGCACCTCTATTATTTAAAAATATTACTCACAGTTTATATAATGTTATACTGGATATTGTGATTATAAAATATTATGAGATAATTACGATTGATTGTTTAGCATATGTTTATTTTAAACTGTCTAATCTATCGCAAATACATGAACTTTCCTTAAAATATTTAACATTTAGAAGTTCGAAGATTTATGTTATAAATTAAAAATATATAATTAATATATATTTTTATAACTATATTAATATAAATAAACATAAATACTAGCTTTTACATTTCTAAATATTATAAAATCATCATTAATACATTATTAGAAAAATAGATTAGCTACATTTAAACATATTTTTATTATTATTAGTAAATCTGCGCGAACAATTATATTTCATATTTTTTAAATATCTTTATAAAGTAATTTTTTTACAATCGTTTGTACTCGCAATGTAATAATTTATATGATAAAAAAAAGCTTTACATTTAAGAAATTTTAACATTTAGAAATCCATCAGTGCAATAAAAATGTCATACATTTTTTTTTTATCAGTAAGTTTATAATATTGGCAAATAATTTATTAAATTTTGAATTTCTATATATTCAGTTACTATAATTCTCACAAAAGTATTTAAATGATAATGAACCAATAAATTTAATAATATTTGAATGCTTACGTCAGCCAAATCATATAAGATTCGATTATTTTTCTCCTTGAAATCCTAATTATCTTGCGGATTAATTTCTGACGCGTGATCGACTTAGTGCGTTTTAAGATAATGTTAGTCGCGTGACTGGCGCAAAAGTAGGCAACTGATAGGAACAGTAATTTCATGTTTATATATATATATATATTGCGGTTTAATATCGCGACGTTGACCTTTCTACCAACGGAAAAATAGGAACCTTCGCTGCATGCGAGGGAGACGGGATTAGAAATCACGTCGACCTGCGAACCGACACGGTGTATCTTACGGTGCGTGTGCGTGTCGAGAAATGGCTCTACGAGTCACGAGCGTATAATGCAGTTTCCCTTTGCACATTACGCTTGACCCTCCATCGGTCGCATATACATCTGAGAGATATATGGCTAGACTTACATTTTACCGGATTTTGTTTGTATAATATAGAGGAATAAGCAGAGTCAAATTAATCTTTCGACGGATAGTCTATCTTTCATATTATATGTAGCTAGAGGAAAATTTTTCTCTTACATACTTGTTCAATTCGTAATAAATCCGAAAAGAATACATAACATTATTAGATAGTATATGTATGTCTGAAGGAAAAATTTCTCGAATTTCACTTCATCACAAATGCAGAAAGATGTGATTTCTCTTTCTCATTCGAAAGCAAATGAGAGACGAAAAAAAGAAGTCAAAGTTATTCGGTTTTAACGCATATATACAGGCGATAACTCAGTAACCCGCGTTCTCATTTTTGATATAGCTGTATAAAAAGTCTCTTAGGAAGCTCGGTCATACACGCGAAAATAAAATTTTTCAATACTCATCACAGTACAGGCGTAAGTTGGTGTGCGCTGAACGTTCTTTCCCGATCATGTTATGACGAGCATCCGATGGTCGAGTGTCGGCGTGACACGTTAAAGTAACTACGCACGTACTAATGTTTTTATGCGAGCTGGCGCGAATGATATGAACAATATCCTTCTCACGGAGTAACGGAGGAACGGATAGGGCGAGGCAGCGTGTGACACACGCTGACATATTATTATGTGTTTAACTGTCCAGCGCGTCGTATCACCGCCCGCTTGGAAGGACGAGTCTCATGCAATCTCACGAATTTCCACGTCTTGCTTCTATCACGTAAATTAACATTAGCCGTACTATTCACAGCTATGTCTATATTGAGGAAATTGTAAATCTCATCTTCACATATACATGTTTACTCTTTGCGGATAAAACAGTCGAATTCTACTTAAAAGAAAAAACGGTGTCTTTGAATCAAGTTCTTCCGTAAATCTCGAAATTTTTATTCAATTGTTCATTCGATTCGAAATATATGTGAATCCTATATTTTACTTCTCTTGTGCGTAATCTCGTGTGTGTACGGCGGCAAACCTCGTTCTTTCATACGGCGTGATCGACGCAGAATTAGAGTCGTGTTGAAATCGCTCAAAGCGGAGCCTCGTGCCACTGTCCGAATTTCGATCGAAGTAGTCTGCATTAGTGTCGTCGTCGGGTCGTAACGTCGTCCTCGCGGTGGCGTCCTCCCTCGATTTGTCGCCGTTATCGATCGCGGCGATGGCGGCGGCCGAAGAATTCGGGGTGCCGGACGGGGGACGTGTCAGTTTCTTTGCGGTTTTATTACACGGCTCGCCGGAGGTGGCAATTTGTTGAAGCCCGCGTTGTCAAAGACCGGAAGTAGGTCCCTCACTCTTTGTCCCGTGCCGATCGACGCCAGCTCGATCCATCTGCAATGGCGAAACACGTGAAAGAGGTTTCTCTCTTCTGCCCTCCTTTTTTTTCTGAAAAGAGCCGTTTCCCCCCCTCCCTAATGCCCGCAAACCTTTTGTATTTTATTGGCAATGTTCCATTAAAGATATTACGGCGAAGTAGAAGAGCGGATCGCGTAATGGCGCTATCATTATTTTTTCTTTTTTTTTTTTTAAAGAGATTGTATTTTAGGCTAATAACAGTTATTTCACCTTTTTGAATTCTGTGTTTTAAAGCTCCGACAGATAAATGATTTTCATTGAAATAATTATAACGGAGCATTGAAATGAAACCTATATAATTTGAATAAATGAAGAACATCGATAACATTTAATAATTTGCTTGTCTCGTATGAAAAGATCTCATATAAAGTAATTTTTAATACATTTGTTCGCACCGCACAGTCGACTCTGTAATACAATTCGGAGAATTAACGAACGTTTGAACAACCGCGATTATACCGAATTGTCGTACGCAGTTTCGATGCAGCGATAGTTAATAAATATCGGACAATAAATATCGGCCGGGACGATATCGGTGTTGCGCGTAATTTTTAACACGGCCACGCGAATTTGTCGTTCAATGAATCACGCGCGGCTCGCGTCGCACGAGCAAGCATGCACGAACGAATTCACTTCCCACCTGTTGTTTTTGTATTTTGCGAGGGGTTGAGCGGCTGGATGGGGCGTTTCGGTGGGGAAATATGTGGCCCCATAAAAATCCAAACCACGGCTCAGCAGCATCGAGGTCTCCTCCACGCTGGCCAGGGTAACCCTTATAACGGGTGGCCCCGTATAAATCGTCGCCGGCTCGTTCAGATTCTGCGCGTCGCTCTTTAGTTTGTCATTGATGGCCTTCACTGATTTATTTAACACACGATTTTATTGCATGCGTTGCAGAAAGGCGAAAAGCTCGACGCGTCACGGCAAGTAACAGGGCTTTTAAATACTCGCGCGTATGAAACGCGAATATACGTAGAAAACAAAGTCAACTGCAAAATCTGTTGTTGACATTATGCGAAATGTAGGAAGATATAATTGCTCGAGACCATTGAATAACACGTCGAATGATTTCTCGTGAAAATGAATCTTTTACTGAAATTGCATTTTAAGTTATATATGCGAAACATAAATATATAAAATACATATGAATGAAAAGAGTTTTGAAATCGTAAAGGGAGAAGCGGTATCCATCACGTTACGCGTATAGGGTCTGAAGCTTTCTCCCGGAAAGAGCAACGGTATGAGAAATATGGAGAAGAAGCATTTGCATTTTCGTGACTCACAAACAGTTCCCGTATTCAGGGGTAGCCTGGTTACTTCGACGATAGATCGATATTTGTACAGAGCGTGTCTAATATCATCCTCCGGCACTTCTTCGGGCACATCTAGAACGTAGACCGTGAAGATCTTTGCTGGTCTACACGGTATAGCGACCTATTACAGATATTTCGTAAAATGTATTTCTAGAGAAAGATCTAAACACGATTATGAGAATTGCAAAATTACATTTTAGAAAATAAATACAAAGAGAGATAAAGATTAACAATTTCTATAATTTTCAGCTTTAAGCTAATGTCAATAATTGAATTTTAAGTTCCTTGCGCAAATTATTGTCAAAATATTTTTGTCGTAAAGCACCCTTTATACTTTGTATTGCATATCTGCAACATGTGTTTGTGCTGCGAGAGCGTAGAATCCATGCAGATCCCGAGATTAGTTGCAGAAGCGCGGTAAGGTATTTCTCTGTGTCAGGTGCTTTAGCTTTAGTAAGGTTTCCCAAGTAATCGTACAACATAATGCAACACTCCCCGGATGTAAAGTATAAAAACGCTAATGTACGTGAAATTATTTCTGGCAAAATTACTTTGCTGATCTTTGTTATTTATCGGTAAGACGAAATGTTTCCTTGATTTCACAAATGCAGAGCTAATTAAGCCGCGAGAATACATCGGTATAGCGTACCTTTTTGTAGAAACGAGCACCCGTCACTTTGTGAAAGCCTTTTTTATACACCGCTTGGAAGTCCTCGATATTGCTGAACTTGAAGAGAATGCCGGTGGCGGTCTTCGTCAAAGAAAATGCACCTCTAGATCATATAATAGAAAGTTTTCTGATTGTGATATAAATTAATGAAAGAAATTTTTTGATATAAAAGTCAATGAAAATCTTCTATAATTATATGGAATAGTATTGTTAAAGATTAATTTGTTCTATATGGCTAAGTGCGAATGAATTCGTGCCACTGTCATACGCATGAGCTCATTGTCCATGCACAAAACGTTCGCACACTGCATCAGATGCAGTTGACTTAATGGATTTGTTGTCCGACCTGTTACCGCCTTTACTACTTCATGCGACGTGCCAACTGACTTAACTACTTTTAGATCCGATTCGGGCACAAAGTACTTTAGAATCTCTTGCGGATTAAACTAAGTGAAGACCGAAGTAATCTAGACGATGCACAGTTGATGTTAATGCCGCAAGTCAGTAAAAATAAGGAATCGGATATAAATCTGTCTTTGTGCATAAATATCTTGGTGCGTTGCATAAAATTTTATAATTTATCTTAAACAAACAAACTTATATGAACAAGGATAATTAATTTTTATAAATATCAATATCCGTTTATAAATCCGTCTGGTTTTCGAAATGTGAAAAATGTACTTTGTATCGATAATTGCTCTCGTTTTAGAAAACGGAGGTGGTTGCAATAATTCTCACGATAAAAAATCACTTATTGCTCATCATAAATCGATCAATCTAAGGAATTATTACTTATCAAGAATTTAATCAAATTATAATTTTCAATATACTTCAAATCTTACGCGTGTAATTTTTTGCGACTGATAAACTTGTCGAACACAAGTGCGAGGCGCACGATAAAGCAACTAAGAAAACCGACGACACTTGGAGCTCGTTTGTCATAGTCATCGGGGTACAAGGTCCGATTTAACGTCTCTTTCATCGAACGGTTTGAGATCCGGGAAATAATCCTCGACCATAGCCCAAGCGACGGGGTGGCCTGCCAAACTGACGCGCTCACCGGAAGTTCATCTTCTCGCAGATGGTGGCGGCCTTCTCCATGCTCAGCTCGTGGCTGGGGGTGAGCAGAAAGGCGCCCTTAGTGAGGAAGTCGTTCTCGCTGATCTCCGAGTCGGTGTCGCCGTGGTCCTGCCAGTCGGCGGAGCCGCGTCGGCCCTCCTGATTCAGGCGCAACATCGAGCTGCTCTTGGACGCGGACATGTCTTTCTCGCACTGCGCACTGCCGCCTTGTTCCAACTGCGACATCTTTTATAGCGTTGCCAACGAACCGAGAACGGGTGATCTCACGTGTGCTGCCCGAGAGGGAACGGTCCTACACGTATGTAACGCGTTACGCGAGATCGAGCGCTCGAGAGAGGATGTCAGCGCGGCGAGACCGGACATACGTCGTGCTACACTGCTTCGTATCGTGTTCCATCACGTTCCTTTTATATGCGCCTCCGGAACGTCGCGACGGACGGATGGATAGATAGGCGAGAGGAGATAGATAGATCGACGAAGGTCGGTGGTCGGAAGATTGTACGGGCAAAAAGTGCTCCCTGAGCGCGGCCCGACGCGGCCATTTAAGTCACTGATTGTTATTGATGCGCATATGCGCGAGAAGAGGATCGACCGCGAAGATCCAATTGCTAGGTCAATTGTTACTACAAATAAGTGTGTAGGAGGAAATGCAAGCACTTGGATATGGATTATTACTCACGTTAATGATTTCAATAGGTCAGGATGCTCATGATATTGTCGAAAATGTATTGCGCCTACCTAGCTTTCGATCCGCCCGTAAATGTCAGGCGTCACATTCGTCCTGTTTACGATGCTTTAGTGTATCTTTTATATTCAATATACAAAGACGCTTTGTGTTAAGCTAGAATAAAGAGCGCGAGGCACTCTTTTCTGCGACCTAGTTATATTTTTTAAAGTATTATTTTCCGCGGATAAAAAATACCGGGAAGTCCAGAAAGAGAACAGAGGATGCTACAGCTTTGTACGATTTTAACCTACTCAACATATAATACATAGCTATATTTAATTAAATTTTTTTATTTTTTATTTTGAATTATAAATTTATTTTAACAAATGTGACAATTGAAAATTTTTTTCGAGATATTTAAGAAATATATACTCTCGTGTTTCCATTGTTTTATCCCAAAATCTATGATCTCCAGTAGTCCGGAGATTTACACAAATATTTAAACGTGTACTGCTTACTGCATATGTAAGCGCACCGTGAAGAGCTTTATTTGAATTTAGTTTTAATGTCTTCCGCTTTTGGCAATTGTATCCATGAAAACTGAATACGAGTTGCATCGATTCACCGCACATAATCTCTAGATTGTTTAAAGAGGATTATTTAAAGTAAAAATTTAGTGAAAGAATCTCTAGTAAAAGAACATTAGGAAGTGTTTAACATGATACATTTATTGTCTTTTTTTAATATTGGCGCTCCGTCTGTCAATATTCTTACCAGAATTTTTTTTCCGTCCATTTATAGGGAATATTAAAATATACATTAGATTTGATGAAATTATGTTGAATATTTTTGTCAATTAGTTTTATTAATTATTTTGTTAATATTTTTATTTTCAGATTTCGCAGATCAACATCGAAGTCATCCAAAATCAAACCGCCAAATCATCGATGAAAAAGTAAGTACAATAAATTATTATAGAGATATATTAGCAATAGAAGATATAAAATTACATTGTTATATTTATTTAAAATCCTTGGCGTACGAGCCAAAAATAATACATACAGTATAAGGTTTAAACATATATTGAGCAAAAATATAATATATTAAGAGTATTCTGATATCTTGGGTATATTATGTGCGCGCAGTTCTGTAGAACTTCATTTATTCTGAATAAGTCAGACTTTTACTCGCTGAGAAAATCGTGAATTTCACTAACGACAAACGATCGTGTAACGTTCGCTTATCGCGCTCGAGAGATCTCAAAAGACATCAACTACGGGTCGTCGCCTCATTCACGCGGTCGTCAAACCCCTTTAGCGTACGCATTAGAAGACCAATCGGTGGTGCCATCCAGCATCGTCAAAGCCGGCGATTGCGAAACAACGAGTCTCGATTCAAATCTCTTAATTGCCGGCCGTGTTAGGCGACGCGTCAACACGGCGATCAGAAACCGCGCGTTTGCTGTTGGCGATCCGGCCGGAGGGCGAGCGCGGATGCTGCAACTAGCCGCGATGCGTGTACAATACGAAGCGCGTTGTGCGAATATCGCGGAACATCCGTTTATGCCGCCGATGGCAAGAACGGATGATTGTACCTCGATTCGCGGCCCTGAGAGGCGAGAGCTCGCCGATAATTCATCGGCTCGGTTGACAGTACCGCGCGATACTTCATCGTCAATAATCTGCCCGGCGCATCATCCGGCAACACATCGTCCGCGCGCGGGAATACGTGGGCGGCCCATCAACGCCGCTCACCGCTCGTCTCTTTTTCCAGCAAAGACGCGAGTAATGAATCGGCCGCGTGGGCATTTAATTGGATGATTGGCCGAAACGATACGTCCTCGATAAATTGGCCTGCGAATGGAAAAAAACAAAGGAGGAAACGGGAGTTTTTGCCTGCCCATTATGGCCAAAAGTTGTTATTAAAGGCGATGAGTCGTTACGTATTACGGGAAAAACGAAGGACGAAATGTAATATCGTCAATTTGACTAATCACAATTGGAGAATTTTATTCTTCTTCTTCTTCTTGTCCGGCGATAATTAATTGAACGTCGTAAAATTATTTTTGTTATTCGTGTTAGCAATAATTTTTAGATGCTCATCTCTGTGACTTTATTTTTATAAATTAAATATTATAATTTTCTTTTGTTAAATATTTATTTTTTTCAATATGAAAAACTAATATAATATGGTTATTCTAATTACGATTACTTTATAAGATATTTTTTTTAAACACAAATGAATATGTTTAAAAATAATTGTATTTGTACAGACCTGCAAAATGAATATGCAAAGCTGATATTAAATTCGATCAATAAATTTAAATTTTACAACGAAACCAGTTTCGGATTTCGGGTGGTGTCTGTCATTAGTCAATCATTATCGAGGTATGATATACCCGGAGGCAATAATTGTCAAGGGCCTGTCGAAAACCGCAGTGATCAAAGAAACGTCAACAACATCGGTCGTTCGCAAACATCGGATACAAAAGAAAATATCGTGGTTGCGTCGCTTGGCAGAACATAACAGGGTACAAAGCGTACCGGGTCAAAGCTTTTGAAAAAAAAATAGATACGAGCTATAATTGGTACAAGCTACGAATTGAGACGCATAGTGAATGAAATAAGATTTTAATATTTTTCTGTTAGTTTTTATTTACCGGTTGACGGAGCACCGATGGTAGTATTATTAAGAGACGCTGTCGCGTTAAAATTAATCGTTATTTATAGTTGCTTATTTATACGCCGTTGAACCGTTTCGTCTTAAAGCTTATCGATTGCCGAGAGATTAGCTATCGGGGCATAAAAAAGGCACTTTCACGAGGGTCTAATGAGAGTAATGGAGTCTTGTAGCTCAAGAACGCTTTTTTTCTGGATGGATACACCCGAAGCATCGCTGGGCAAAAGTATTGGAGGACCTCCGTTCTTACTTTGGCTAGAGAAGAGCGAAAGTGCAATGGAGGATGAAGATCCAGTTACTTATGTCGTTACTGAAGTTGAAAAAAAAATCCATGTTGCGAAATTGTCTCTTATGGCATTGAACGTTGAGCATCTGCTTAATTTCTCACCGTTTCTCTCTCCAGAGAACTTTCTTCGCAAGGACTCGCCCTCGCATCCAAAACTCCTTAAACTTCACTCTACTGCCCGCTTCACTTTAGTTATGCTTCTCATCTTATCACACAGGTGCACGATTTCATGTCTGTGCGCAAAACGCGCTGCACCTAATTTAAATTAAATACTCGGAACAATTTTAGAGATATATAAACTTTCTTTAAGTTTCTCTCTCTCTCTCTCTCTCATCCTCCATAATATTCGTGACACATATACTTTACTGCCTAGTATATTTAATATTAATCTATCGATAAATACGTATAAATATGTGTCATGTTACACTTTGTTGTAATACTACCGATTAAATTTTAATCATTTAATATCGTAAATATGGTATAACGTTTTCAAGCAATTGTCACTTCAATAATATTGTAATAAAGAAACATTATGACTAACTTAAAACATGAACATTTATCGTTACTGGTCAGTCAGTAAATGACGAAGATGGCAAAGGACAAAGTGTGACCGGATTGAACAGACAAAGGCAGACGAAATGAAGAGAAAAGAAATGATTGCTCCTGGCGGCAGCGTGCTTGCGAAATGAACGCGGCGTGACTGCCGCTTTGAAACGGGGATGAATTGTAATTGGACGGAAATGGAATTCGGATAGTTCAGGACCAAATACGCAGAAAGAGACAGATCGCAGAGGAATAGAGAGAGAGAGAGATAGAGAGAGGGGGGAAAGGGTAAGCTGTGATAGAGGAGAGTGAGAAACTGGGAGAGAGAGAGAGAGAGAGAGGCGAGATAGTGAAGAGAGACAAGAAGAGAGAGAGACGGTCGACGCCAGTGGCCTGTAACTCTATGCCTCTGTGAGCTTCGATCAATAGACGCGAACAACATTGCACCGAACGCCACCGAACGCTAAAACAGTTTATGCAACCTCCGCGAGCGATTTTCCAAAATTACCTCTTGGGAGGGTGCCGTCGGTTTGCTCGAGCGGCTTTTTAGGCCGAATCGCGTTTGAAATTAAGCTCTCGCCAGAGAAAATTTTCCAGCTCTGTTAATTTTCGCACCGCGCACTGGTGCTCGTTAAAGTAAAAGTTCCTCTTTTGGCTCTATATATCAATTATACAAATGGTATTTATGGCATTTTTACGGATGGTTTGCACCCTAACCTAATTTATCTCTAAAAATTTACCTTTGAGGAAATATCTAAGAAAACAAATATTGCGTAAAATTCTAAAAAAAACTTTTGTTTATTTTTATAGGAATTATTTTTTGCTCGTAACTCGATCTCTCTTTAGAAGAAAATATCTTAGATATAAGAATTTTAAGTTGCTTTTTTTTATTTATTTTAAGAAGAAATATTTTAAGAAGAAATTGCGAGATTAATTTTACGCAATGCCAAAATTTCGCTGAATTCTGAATATTCAAGATCATAAATGTTTTCTTGTAAAATGTGGCAAATAATATAAAGAAATATTATCTCGCTTTCGCGATTTCCGCAATGTCAATTGCGCGATTGAGTAGCGCGTGTTTGTCGCGCGAGAGTGTCGAAAATAATTTTTCACCTATACTGATAGAGAGAGGGGGGGGGGGGCAGTTGCGTGTGATAAATAAATGCGTAAACAAGATGAAACTACGGGCGCACGTAGGGATGTAATTCGATTCGAAAGCGAGCTGGAATTCGATTGACAGGCAAGCGAAGTTGTGCGTGTCTATATGGAATTTAGCTGCAGGGCCAATGACGAATTCGACATGTTTGATTGCATCGGAGAAACGGCGCGCTGCGCGACCGGGATCGGGATTATAAAAATGCTGGCTGCGCCGTGAAGTGTTCGAAAGTTGTTTAACAACTTGAATGGAAATGCTAAGATATCCAGTTAAAACATGTATATTAGACGTAACCAATTTATTATTACTTTGCGAAACTTTATAGCCGGCTAAACCATGTTTATCAAATAGGCTGCGAAACTGCATGTATCATCAATCGAATGCAAATCTGATGAAAATAAGCGATTGCGGAAAATGGCGAAATCTACTTTTGCATGCTCAATTATAAGCTTTATCGGTTTTCATGCGATTAATCGGATATATGTTAAATATATATCTGTCATGAGCATTATAATTTGTGATTTACAAGGGTAATTTAATTTTACGTATCACGTTTATTTAATATATGCAATTTCGTCTATTTATACGACATTCATATCTCCTCGCGCGAAATGCAAAAGGCTGCGCTATCTTCAGTAATAAGGCAGATCGAATCTAATTCTAACTTTATAATCCGTCCTTAACTCGTGTTTAATCCAGTTTCAAACCTGACTTATTAAGTGAAAATCGCTGCGGAAACTTCCTCAACGCAAGCTCTGTAATCGAACACGTCGAACTTAATGCATTACCTCTCAGCGCGCTATGTATCCGGCATTCTCAAAAATTTATCGTAAAACTTTCGTATCTTCCGAAACTACCGCATTTCCTTTCGCTCCAATTTCGTTGACAAATTCTTCCTCAGGGAAAAGTTAGCTGACTCCGTGGATTAAATCGGTACACTTGCAAACATGTTGAAATTTACAACTGCATTGGATCAAACTATCCCTCTTGCCATGTATAGACAGTATCTAAAGAGAATTATATTGATGAAGTCTTTGGATAATCTTATCTCAAATATATTGAAACAGTTTAACTTCCTATTTCGCTAGAAAAATATAGATTTCGTCAGAATATGACTGTATCTAAAGGAACTCGTGAAACGTTGAATTAATTTACCGGTGAGATGAAGTTGGAGCTTGCGAGTCCGCTGATATCGCGGAAATAATTTCTCGCAGATGGCACACATAAGTTGATGCCGACACGATGTGCATGTGCGGCAAAGGCGACGAGCGAATACGAAATATAGGAAGAGATAAAGTTTGCCCTTCTGTTCTCTCGTCAGAGCCGTCGCGCATTCATACGTTCTTACATTTCCGCGCGGCGCGGCGTATCGATATCCAGGGATATTCTTTACTCGCGTACGGAAAAGGAAGAGATCGCGACGGGGATGAAGTTAATCACGCGCCGCGGGAGAAACGATGTCGTGAGGAAAATGGGAAATGCGGAAGGCGATCTCTCGGCGGCGACGCTGGGACGCGGGAAGAGGGAAAGAAAGGGGGATCGGGCAGGTAGGACGAGAAAAGGGAGAAAAAAAGTGTGAGAAACGATAATTTCGCGGAGGAACCCGCGCGCGCGCGAGAACGCGAGCCGAGGATTAATTTAAATATTGACATGACCCTGCCGAGACGGCCATGCTCGGCGGAGCATCGCTAAACGCTCGTTCAATTTGCGCGTCGCCCTTCTTCCGCTTCTTCGAGACACCGGCATAAATCAACATACGCGTACCTTAAAACGTTTTTAACCCGAAATAGCCGCCGGTCGACAGCCGGACTCCCGGCCACCACTCGAAAAAAAAAAAATGATTTAGTGACAAGTGAAGTAATGACTGTCAAAGTGTTTGCCCGAATTACGCGTGTTCTTTCGCCACGAGAACGACGACGCCGAACACGATCTCGCATCTATCGATTCGTCGCGTATCTCGCATCTGCAGATGCAAATTACGGGCGTATAATTTACAAGTGTTTAGTGCGCGAACACACTCTTCTTGCACGATAAAGTTCGATATCACGCGAACTCGTAAATATAAAAAATGGGTTTGTCCTCCTGAAAAAAAGTGGAAAAAAGCGAATGATATCGTCATATTGCAACATGTATTTTTAATCCTTTTACTATCATGCGCAGTGGTTCTGTTATTGTTATATTTAGCGCATTCAGCAAAGAGCATATCAATCCGAAAATTTCATAAAAACTCTACGTATTTTTATACAAAAGCAACTGGGGCAAAATTTAAATTAAAAAAAAAATAGATATTTGAAAGAAGTTTAATAGAGATGAAAAAAAATTTTTTTTTTATTGCGACGAAATGGCGTAATCATATTGTCTTATCAATCGCCGAATGTGAGGCAACTTGATTAGCATGCGAAAGCCGGGCATATCAATTACTATCAGGCACACACAATGGCTTTCTATCCTCGATCAATGTAAATCTCGATTTAGACTAACGATCGTGCGCGGGGCAGACAGGCGCCCTTATAACTGATCGTGCGTTCGGCGCTTTAGAAAAATGATTTCAGCCGGTGCCCGTGATCAAACATTAATAGTAATGCCTTCGATCGTAGGCGTGACGCGCCGCTGGATCGTATTAAAATAGGTAGTGATTAACGACGTCGTTCGCGAGGGCGATGAAGAGAGAGAGAGAGAGAGAGAGGCAGAAGAAGGGGTGAGCGCGCGGGAAGGGATGAATAGAAGGCGGAAAGTGCGCGGATATGGTAACGAGAAGATATGAGACGGAGCGGCGAAGAAAAAGACGTGGAAAGAGAGAAGCGAGAATTACGTGAGCTACCGAAGAAAACTTTTGTTGGACATGTAGTCAACGGCACGTACTATATAGGATGTCGCTTAATAAGTGCTCGTAAGATAGATAAAAATGCATCGAGCAAAATATAACAAAATATGTTTGATAAAGGATCGCTGTTTAATTAGAATCAATGTAACTAAATACAATTTATTGTTAATTTTTTTTTCATATATGTAATATCCTGTATAATAAATGCAGGTGACAGAAAATCCAGACTTTTGCGAAAAAAGCAACAATTTAACACAGAAAATTTACAAAACAGTTTTGTATTTTTTAACTAAAATTCTAGAAAAATTATAAATTTGTAATATTATGATTTTTATTTACGTATGAAATTTTCTAGAACGTAATATGTTTTACAATTTCCAAGCGATGAGATACAATGTTGGCACATACTTTCACGAGATTTACACAATCGCTTGTTCATCGTGCGCGACATTCGTCATCGTCGTCGTCTTGGTAAAGTAACGACGCTCCGCAAATATTCTTTTTCGCGAGTATCCACTTTTAAATATTTTTCCGCTGCAAACAGGATCACCTTTGACAAATCGCGTCTGCTCTACTGATTCGTTTTGCGGCCTTAATACACTCAGCATTTAACGTATAAATGAATAAACGTTTTTTGAAGAAAAGATGCCTTGATATTCATTTCAAAGCATAACTCGGTTTTTCGCATTTTCATAAAATGTAATATCATTCTGTGATAGAAATAATTGAATTAATCAATAATATATTGATTTCAAGATATTCACAAATTTAGAAAAACGATTAAATGTTTGTAAGATAAAAAAAAACCGTTTCTGTCGTTTTTATTACCGATTATTCAATTTATTAACGAAGAATGGCACTCACAGAGAAAGAACGGAATAATGCAAAGTATAACGTGCAAACTATAGAACGCCGGAGAAAGGGAAGGCGACGAAAACGAGACAGGGAAGAAAGAATGCTGCAAAGGGGCGCGAGAGGGTTGACAATTCCAGGATGTCGTAACGCATGAACGTGCGGGGCCAACCACGAGTTCATTGCGAATTCATTGAGGATTTTCCAAGTGATTTCCCCGGTTATGTCCAAGGGTTATGCTTCAGACGACGAACGTGTGCGCTGTCACGGAGGAACAAAAGTCAACCACCCCTCCAATTTAATATTTTCTCCCTCTCTTTTTTTTCTGTCTCTTCTCGGCCCCTCGTCATTCTCATCTTCTCGCTCAACAAATTCACGGTCCGCAATACATCCGCCATACATGAATTAAGTGGAATTCGTAAAGGCGATTTAAGAGATCGCGAGGCGAGATCGGAACTAATTAAAGTGAGTTAAATAATGTTCTATCGGGCAGTACGGGGCGGAACACTTCAAGGGAACACGGTTATCAATTAAACTAAAATTTCTTACTTTCGGAAACTCATTCGCAATTAATGATTAGAGCGTCGAAAACTAAGTTCTCGTCGAACCAAGAAAATCATCTTGCGATTCGAGTTCATTATTATCATATTGATAATTGCAGTGGAGTTAAAATGGACTTTGCGCCTGAAGCATATCAAGAACTGAATCCGAATGAAAACTAAGATTTCCCATATTTATATTAAATTAACTTGTGTTTTCATATGAATGCAAATTTACAGATAGATATGAAATTATATCATAATTTCATCTCTTCGAGCTGTTAAAACTGATTGATCAAATTTAAGTAAATTAAAATTCTATTTTACATAGATTTAGGTGCATAAATTTAAATAAATTTGATTAATTAGCAAACAAACAATTCATATCTCTTTCATACATATATAGAAAACAATGATTTTGGTTATAAAGCTAAACGTGACTTTCATCCTCCCAGAAATATGCTAAGTAAGCGTATTAATTTTGAATTATTTGCCATTGCGCCAAAGTGGTTTTAATGGGCGTACAGTCATTTCGAAATTGTTTTGTTCGCTTTCGGAATATTTGCATTTCAAGTGTAGACACAAATTGTAATTAACATTAAACTTTATCAGAAAGCTGTTCAAATTTATTAATATATTGGCATCGACAGACAACAAATACTATTCATAATTTCTATGCGCGTTACATGTTTTTAAACGTGCTCGATATCAAAGGACGTTCTCCTTTGTACTGCCGCGCGTTCGAAATTCCGCCATTAAAACTACGAATTCTTTTTGACGGCGGATTAACGGTTGATTGGGACGCGTTATTGCGATTACTCGGATTCGTAGATTCGGAGAATTGCGCGTATAACGATCGACGCGAATCTATATGGTAATACGATGACCGGTTTTGGGCGGGAGGCTACACGGCGAGGTCTCGTGTAGCCGCGCCACTCCAATCAGAGCCTTCCATAATCCGAAGATCTTTGCTAACGAGACCATCGAGAATCGTAATCCGAAGGGGGTTGCCCGAGCTCCGAGATAATATTTCTCTCTCGCGCATCTCTCGGGCCCTTTATGTATTTACACAATTGCGGCCAATGGACGTATCAGATTCGGTAACTAATCTAAACCGCGTTAACTCCCCTTACCACCCAGAAATTTCGTGTTCGTCTGCCTGTTATGCTAACTGTATTACATTTTGTCTACCAGCTCTTTTGCGTAATCCGATTATATCAAGGCACCTTAAAATGTTAAGTACCATGGCATCACTGAATATTTTGTTTCACAAATATATAATTTTATACATATAATATAATATATTAACTGTACAATAATTATTCTCTATATGATAATAATTTCTTTTCATAAAAGTCATTGTCTAAGCCACCATTTTAATCTTTGTTAACAACAACAATTAGTTTCAAGAATCTCTTATCGTTTGAGTTCGGCCCAAGAATCATCAGTTCGTTCCTTGAATTTGAAACATTCTTTGAATTCTTAATATTTTTAACTTTTTAGCCGTTGCAAATGATATCTAATAATTATACATTTAATTAATCTATCAAAGGACGTTTGTATAATCATATCTGTAATCCATTTTATGTAATGATGCCATTACGTAAACAGGCGATCGGTAAAGCTCGCAGGATTACCTGCACCGTAGACGCCATCAAATATACATGTATATAGGCGGGCTACCATTTGCTAAATGACGTAATATTAATTCTCGTGTCTCATTAGTAGCCTCACTCATTAATGCCTCATGCATTTGATAAGTGCAGCAGCGTATAAATTGCTAATTTATCGATCATTGATGACCTTCTCAAGAAGTTTAACGTTGCGGAAAGATTTTACTTGAGAATCTATTTACTCTGCAAAATCTACGTGCGCACCAAACTGCACAATTTCTATAGAGATACTCCATAGATTTTTATAATTAGATAAGGTAACGTAAAAATAGTGCGTGAGGTCCTAGCACGTTTCTTCGGGATGAACCGCGATAGATACCTCGCGAGGCTAACAAAGGAAACAATAGCGGCGCACATGTGAAACCGTTGTTGGCTGGCGACGTATTCCGTATGCACGAGCCGAAGCATGGAGAAAAAGGAGCCATTAACTCGCGCAATTATCCTTGGACGGACGAGGCTAGAGTTACGGGCGGCTAATAGCGGCGTTTCCTGGCACTCCCTCGCGGGAGACGGCGAGGAAGAGGCGCGCGAGACGTGAGACCCGAGAGGGTAGAGACGGACTACAAGGACTCCTATTATCGATACTGATGCCGGTGCCAATGCGATCGTCCGTGAAATCGCCGCGGAATAAGCGTCTCAAAATACTCCCGCCGATATTATTTCGTCAGGCATATTACGTTTGTCGTTGTCGTTTGCGCTGTCGGAACGAAGTTACGTATAGCGATGCAGATTTCGAACAAATTATTCGATTGGACATTACGGAGAATTTACGCTTGGATAAAGAAGCATGAAAGAGAGAGAGAGAGAGAAAAACATTTAATATTTACGACAACTTTTATGATGATTGCTAGTGAAATTAAAATGGAAAATTCTATAGAAAAAAAGTAGAAAAGGTGTAGAAGGAATAAATTAAAAATTATTTAACATATTTTATATTTAATATTACGTTATTATTACGTAATAATATTATTAATAATTTAATGATTCTAGTGACAATCTTAAAAAAAAACGTATAGTTTGACTAGAATCCTTTACGCTTATAAACTAATTTAAGAAATAATTATAATTATTCACAAGAACGTATGTATCTCTGTGCTTCTTTGAAAATTAATTTACTTATTTTTAATTTTAATATTTTCTTAGCACATTTATTCTTTACATTTTCACTACAGAAATCCACCGTTTTAATGCCCCCGGCAACGGGGGCAGCTGATCGTCAGCTTGCGCAGTTTGTTGGAATTTATGCGCTTTGTCGCAAAAGTTAGCAGGCTAAATTATAGTGTAGGGACGTCTCGATTGGACGCGCGAAATGAAATGTAGATACATTCGCACGTCACGACGGTACATTATGCATATTGCCCGCGATCTGTAGCGGGCACTCGGCTCGTTGGCACTTGGTAACTTGTGCGCACTTACGTGACTCACGACGGAGTGCCTCTCATTAATATGCCGAGAGGAGCAGGTGTATATTTCACATAGGACGAGCTGATATTTGGTCCCCGTATTTTAACGCCGTTATCTCCGCGATGATTCTAGCGGAATGTAGGTCTGTTATCGCCGTTTTTTTTCCGCGTAATCCGCGCAACGACTGTCGTCATCCGAGAACTTTGCATTAGACCGCGCAGTTTATCGAATTGCCTTTCGACCTTTCGCGAAGTGCGAAAGAATACTGGAAAAGCTCATGGAATGCAAAATAAACGAATATACTTATCTTTTCGAATTCTCGCCGTTTCATCCGCGCTTCAACCAGCTTATAATTATTCATGTTTCGATTGTCAACGAATTCTTCGTAGTTCGGATTACGCTATCTGTAGCCAGGAGATTACGCGATAGGTCTAGGACGTCTCGGTTCAATGGTGCACACGGTCGTGGTTGTGCACGGGCCCAAATATTGATTCTAATATGACGGTAACTCGAAGGATGGCCAATGGCGCGTGTATATCTTCCGTGAGCACGTAAGCGTGTAACGGACGGTCCTCGCCCACAGGATTGTCCACCGTTCGAGAGGGGCAAACTCGACCACTCGCTCGCTCGAGAAGTGGCTGGCTCGACACAGACGGGCGGAAATGTATCGACTTGGCGCCTTCCGGCGGTCACGTCTCGACGCACTTTCCTTCCTTTTCCGTCTGGTTTGCGGAACCTATCGAGATAATCGCACCGACAAGATTTCGACGAACCCGACCGTAATTCTGCAAGGAAACGCGACGCGTTCGGTCGGGACAAATTTACAGCATGAGCTTGCAAACGTGCGAGGGCGTTAATTATAATCATGGGCGGTGACGATGATTATATTCCTCGGAGCTTGTAGCTAATAATTTTTAGGAATCTCCGGTGGCGTAAATAATAGCGTAATTAGCGTCGACCCGAATGAGAAAAGCTGTTAAGGGAAATATATTTACTTCTATGATATATGTTTTCAAAATTTTAATACAGATAATTATTCTCAAAGAATGATTAAATTCTGTCAAATCTTCTAACATTTGCGAAGTTTTATTGTTTTCTATTGAATTTATGCTTTTAATTATAAAAAATGACCCAAGAAAAATTCATTCTTCTCATATTCGAGATTTTTCAAAGAATTTATTCATGCAGGAATTTATTTATAAGACTTTTGAACGAAGAAGAATTCATTTTATGAATTAAAATTACCGAAAAATGTGTAAAACCAAAATTGAAATTTCACAGCGTCCAAGCTGCTCGATGCTACTTCAATTCGAAGTAAATTTATCATACATGAATAACATTCACCAGAGGTGCTGCCCGACACCGACGTCCGGGGCGTATGATCCCCATATAGATTCGAGTCGCATAAAATGAATTTAATTGGCTTCGTACGGGAATTTCCATATAAAATCCGATCGGGATCAGACAGAAATGAGGGATTGCGGTGTGGCGCGCGCGCATTATTCGACGACGTGCGAACTTTAATAATTCGGCTGACATAATAATAACCGATTTCGTTTCGAAACTTTATGCACGCTCGTGAATTATGCGGTAGAAATAGCGTGACATTTGCTCTTTTGCCGATGCCGATTTGACGTAAAACAAACTCACGTCATATCGGCTCGCGCATTATGCGCGAGCACTCCGGCCGACGTCTCGCGCCTCGATATGCATCGCTGATAAATTTAATACGTGTCAACCGCACGTTCTCGTGAAAATCAGGCTGATGGTAGATCATGGAATATTTAATCAGACGTATCACGGTAAATTGCATGAATGTAAGATTGATATTTATTGAATCTTCGATCGCGCGTGTAAGGCGATGATGAAAATTATTGATTTAAAACTGATATCGAAAAAAAAAACTGCTCTAGAATAATTTCATTATTTTTTTCCATAGCAGCGGATCTAAATATGAGGCGATAAAATTTGCATGTCTCAGATAGGCGACCAGACGTCCTGATTTCTAGCACATCCTTTTTTTCAGAATAGATCAGAAGTTCAAGCATCCCCGTGAATATTCGAATTTTCTCCAGTTCTATCTACAACATTAGATTATATTAGATTACATAATATTTTAAAACGTATCTCAATTTATTTGTCATTCTATCTTTTTACCAAGATTTTGAAAATTCAAATTGAATATTGTTATTAATAATACATACATCGTCCCATTTCGCTATATAAAATATTTTAACATGTGCAAAAGCGTGTTACAAATGTAATTAATAACAAAAAAATATATGTAATGACATTATGAGGTTTATTCAAAAAGTAATGCCTCACATTTTTTTCTCAATCAATAATAAAGACAGAAAAGTGATATTTTATATACTACAAATTTGAAGTTGCTTGCGTATGTACGCGGAAATGCACAGCATTTCGATAGATAGCACAGCTGTGAATTGTTAAAATGGTGTCTGTTTATGACTCGCGTTACAAACAACAAGCTGTAATTCTATTCTTGGTTGCAGAGAAGAGAATTGTAGTGAACATTCACAAATGTTTGTGTATAAAAGTTGTTTTATAAACAGTCGACAGGAGCATTGTTGATGGACTTAGAAAATTAAAAGCCCTGCTAATCATGTAATTCTTACTCTCTACTTCCTTTAACTGAGCCAGTGATACTTCTACCAACGGTACTTCTATCGACTTCACAACTTCCATACACACCATAAACGTTTGTGAATATTTCCTTCCCTGCAACCTAGAATTTAATTATAGCTCATTTGTAACACGAGTCGTAAAGATATCATTTTAACAATTCTTTAGCTGTGCTATCTGTCGAAATATAATAAATACTATGCAATTCCCGCATACACAAATGCGAGAAACTTCAAATTTGTAGCATGTAAAATTTCATTTCTATCTTTATTAGAAAAAAAATAAAGCATTATTTTCTAAGCAACTCACATTTAATACCTGAAATAATTCCAACTAATATTGAAGGACCAAAAGATGTATCTTTGTAAAAATCGCGAGTGACCTAATCGCGCAGAAGTAGATACGGTCGTTCTACTCGGCCCCGATAAACTATCCATCGACAGCGTCAAACAATCGTACTATCATCCGAGATCGACAGTTCCTCATTGGCGAGAAAGAGAGGGAACCTCGATAACGATACTCGCACGCGACGCTGTACATCCTTGTGTCCTCCAAAGAGCGACGGGGAGAAGTGCAGAACGGTAGAAGCGCATCACCCCGGGTCCCAGTATAATCGAAGACACGTGAACGCCCGGCACGGCAAACACGGCCGTTCGTATACGTACACGTGCGGCCACGACATGAACACGCACCACGTGAAAGGTGTGGGACGTATATATACTAATGGAGGTACCGAGCCCAACCCACGCGGATCACGGATGGGTGCGGCATTCTACTCCGGCTAATGCGTGGGTGTGCCGCGCGCGTAACAGTGCCTTAAGTAATTGTTTATTGCCATGTCGGCCGGCCGACCGCACTTCGATCTCGCTGCTCTTCGTCGAAAACGCCTCGTGACTCGCCCAGCTATCCGCGAGGAAGCCCCCGCGACAGTAAATTTTACTTCCGGGTATAAACGCCGCGCATGCCACGGCCCTCAGACAGAATGAGATTTTAAACTTTACTTTCCTAACGAACGTTGTTGATCCGATTTCGCAGCTTATTCTGTCTCATTAAATTAGTTAAATCTTCTTTGTCGGCCCCGTCGACTTCAGATATCTCAGGAATAATATACCAATATGTTTAAAATGAAAAAGCAATTACAAATAATTTTGTAGCCCCGTTTATGAAAAAGATGTATGATGTACATTTTTTGTCGCACTCCATTTACAACAAGTGTAGTTAAATAACATATTAAAATTAATATTCGTTTAATTTTTAGCGCCAACTAAGGCTAAGTAAATCCACTTTCATTAAATTTCAAGAGATGTAAAATTTCAGAAAGTATCAGATCGCAATCCACTAGAGCTTCTGAACGAGGAGGCGAGCGCAAAGCCCTGCGAAGCTCTTTCGGATCGTCGTGCCGTTGTTATCTAACGTTTAAAAGTTATGAGCTGTTTTAATTGCGGATTACGCACTCGGCGTTTATGCGGCAAAAGTTGTAACGCCGTCACACACGTGCGGCGTTTAAATAAATTTTAAACGTGCTAATGTCACGTCATTTCGCGTACGCGACAAATAATGCATACATCTGCATTTGAGATAAGCGGCTTTTAACAACGCGCAAGGAAACAAAACCGCGTTTGCTAAACGAGACTCGTTATCGGTCATTTATAAATTATCGCAGTTTTAATTAGAATCCCGTATGTAAAGTTAATTAACAAATGGAAGAAAGTTATAGTTCAAAAGATAAAATAATTTTCAACGTTTTCAACGTTGTAACTAGCGTGTACAAAGGATATTATATCGTCATTAAAACTGCATATAAATTATCTGGTGTATTGCAATTAAATTGAGTGAACATAAATTGGAAGTTTTTATAATTCGACATTGTTACATTTTACATTGTGATTGTTTAAACAGCGTTCTTTATTTAATATTATAACAATGTCCAATTAAAAAACAAAAAAGCGATCGTTACGTAGCTATTATTTCAATTTTCCAATCATTTTATGCTAATTTCCGGCTACAGCACGACTGATTAATTTTTATTTTAACTCTTCTCTTCTCTTCGAATTGCAATTAGTAATCTAAGTTACAACTGGGAATTAATTGGGTTAAAGTGGGTTATGAACGATCGAAATTCAATACAAACATTAACGTTTGTCGCGACACTTTTAGCTGTTAATAGGCTAATATTTAACGAGGTGCGTTCGCGGAAGCTCGGATCAAACAGACCGGTGTAATTTCCTAATGCGCGGCAACGGAATATCGCGCGGCATGAGGCCCGGTTCTCTTTCTAATCAGCGCGATATCATTTAAAAGCTATCGCGCCTCGCTTTAATTGCAGATCACAAACTCACCGTTTGTGCGCGGCAAGTTCAAGATGGTATTTCGGGTATATCGTAACTTTCCTGGCGCTAATGACGGTAATTATCTATGAGTCGTCGTGTTGTACAGTACGTACACGCACGCACGCGCATCAACGGCATACACGCAGCGTAATCATTCGCCTGATGTAACTAGCCCTCAACCAGGAGGGTGGCGTCGTGTTGGCCGAGAGGGTGTTCCCGCGGCGTCGTCGAGAGAAGTCAATTTTCATTTAAGTTTAGGGTGCGCCGGCACGCTATCGTTTCTGCGGAATGATATCGCTGCGAGCTAAGGTCGCCAGCGCGACGCTTCCGTTCGCCCATCATCTAGAAAATCTAGAAAGTCGATATAGAAGCATTAAGCGTTAACCATCTCTCGCGTCTGAACGATTACACAGGGCTCATTTGGAAGACAAGATTTCATCGGAAAGAAATTTCCCTTAGTTGCAAGTACCTGGCGATACGCAAATTCGAATTTATATTTAATATGCAGGCCATCATTCATCGTCTCTTTCTAATCTTTAAATGCGCGCATCTTTTCTCGCTACCGTGTTATTCTGAATTTCTTTTATCTTTCATGATTAATCTTTAAACTTCGCTTTTCAAACTTCTTGTATTCAACGGTATTTTTAGGAAGATGAGAAACGCGATGAGAAAGTTACTTTACGTTTATGTACTTAGCAAAAAGAATAGCGTGTAGTGTCATTTATCAAATCGACAAGACTTTCATGGTAGCGGAAGATAGAGAACACCTCTCTTCGTACCACTCGACTCTCGTCTCCGGCATTCTTTCGGATTTACTATCGGCAAATGTGCAAATCGCGTGCTGCATCTGTCACACACGCGTAGCAGCGTGATGTGCCGACGCTTATTTCGTTTCGTTTTCTCATTTTATTATACCGGCATCACCGGCGCGCGTATTAATTCCCAGATCGGATGGTGCAGTCGACAAATAACCTAATTAATCGAGCGAATTTAATTAACCCGCTTACACACCGATCCCCGCCCAAAGGTAAAAGTTATGATTCTTGCTCACGCAAGTTGGCATGTTTCATCTCCGTCTTTTGCACGTTCTCTCTCACTCTAATTTTCTCTCTTTCTCTCTGATTTCACCCTCTTTTTTACCGTTTCTCCTACCAACCCTTGTTCATCTCCAACTCGTTTCACCCTCGGCTATCGAGCCGTGCCCAGTCGGCTGTAACGAAAATTGACTTTCTCGCGAGAACGAGAGAGAGAGAGAGAGAGAGAGCGCGGAGGAGATAAAGTATATCGTTGTCGAGACCCAGTTTCGACTTCTCGGTTTCGGCCGACGCGCGCAGTAGTATATCGCCGTTTTATCCATTTTTACCCCCTCCTGCGTTTTCGAGGCTGCTTCCGCAAGCCCTGTCAAATTTTCCACGCGATTGATAAAAAAAAGAAAAAAGAAACATGCGAGTCTCGTCGCGGCGCGCTGCGCTGATTCGCTGCATTCTCGCCGACTAGCCCAGTTGATGTAATCGAATCGGATATTGACGGCTGATACGAAAATGCACTTCCGCCCCAGTACATCGATAGGATATATCGCGCCTCTGTTCGTAACGGGCACTTGGAAGTAAGGAATAGACTCTTACACTCTTCTTCACTTATCTTAGACGTGTTCTACGTTTCCTAAAGTCAATCACGATAATCATGATTGGATATATTTCTTAATGGCGGAAAAATTGATTTGTAACATTATTAAGAGTGATAATATTTATTAAAACAGTGATACTTATTTATTAAATATCACAAATCATATAACAAATCATATAACATTTTGAAAGAAAGAGTTAATATTTTAAAGTTCATGTAATATTTATAGAACTATGTATCTATATAAATATTCAAAACGTTTTATTTAATATTGCGATGTGTCGCTCAACCATCGCGAAAAATCTATTGTAAGTTTTTATAGGCACTTAGATTTCTTTAGTATATAAAAGTTAATTATACGAAATCTTGATGAATATTATTCCGAAGATTGACGTAGTTGAAATTATGTCAGATGTTTACGTCACGCTGCGCGACAATTTCCCAGCAATTTGCAGCTATTCGTGGGAAGACATCATTTTGCGCTTGATCAGTTTTGAAGCATCGAATGACTTTTCTGTCGCGCTTCATCGGCGCGGGACGCGGACGGCAGCTGCTGACCGTGTTACTTCTCGGACACCCGCAGCATTCGTCGGCTATTAACAGCCGAGGTAAAGCAGCCCGTTTGTATGTGAGGGTTGCAAGGTGTAGCTGTGTACCATCTGCTCGTGCACGTGGCCCTGGCACGTGTTGCCAGCTGATAATAACCGCCGCCGCGATGTGTGCTACATCGACACACGTCAGATTTTCGCGATGAAGAGATCGCCAGGAATACATATTAATCCTTTCCACTCAATTGTTGACTTTGTGAATAAATTGCCGCGATCCGATCTCACCGCACCACCTATCATTATCCGTACGCGAGTGTTTTACGAATCATCCCGGCGGGCAACACGTGTAAATTAAATGCATCTTTTCGCTGGCCATCGCGCTTAAAATTTAGGATGAAATCCTATACGTATCGACATTTAATATATTGGCACATTTAACGTACGGTTACACGACAATGGAATACTAAAATGATTTTTAATTAACAAAAATATCAATTAAGTCGTGTATAATTCTCGACCAATTGAAAAAGAAAAAATTCTGATATAAATTAAATGTCAAAAACGTAAAAATGTATAAATAAGAAAAATCTTAATTTTAAGAGAAAATCTAACTTAAAAATTTTCCAACGTACTATATCTAAGGCAGAAAGATAACAGCATTCGAGCTATTTATAGCGCTGATTACACGGTCGATAGCGATATGTGTTATCCTCGAGAAACATTCAAAGAAACATTTTTATCTCTACGAACCTCTCTTTCGTTCGAGTTATGAATGTAAAGCTTTGTGTCTTCGAAATTTGAAGATTAGCGTACAAAATGCATAACGACGCGGGTCGTTCTCACCTGGCCGGGTTGTCGACACGGGCTAGTGATAGCTCCGGGCCACGTACCACGGCTGTTTGAACAGGTGACTCGACAGCTGTTGGCCAGGATAAATTTTATAACACCCCTGCTGGGCGGCGGGGCCACAGTTCGGCTCGCGCTCGTCTCCATACGCATCGACGAACGCTGTAATCGCTCGGCAACAAAACATTCCATCGAATCGTCGGGGTTGATGATTGCACTTACAGTTCGGGATACGAACGAACGCGGGGTGAGTTAACAAACGAATTATGCGCTTTACCATCGGCAGATTGACCGTACCGCTTTCCGAACAAATCAGTCTGTAACGATCCTCATCGCTCGAAATGCGCGGCCTTTATGGGAAGGAAACAAATCGTTTCCTGTTTCAAGCTGCAATATTTTGGGAACGTTTCTTGCATATTTCAAAAACATTTCCATGAAAACGGCAACAAATGAAGCGGAACTTCTGCTGCACATCGGAAAATTTAACGGAAAATACTGTCTCTTTATTTCCTCGATTGTGCGGAATCGTCATTTATTTTCCCACTGTATGGTGTCACCCGGCAGACATTTTGAAAGTCCCGACCAAAAACTGCGATGTCCATGGGAGCGAAATGAAATTCAACGCTCGACCCTGCCTGGGCGGGGTGAAGTTTTGCGGGATGAAGGGCGGAAACGCGGAGATGAACGGGAGTTGGTCCGTCGGTCTGCTCTCTCTCTCTCTCTCTCTCTCTCTCTCTCTTTCTCTCTCCACCTCGTTTTCTAGTTTAGCATACGTATAACGTCGGCGTGCAGTTATGTCGAGTTACGAGGACATAACCCGCCTCTCTTTCGTCTCTGTCTCGCGCCCGTCTCTCTCCCATCCTTCCCCCTTTAATTTACTCGCGCTCTTTCGCTCTTTGGCTCGGGCCGCGATAAATGTTACGGGCCACCATAAAGCATATCGCTATTTCGCTAAAGGGCGTCTGGATATTACGCGGAACGCGCGCGTCCGACACACCGAGCGAGAGGGAGCACCGCGCGCGATAATACACAATAGAAATACCGCGGCGCCGCCCGGGAAGATTTCAGGGATGAAAGCGGAACGGCGAGGATTATTAAGATGCCTGCTTGCTTGCTTGCTTGCTCGCAGGCTGCTGTTCAGGCAGGCTGCTGAATTCACCGCTTTAATCCG
Organism: Tetramorium alpestre; assembly: GCA_021460005.1. Lineage (NCBI taxonomy): Eukaryota > Metazoa > Arthropoda > Insecta > Hymenoptera > Formicidae > Tetramorium > Tetramorium alpestre. Next base: position 156,381 of record JAJVSH010000057.1, on the reverse strand, counting down.
ATACGCGCTACCATCTCCTTTTATTTCCCGAGCGTAGTGGGTCAGCGCGTGATCTCCACTCGTCTTTACTTTGTATTTCGCAGTTTCGTCGCATACATAAAGTTGAATAATTTGTAGTTCTTTTTTTTATTGTAATTATTATCGCGATCGAGATTATTTAACATTCAAATACAAAAAGGAAACAGCAACGATTAGTTTTTTAATAATGCGATACTTTAGAAAAATTAAAACGATTTAATCAAAACGATAATTATACGTAGAATTAAATTATACATAGAATGTTCCATACATTCTAATATTTTGACATAATTTGGGGATTACTCAATTTTCGTATATTTTCGTTATTACTTGCAATAATCTCCAAATATTTCCATTATAAGTAGTTAAAGTTTATCAATAATCATAGGAAATATATATTTATAATTTATTAAGATCGTTATTTATTAAAATGCAGTTTTATTCATTTTGAGATATAAAAGCGAAAATACAATAAAATAATTTATAAGTATAATAAATATATTTTATTAATTTAATAAATACTGCATTAAATTATTATATAGTAATACTTTTCTGTTTAAAAATAGATTTTTTTCTTTGAACATTAAATTTGCAAATACAAAAATACAAAACAATGCAATAATAATTTAATCAAAGCTCGAGATAAAGAACAGAATAGTTTAGCGCTGTTATCTTATAATTCAATATTAAACATTTTGTGAAGTACATTACACACACTNTGCTCGGCGTTTATTTTTGTACGCTCTATGTTACGTTAAAGNGTTTGTTTACGCGTAGTCACATTATCATTCCCGTGACGCTGCTTGCGTTACCTTATCAGTCTTCTTCGAGATACAGTCACGACAAGTACTACGAGTATTANGAGATGCGATCGTTCGTCATTGAGAAATGTTAATCTATGTGCAATTAGTTCCCACNATTAGTTATTCAAACCAAACTATAGTAATTACTTATCAATGCCCGATCGAGTGATCGATCGGGCATTCAATAATATCTATATTTGTGAGACGTGTGCATTTGATATATATATATATATATATGTGTATATATACGTGATACTGAATTTCAAATGTGATTCGTTCGTCGCGCGTCAATTTGCAAGACATTGACATATGTCGAATGGATTACAGCTTTCCGATT
>JAJVSH010000057.1:68156-155213 GCA_021460005.1 Tetramorium alpestre | reverse complement strand
GATCGCGAGGAGTTGTTTTCTACAAATGGCAAAAAACAGGGGGACAATCGCAGCTCAGAACCGCCGCTTTTAGGCATTGCCGCGTTTAGTAAACAACTCCTCGCGATCTTGGTAACAATGACGCTGGGCGGTCGTATCTCGCCGCGCGCTTGTATTCGGCGGAGGGCTGGTCTAATACGGAGGTTTTTAACAATTAATATCTCGTTAACTATTGCGAAAATTGTAAAATGGTAGAGGAGTTTTCGACTCAGTTTGATTCGCTCTACCTGGTCACGAAAATTGGCGCGACAATTCTGGGACACCCTGTATATACGTGATACTGAATTTCAAATGTGATTCGTTCGTCGCGCGTCAATTTGCAAGACATTGACATATGTCGAATGGATTACAGCTTTCCGATTAAATCTTCTTAATGTCGGGAATGCCGTTTAAAGTACCCCGTAATCATGTGGCAGTTAGGGAACGCGCGATCGTAATTTTTTTCCAATTGCAGAGCAACTCTAAAGTGAGTGTATAATGACTTGTAAAATTGTCTATAATTATTTTATATGAGCATTATTTTTTGAAATATTAATTACTTTGTTATGTTCTAATTTGGATCGTGCATTTGTATGTTACAGAGCACCGTATTTACAACTTGATCTCCTACTCCGCTGTGTTGTGCATCATATCGGTGAGTGACAAATAAATCTTTATTTTAATTTGAGATAATGGATCCGAGAAAGATTGTATTATTATATTGTGTACACATATATACATGTGTATATACATGTACACATGTATACACAACATAAATTCATGTATACACCAAGTTAAAAAGAAGAAGACAGACAAATATGAAATAAATTTTAAAAAATAATCCATTATCTCGAAATGAATGAATTAAAACAGATAAAATGAATATTTTACATTTTATGGAATACATAAAATTATTAATTGATTTTTGTGTATATGAAAATGGGCGTGCTTAGACAGAGATCATAAAATACAAATTATTATATTTCAATTAAATTTTGAGAGGCATACTGTGGTCTTTTGTATTAATTCATAATTAAATATTACATAAATTGATGCCAGAAAATAATATTTTGAACTTTTTTCAATATGCATATATCATAGATGTAAAACAAACAGCAATTAATTTATAATTAGAAAATGTTATTTTGCAAAATAATTGTTTTTATTGTTATAATATACAAATTCTGTTTTAATTTATTATTGTCTATCCACCTATTATTGATAAATTGAGTTTACGTTGTTTAATAATGCGAGGTCCAATAAATATTCTGTCGTGAATCGGAGTACACATGAAAGCATGATTATCGACCTGAATGTGTACATACACGTCACCACAATAAACAATTTTGAAAGTTATCCTGATTTAATATCTTTATATCAGGCTTTCCACTTTAATTAATCTCTGAAATACACTATTGAAGTATTATACAGTAATCGCAGGAGATAATAGAAAATTAGGAATAATATAATAAATGTAAAACAAAACGAAAGATAATCGGGAGGAAATTTGTGCATTACTTTTTGATTTAGAGTTGATATTATTTTTTATAATACCTTATACGGCCTTTGACACTCAAGCACGTCCTTAGGGGCCAGTCCCCCCGGGCACATGTCTAAAGTGCCTATTATGCTGAGCCACCGCCGGTTGTCCGGGAGATACAGAGTGTCTTTGAAGTACCCGAGCAAACTGGTACAGCGGCTTTAAGGCTTAAGACTTTGGGCAAGATAAGTCAGAAGTTTGACTCGCGCGCGCGGTGCATGTCCGGAAGTGCTTCGTTAAAAGTTATGGCTAACGACGCGACATCGCGACTTAACTGTCGAAGTATATGTAATTAACTGGGTTAAGGGAAAATTATCGAGGAGGCATTAGAGAGAACGGAAATAAAATTATCAACGATGCGTTATATATATGAGAAGTCAAGAGCCTATTCACATTTCTTGATCTTAAGTAAAAGTTTCAAGAATATTTCAAGTTGACACAGAATTATTCATTTTTATAAATGTGGAAAAAATTTATTCCTACATCCTTTACTTAAACATAAAATAGTAAAATTTAAAACTCATAAAGAAAGAGTACTCAAAAAGTTGAATAAAGATATAACGCGATATGATATTATTCTTACCATTTTATGTTTTGATAAAAAGATGTAGGAATAAATTTTTTCCACATTTATAAAAATGAATAATTCTGTGTCAACTTGAAATATTCTTGAAACTTTTACTTAAGAACAAGAAAGGTGAACAGGCTCTTGACTTCTCAGCCAAATCCGATACAATAATATCGCGGAAACTCGCATTGGTTTGCAAGATTATCGGGTTTTACGAGAGGCATCGTGGGGAATAACGGGAGCAAACGCACGCGAAATGCGGTAATTAGCGTTCTGGATTTGTGTACGGGAATCTAACAGAATTACAGTGTATCGGGGATTGAAATTGCGTGTCACGTGGATTTGCTAATTTGCGGGTACGCTAAAGATCGTTTGCAACGGAGCTTAACCGGCCCGTGTCCGCCGTTAAATTTCCTCGTCACGTCTGTTTTCCTTCCTCCGTGCCCGCTTGAAAATCGTCGTAATTCCATTCGCGGGATAATGCCAGGTCCGTGTGTAACGATTATGCTGTATTACCCGTTGGATACTACGGGCATGCCGTTATCGATAATTAAATGCACATCTTCGATAAAATTCCTCTAACGAATTTTTCGGAAAATAAATTATACATTACGTTCCATTTTGTTAGTTTATTATATTATACATATAATAAGCGCATTTCCAGAGATTATATTGAGCAAATAAAAATAAAGGTTATCGCTTATAGCTAATGTTTCATGCGAATAAAATTATTTGTTTCACCGCGGGATGAAATTTATNTATTTAATTGTGATTAATTATCATGCGTTATATTTAATTTAATCCGCCGGTTTTTGATTACGCGTAATATTTATGGAACCTAATTTCCCGCTCTGTGTAATTCATACAGCGTGAGTTATTATTGCCGTTGTTATACACATATCCACCGATGTATACGCTCGTTCAAGTAGTACATTGTCGAGCATATCCATTTTCACCCAGAATTTCTCTCTATCCTGATATACAGTGTATCGTAGTTTAGTTTGAAATGAAGCGGTTTACCGTAAACAGTGTTTATTATCGCTGATAATTGCGAGTACGCGTCTTGTGTAATAAACTAGAATCGGCCATCTGAAAATTGAGATCTTTAGACGGCTTTTAAGAGAGCACCAGCTTCATTCATAATTGATCGCGCGGCAACTGGGATTCATCCATAAATGCTCTTCGGCAACGGAGATTCATTTCAATCGGCTACTTAAAGTTAACTGCGTGGAAGGATATTGTCTCTCTTTTAAGGCCCTCGTCTTATCTTGAAACCATGATGCAATTGAATTCCCCTTTACGAGGCATAAAATATATTTTGCATTAAAGGGAAGAATTTTATCTGCGATATAGCTAGAAAATGAGGAAATTCGTTTTATATAGTAATTAGATGCATCAAAAGTACTTGTAAGTATTGAAATAAAATTTCAGAAAATTTATTACTATTGAATTTATTATTGATATGATGAAGAATTACTTCGAAAATTGTTAAACGCGGAAAAGATCGGAATTATTATTTTTCTACTTTACTTATTTGCGTGCTTGTCACGCTCAAATTTTTTATTTGTCGAGGCAAAAAGCCAACACGTTCGCGGAATGTCAGATCCGCGCGGTTCTCACGTTCACTCCGACGTATTGGCAAGGCACGTGTCGGAAGCCGTAGAAACTTTCGATTAGGTAATCTTAAGGTCGCCCTCAGGGCTTCCCTCTCATCGTCCTAAAATAATAACGGCGACGGCGCCCGCAGCACAGCCATCGCGCTTCCAGCCGCGCGATTACGCGTCGGAACTTAACGTGACGCCTGCTTGTGCTCGAAAACGGGATGGAGCCCTCGAAATTCATCGCGGTACCACTTCTGTCGCAATCCTGCGGGTATTATAAATAAACGGAATAAAGGGAACCGACCGGAATCCCGTGTATGATAATTACAGGTCAACGCTTAACGTTCCACAAATTTAACGTCGAATTATTTACAATTCCGGAAATTTTAATTTAATTTCTCGCCCTCAATTATTTCCTCTAACTCTACATTTTTCTCTCATTTTACGAATTTTTAATGAAATAATTTAAGAGGAAAAAATAATATAATTATATATGTGTGTTATATTAGGTTTGATGATAATTATTTAGCATATTTCGATAATTATTATACTATATAATTACTGCTCTTTAGCATTCGTGGCACCGAATTAAATGCTATTCAACGCACGTAGGAACGCTAAACGCTAAACGCTAAAATTAGTATTAATCACAAACTCCTACTCCACCAAAACGTTAATTAGACTAAATTAATGTTATTCGATGAGTCATTGGTCGCAATTGAATTTAGTTGGCGCAAATTGTTAGCGCCAAATTCGGGCTATCGCAATTAAAACGATCGTAGTAGAAAGAGACGTGGATGCTGTTAAAGGAAGAAAAATGAGGGGCTAATCTCGCGAGCCGCTTAAAAAATAGTTTATCCTAATTTTCGAAGTATTTGTCTAATTAAATTTTATCCACAAAGAGAATGGGCGAGAGAATTTTTTTTCTTTCATCGACAATTACATTCGGATAATTCGGACTAATAACATTTCTGCTCCAGTTAATAGGTTAATAGAGAGCTTCGTTTCGAGAGTGCCACTTAGCTTACGCCTGCCGTTTATTAAGGTATAATAGAAAAATTGTCTTTTTTCTCCCGTCGGCTTTCGTAATATGGAGCAGGCGTGGGCTATCTTTATCGTCGCCGGCTGTGATATTAATATTATGAAGCGTAAAATTAAAGTGTGCGGTAATGAACGTGAATGCACCGCGATGTTTAGAATATTTGCAATTTCAGAATATTTCAGAAATATTACTTCAAATTGAGGAATGTTTCTTTACTTATGCGTATTCATGTATAGCGCCGTGTATGTGATAGGTTTTATTACGTGCATACATATATATGGGCATACATATATATCCTTGAGAATTTACTACAGTGTAAATTTTTAATTATACGTAACGATATAACGCATCCACGTAGCTGTAAGCGAACATTAATGCGAGGGGCATAAATGTTGCGGTTTAACCCTTTAACGATACAATGCACGCAGTATACACGCGGTTGTTGTTCGCAATATCACGAATGTAGCTGGTTAAGAGCTTTTACCACGTATTATAAGCTCGCTGGCCTTCCGCTCCTATAAAGGCGTTGCTTTCATTAAGTAATTATAATTCCGGATATGGAAAGCTTAATGCGTTATTGATCGCCCATTGTATATATCATCGTATACTTTATTTAAATGGCATGTCAGAAAGAGTAATTTTGTTTATTTCGTCGATGTAATTTATGATATTATTTAGTAATTACATTAATATTATTGGTATAATTTACAATATAGACGTGGTATCCATTAATACAATATAACAGCGTCATATAATTTCTAAAAGCCTTTGGAATTTGTTTTTTTTTTTTTACAATCAAGGAAAATAATGCGAAAAGTAATAACATCGTGAATAATTTTGAAGAAATCTTGCCCTTGTTATTCGAGCACAAGCAGCTTGTTGGTAGTCGGATACAGAGTCGAGCGTGGTATATCAAAGATCAGACAAGGTTCGATGAAGACTGCTGGGAGCCCGGCTGGATAGCGACACGGCAATACGCCACGTTGGCGGTGAATGGTCCTTGCCATAATTTAGCCGGCGAGGTTTAATAAGGCATGCCGTAGCTCAAGCCTGCCCCGGGCGAAGTGTCAATATGTCCGGGCCGCTGAGTGATATACTTCCGGTCTTCTTCGCGAAATTGAAGAGTCTCCTAGGGACCGCCGGCGAGCCGGAGTCGAGTCTCGCCTCGCCTTCAAATTGTCACCTATCACCTTTCAAAGTAGGGACTAGGCTCGCTTGCGCTCCCTGCTCGCCCTCGTCTCGTCGATCCGCGCCAGGGATACGGACAACGCGATTGGGCTAACGACTTTGAAACTCCATTAGTCCTCCCAGACTGGCGCCGTACATGTCCCCGTAATCGTCCTACGGCCACGTTAATTGTCCCCAAGACCGATCAAATATTTTATTTTAATTGATACCGACAGATAAGTCGATTTACGAGGATTGCCCTTTAAACGGATACTTTTACACCTCATCTGATCGAGTATCCGTTGACTCGAAAAAATAACGTGAAAGTATTGCGAAAGTTATTCTTCAATTTTTAATTAAAGATTATTTCTATATATGTTACTGTTTTTATCAGATTAAAAGAATTAATTATTTTTCTAATATACGACTTCTACATTTCTTTATTCGAAGGTATTTTATATAATTATATTTTTTTCTAGTAAGTTAAAATGTCGAGTTAATCAATCATTATTTTAATTATAATCTAAATGAATTTTCTCTCACTCCGCTTTAAAAGGACGTCTTCTAAGAAAACACTACACACTTACTGCACGTGCAAGCACCTTGCTGTTTTTATCAGGTTTTATGTAGAACATCCTTTTTCGAGGCTGAAAATAAACCGGTTGCGTAAGATAACGAAAGTTCAGTGGACCCCCATGTATGTCGACAGACTTGTCAGGGTATAAATCTTGTATTAACCGAGGCATAAATAGATGGAAGGCGCGGAGTGTTCGAGTTAACGTTTGCCCGCTGTGGCCCCATGATAAAAACAATGAGCCGGCTAATGCGCATAGCGTAATAGTGTAGTACGAGGCGCGAAACAAAGGGCGGCTTGTCAGCGGCTAGTTTGAAATTCAACCGCATCGCATGCACGGATTTGGGAATATGAGAATGGCGCGTAAGCCGCCTGTGAAACCGCAGCGACCGAGGTACGCGGCACAAAAGGAAGGAAGACCCGCGAGATCTTAGGTTTTCCGGAAAACAGAGAAGATGGTAAAACGATTTAAGCTCGCGTCCGCGAAAGAAGTATTAATCTCTCTCTTTCTCTCGTCGGTCGGCGATGTAAATTTTAAATTCCTCCAGTGCGTTACTTTGCAAATTGATATCGTTTTTCTCGCGAGTCGAGACGTACAAATTTATTCGTATTGAACCTTCTAAGGAAGATAAATCCATTCGGTAGGGATATTAATTTTCGAAAATAATCTTTGAAATTTTTCTAGGGACGAGGCCATTTCCAAGCTATTTCGCGACTAATTTCGCAAACGGCATTTCAATAAATTGCCAACAAAAATATGAAGCAAACGTGCAGCTCCGCCGTAAAAGGAATTAATCTACGCAATTGAAAGCTGCGCGGTTGATAAAAGTAATGGTATAGATATACGTATATCTTTTACAAGCGGTTATGATCATGACAACTAAATTTATTGCTCGTAACGGTACGATTATCGCATCATAAAGGCGCACAAAGGACTCCGATACTCCTGACAGCTCCATGCGTGAGCTAAATCGCAACTGCGTATGCAAGTCCATATGGAACCCATCTGTTCTCATCAAGCAGTGTATCTGCATTTGTGTTCGCTCAAAACACCGGCTGACCAAGCTGAGCGACCGGCCGGCCGGCCGGCTCTGAATCATCGATAACTCGCGTTTCTCTTCGGAGCGCGGCCCACCGCGCTGCGCCGCGCCGCGTCGTTTCTCTCTTCGTCGGCAGCTTCTGTCCGCCGCCGTTCTTCTGTCGGTGACGGCTTATGCAATGTCGGAAACTGATCGAATTCATTGGGGCGCGTAATAATGTTTCGTTAGGTCGAGTAAGTTCGTTTACTCTGGCCTATATCTATCCGCGCGAGCGGCGGCTCGTATCGATTAGTTCGCTTTACTTGCATCCGAGCGCGGACGGTCTTTGTCTCTCCCCTTTATCCCGCGTTATTCTAAAGTCATTATTATGAGACTGCAATTTCGATTTAATCGTTAAATTAGATCATTGAATTAAAATCGGCGCTCTCTCTCTCTCTCTCTCTCTCTCTCGTCAAATCGCAAACAATAGGCGTCGCGACTTTAACATTTGTTGCGTTACTCTCCTCTCTGCTCCTCGTCCGCTTTCAATATTAATATTAATTAATTTATACGAGAATATCCATGTTCCTTTTTAGCACAATATACATGTATATATATTTTTTATTTTTATATATTATTCATATTTAAAGTGGATCAAGGCTTCTAGGATAGTTTCTAGAATGTAGCAAAAATGATACATCGTACTCTTTACTCGCACTAAATTTCACATTTGACAGAATTACGAGATATATAATTCACCCGTTAAATTTTGCGAACGACGTTACTATCACTTCCGAGAATAGTACGGAAGTTCACCTTTTTTCAAGAATGTTTAATAAGAAGCTATGGCCGGGAAAGGAAACGCCGACTCCGAGATGTTCTCGCACGCGATGTCTCACAAGAGTTGCCAGGTAGGTTCTTTAGCAGAGCTTTCCAGGTTTAATACGATCCTGCAGGAACCTCTCTCTGGAGACTTTCATTAGGGAGATTTACAGGAGACTGCGAAGAATCCTATTGAGCTCTCTCTCTCTCTCTCTCTCTCTCTCTCGCTCTCTCTCGGTAAATCACACGTCGTAAACGGCGCGGAATTTGTGCCAGTTATAAAAGCAAAATTGATATAGTTAAGTGCGCGAGTCAGTTTTTCATATATCCCTTTTTTTCTTCTGCTAAATTATTCTGTCTCTAAAAATTTCATATCACGTTATGCGGTAAGCGGTATAATTTTCACGAATTTTGCGTCGATGTAATTATTTGCTGTTATTATTTATTATTGGCGAATGAATATATATCATCGTAACTCATATCTCGCAAACAATAAACTTTTATTTAAAAAATTTTATACGTTATTAGTAAGTAAATAAAATGTTTATTTCTCAAAAATAGTACACCAAATATCACCGTAATAGAAACGATCAATTCAAAGTATTCATATAAGTAGAAAAAAGTTGCACGGTTTAGAACTATTGGGAAGCTCGCCGAGCTCGGTCATAATTTATTCCGATTTCAATTCCCGAGTTAGTACGACGTATGGGAATAAACGTGTACGACATGGGTCTCGGGAAAGACTTTGCAGCGTTCCGTACTTTGTAACGTAAGCGCAAACTAGAGCGCCTACTAGAGCGACGCTGAAGGTGCACCGACGACGATGAGGCGAGGGTGCGAGCAGACGAGAGATAGGGCGCGCCGACATATTTATTTGATGGGGTCTGATACCCTAATCGATTTTCAATATTCCATACGGGTATTCCGTAGGGCGCTAGCGTTGCCGGCAGCTCCACTGTCCCAGAGTCTATACATAGTCATGCCACGGCGGAATGCACGCGCACGTTGGCAAACGCGTGCGCTACTTGCCCGCCCTGTATAACCGGGGACAACGAAATGATATATTCGCGAGGATTGAAATTATGGTGTTACGCCGCGATAACAGCCCTCCTCGGCTAGATTATGTACGAAGGGCGCGGTGCAATTATATGCCCTGCCACGTGCGGAGCGAATTGGGCAGGGCGAGCGGCGAAAAGAGACCGTAGAAAGAGGGAAAGAGAAAGAGAGAGAGAGAAAGGTGACTCGAAAGAAAGGGAAAGGAACTTTGTGCCTCTTTGAAGTTGAATACCTAATCTTCCGGATAAAAAAAAGCTCAAACTTTTCATCTCTCTTTTCATTCTCCTCTTTAATTTCTTTAATTCGAATCTCATTTTACATTTAATTCATGAGTATTTTTCAATTTAATTTAGTTTAATTGGACATCGATTTTATCGATGCTGCACGAATACACCGTTATTGTCGTTTTGTTGGGACATGGCTTTTATTATTCCATTCGTGCATTTTGTTTCGCGCACCCCGCGCGTCGTTCGTTTTGAAAATCACATAACTCCGTGAACGTTACGGGATTTCCGATTCTCTCTTTAAACTTCGAGCGAGTTTAAAAATTCCGAGGCCGGCACATACATGCATGAATCTCCGCCGCGCAGTACCTATAATTCCGCGGAACATAATACTTTTATCGGTCGCTTTTACGACGAACTCCCGTCTATCTTTCTCTCGCAATTTTATTATCTGAAGAACTGTGACGTTTCTCCGATTACCTGGAGTAGAGACGATCGATTCTGAATTTCATGAGTTGCCCCCGTTGCAGCGCGCGCGAAACCACGAAGATACAAGCGTGCGGTTTCGCAAAGCCGAAGCCCTTTGTCTGCGAATCTACGATGTATAACGCGAATTCAGCCGTATGCACTTCCGATAAAGCTACACCCCCTCCTCCCCCCCCTCCACGACGTTACACGAGTGCCTCTGGATACGCGAAAAATATTCTTATTATTCTCGTAAAGAAAAAAAAAATCTGCTTCGTCCGTTAAAGAATTTGCAAAATTTTTCTCAGCCGCTTTCTCAGTCTCTCATCTGACCGAAATTAGGTCACAAGTTAATGTCGATAAGTTATTAAGGAGCCACATTGTTTTTCTCTATTATAAGAAAATTCTAAATGCGTAAAACTTGAAGGAAATATCAACGTGGGAATAAAATTCGCGGAAATATAATAGCAGTATCTCGAACAAAGGTATATTGTTTTCCGTCCGTTACCAGGGAGAAATTAGAGGAAAAAGCACGCGACCTGAAAGAAAATGCCAACGCGATCCCTCGGATATAAAACGCTCGACGTAATAACTTCTCGGGCGGGACTACGTTAGTGCCCCGAGACGGTTTGGTGGATAAGCCGCGTGCCCCATTAATAATCTATTTAAACGAGCTAAGCGAAAACGCGCGGCGACGTTATCCGAATACATAATCCCGTCTCTTAACTCTTAACTCTTGTCCCGAAACGCAGAAACGTAGCGTAAATGCAAAGTAGACACGTGCGCACTTCCGGTATTTGGCTCGCCCGCATATGTCTAATGTAGCGATCGCGCGCTACGTTGGAGCCCGTGCTGTGCGTGTCAGACCAGCATTGTAAACAGCTTAAAATAGCATTGACGTTCTTCTTTAAGCGTTCCGGCCTCAAAGCCTCGCGCGATTTTCGCGAGGCTACTCATTCTCTGCTCGCTCCTCTCGATTCGACAAATTTTCGACATCGGCGTGGTGAGCAACCGCATGCTTTTTATCCCCCCGACGACGACGACAACGACGACAACGGCAACGACGACGATGACGGCTCCCGGCGTTTCTTCCTCTTCTTGCCTCTCGGTTTGGTCGTGCTGGTCGTTTTACTGTCGCTCGTAACAAGAGTAATAGCACCCGTGCTCGTTGTCTGAGCGCCATACAGTCTTGCGGATTGTTAACCCCGGTGAACTTATTTTTACACAATTTCGTGCCAGCGCCGCTTAAGACGCTCGTAACGCGCGTAAAGCCAAGGACGAGTTCACTTTTCGTGGGACGGTTTCAAGAGCTTTTTGTATACCATCAGTATCTTGCCGTAAATAAACTTCGACGAAGAATGGCATGCGAGAGAGAGAGAGAGAGAGAGAGAGAGAGAGAGAGAGAGAATGCGTTTTAGCTATGACAGAAATATCTAACGGAAGTCGATCAAACATTAAAACCGTTTTCATATTCGAGGAATCCGTCGTTAAAATTGAAGTTGAAATTTTCATAGTAACCAAGCATTAAAATATCATTTTCTTACATATAATTTAAATTCCGAGAAAGGCTTCCTAAATGAAAAATTACACATGCAGAATATGTCGAATTTCCTTAAATTAAAACTGTCTCAGATTTGTAATTGCTATATTCAAGTTTAATTAAATTTAATAACATATTTCACTTTGTGATAAATCTTTGGGGCAACTATTATAAACTGCTAAGTTTCTCGCAATTCTGTTGCAGTGCGTTGTATCGCGTCGCGATTAGTATTGAGAGAGAGAGAGAGAAAGAGAGAACGGTAGCATCTCAAGTATGCGGAAATGTATACATATAGATAATAGAAGTAAATTAAGTTGATAAACTACCAGGAAGGAAAGAAACGATCCACAGACATGATACATCCAAAAATACTTTATATTCAGATAGATTCTTGTCGTAATAAATGATTCTGTAAATGAAACCGGATGTAATATAGAGAATTGTGAGATAATATCCAGTATCATCGCTGTTGTAATCTTGTTCTTATTTTATACTGACAATTTAATTATTTAACAGAAATTATGATAAGGGAGACTAATTTATAAAAATCATATCGTTAGTTCTAATTGATAAGTCACAAGATAAAAAAATATAAGCTTGAATAGTTAATTATGAGAAGTCGTTTTATGCATCTTACATGATTTAATTAAAGGTTCTTAATCAAGGATGGACGTATTTCTCGCAAATGTATCTTTTCTAGAAATACAAGACGTTCTACAAGATTTAAAAAAAAATATGCAGAGAAAGAGAGAGAGAGACAAATAATTGCGTCTATGTAATTTTCTTTCTTCATCAGTGAAATTAAAAACTGGGCGCATTTTTCATGAGATTGCGAGAAGCTGTTTCGCGAGTTGTGTTACCCGGCGGGGAGATTCAGCATCTCGTCCCGGTCTAAGGTCAGAAGTTTTGATCTCGCGTCGCGCTCAATCACGCCGCTTATCCGACAAATTGCGTTCTCCGCGGGCATGCACGGTCGCGAGACATCGGCGCAATATCTCCAGCCGAGTCGTTCCCAGCATCTTTCGAGGACGCAAGCGTTATACCGCGCGGCGACGGTATCCCCGGGCGAGGGGTGAAGGAGAGAGAATACGACCACTCTAAAACCGCCGGATTTTCTCGTAAAAACCGCCCTTAAAGGCAGGTCCCGGTGGCATTAGCGAAATGTCGGTAAGAGCTGCGACAGCGTACGACGGCCGCCACCTCCCGGTTTAATGTCAATCCTCAAATGTCACGTAACCATCCACTACTCGGCTATGTCCTTATCGTCTGCTAGCTCCCAGGGGGACTCTCGCGGGAATAACGTTTCGACACGGCACATTGTGCCTCTCTATTCCCCCTTTACTCTTTCCCCCGGCCGCGACCCCGAAAACTTTCGGTTTCCTTCGGTAGCTCGTTATTCCCCGGGCGCAGCACTCCGCCGCTAATTGGATATGTATTTGCCCGTGTACGTCCTGCATAAGACTAAGCGCTCGCGTTCTCGCACCAACACGCCCGGGCCGCGCTTATTTGTACGGCAGTTTATCTTCTCATCGGACAATATTTCTGACAGTTTCGGCCAACTGAAATATATCGCGTTGTTAAATCACGATTTTCGACTATCTCTCCGCTTCCCTCCGTAAATTGCGGTTACTCCGATAAAACAAATCGAACATTATATGAGCTTGATAAAAGTAAGATAAGAGAATCGGGCGATTTATCATTTTCAATCTGTTGAGGCGAATTCTATATGTTACCGGCATGCATTTTAATTTAGACCGCGAAAGTCAACGTTACCCCGGATTGATTTACGCGTCGAGAAAAACGTAACAATTAAATTCTGCAAATTGAAACGTTATCAAATCACGCCACAATGCTGTTGAAACTACGTTAAAAAGATTTCGCGCTTTAACGCGCAGAATGCATCGTACCGACGAGCGCAATATCAACAGCGCAATCAATGTTAATGCATACGTATACGCATAACTTCCTCGAAATTCCGCTAATACGACAGGCATTTTCAAAATTACCACTCGCGCTTGCCGGCATTACTGGCGTGCGCTGCATATCGCTTGTACATTTGCGCTGCAACACCGCCCTTTTCTATTTATGTATACATCGCCGTACGGGAATAGCTTTCTGATTCTCACGTGTACGCAATCTGGCGAACCTATTGCAGCTGGAAAGTTATATTTGTCCGCAATTGGTGCTGCGCGCGCGGCCCGTAAACCCGCCTCCACTTGTTTTTAAACACGGACTCTTGCTCGGAAACTAACATCTGCTTTTTTTTTATCGCTTCGGCGATCTCGCGTGATGCATCATCATTGATTCAAAAGTTTCCGGTAGAAGAGGAAATATCGTCACTGCTTATCGTTTCTGGGAAAAAAAAAACCGAAGGAAAATCTAGATTTTACAAAAAAATCGTAAAACTTGATGATTTAGTTGACTGATTAAAGGTTTTTCTTTTTTCAATGGTTTGACTATCGGATCACTACTTTCTGTGGTATTATTATCTCCCTTCCTCTTTCAGGCGCGTATGGTTCTGATTAAAAGTAACATTTCCTTTCTTGGCTATGTCACTCTCAGTCCGGATATAAATGCGCGTAGAGCGCGGTATTGTGGGGCGGTTTATTTAGTAAAGAAGATATGAAAATCCGTGCAAGTGACGATTCGGATGCGAATCGAATAAACAGTTTCTCTGGACATGACAGCTTATGCACGCGCACGTGCAACTGCGAATACATCCGCGTGCGCGTACACGCACAACCGTGTGTAATTGAAACGCCGAGAATGATGTAGAGACATCGCTGTACCGGAATAACCATGCTTCTGCAGGGAAAATGATTTTGCAACCATGCCTAACGTTTGATAAATAAACAGGATAATGCAGAACGCTAACATATTAAGTTCGTATAATTTTTACAATTTATTATGAAACTATATTAGAATAAATTTATTATAATAAAATTATAAATTATAATAAATTTATTACAATTTACAATTATACAAATATTTTCAACAGGAATGAAAGCTGATTTTTTTAAATAAAATTGTATTTATGAGATCGGCTTTTCTATCAGTTAATACCGATAATAATTATCTACTTTTCTTCTTAAAAAAAGTAAATTTCTCTTACAATAAAAGTCCTCAAATTAATCTTTTTTCAAGCGCTAATTGCTCGCGGAGACCTTTCTTTCGTTACATTGCAAAGTTTGCCTCGACAAAAGTAGTTCAATATGATGGCAGATCGTGGCTTACGGGACACCGCTATGTGAGTCGAAGTTTCCTTCGCTACTGCGAGGAAAGCGATGCCATGCAACGCGGTTAGCCGCAGACTCGATACGCACATTCAACGACTCCGAACTGCAATTACTAGTAACCATCTTCGCGCCGCGGCCTCGCATAGTTATACCGCCGTTATGCGAAATTTCCGGTTAATCCGACGACTTTCGTGAACGTTCACGACGGATGTTACACGTGGTGAGAACCTCGCTCAGCCAACAAGATTGAAATTATTACATTTCGGTGAGCTTTATCGCGATTAACAACGGCAGGCAGTTGACGAAAAAAAAAAAAAAATTGAATTAGGTGTGATTATGCTCCACGATAAAGCACAACAGGACATTTTATTATTAATACCGTAGAGCTAGATTTACATCGCCTTTACCTGGCTATAGAATATTTATGAGCTTTTATATTTAAGTCTTATTGACTGCGTCCGTCGGGTAGCGTTGTCACTTCTTTCACTCACTATGAAAAAATAATTTAATAGCCGCGCAAGATCTATCTTGAGCTTATACATAGACAGAAGGATCGATACGCAGATCGCAGATTGTTATAGAAGTGCTGTGTTTTTGTCGAAACCGTGTAGAGAACCGCTGAATTGAGTGATATTACGAAATCTCGACAGGCGGAAATCCCGAGGAGCGATGCTCGATGATAAATCACACGGTCGCAACCCGGTTGTTAAGCGCGAAATAGCCCGGCATAAAACAGCGTTCGGCAATGATTTTCAGGCACGCTCGCGAAACCCGTCGCGGTAGCCGTCACGGCCAGATGGATTTATCAAAAGCAAAACATTATATGCGCAACCAGTCCGCCATCAAAACATTTCGATTCGAGATGGATTTAGCCGGTGGATATCGCCGGCATTTCACAAGCGAAGTCTAAATCGGGAGCCGATTGACGCACGGCCAAATTTTACCAGTCCGCTTCTGAGTTCCGTGCGGCGTGGCGTGGCGCGTCGCGATGCCTTGCGTCGTGATCGATTTTCCGAAGCCGAACACCTAGTTCTCGTATCGACTGCTCTCCCGAGAGAGAGTATTATTCCCGGTAAAGATAGATGGGTGAAGCTCGGAAGACGAGGGAGATGTATGTATATACGCCTATACAGGGCTGTGACCAGGCAATCCGCTGCCTGAGGCGTATTGCTGGAGTGACACTCTCGAATCTCCTCGCCCTTTCGTCCAATTTTATCAAATTCGTCTCGTTATCAGCAAATATTGAAAAGTAGTTGAGCAATTTTTGAACGTTTGGTTTGAAGACTATTCAATACCTTGGATAGATATTTTAGCTAGAAAAAGTATAAAAACAATATAACGTGGATAAAAGAAAAGTGTTAAATATTAACTGTAGATTTTTTCATATTTGAAGAATTTATTTTAAATTTATTGGAAATTGCAGAACCTTCTATGGCCATATAATTTATCTCTGCATATCTGAAATTTATTGTTTCTAAAATTTTAGTACGTTGCTCTTGGTTGCAGTTCTGCCTGTACAGGACGTTGCAGGAACGGCTAGTCCGGTTACGGTCGCTAACCGGAAGAAATACGACGACCGCATCCGTCGAAAAACGTTGTTAATGTCCCTATCCTTTATCCCGCCGGCGGTAATTTATGGCGGGCTAATTGAAGCGCGCTTGAGTGTTAATGATGCGGATTTTACATCACACGAAACATTATCGACTAGTGAATGGTGGATTTTATCCCCGCTCCAGTTGAAGTGATTAATGTAGAGTGTCATTTAAAATATGGTTTGGCATTATTGAAAAGCACTCGGCTTTTTGGTGGACATATTGTAAAATATAATCGCAATCAGAAAAGTATTGGGAACACGTTGTACGCGTTACAAAACAAAATCAAACAAATTTTTCGGAGATGCTCAAACCAGCGAAATAACGTATAAATAGGATTAAAAGTTTAATAAAATGAAACATTACTCTCGCTAGGATGAAGGGAAAAGAGAATCCGATGAAACTATCTTAAAATTGCTTAAAAACCGAAACAATCTAAACATAGTGTTGCTTCTACATAGCACGATTTCAGCGCGATTGCTTGCAAGATAAAAGATTTAAAAGCCAGAAGCAAGACAAACAAATAATAGATGGGAAATTACGACCAACGGAGTCGCGGTAGAGCCTGCCAGCTTTCTGTAAGACTTATGGATACATTGGTTTCGATACTGGAATACCATCACCGCGGACCAGATGTCGATGGCCAAATGCGGAGTTTCATACTAACAATGAAAAAGAAAAGCCAAATAAGAAGCTCAGGACCAATCTCTTGTTTAAAGAGAATTTATAGAGAGAGAGATTCGTCTAAAAATACGATAACCACATGATTTCATGTCCATTATGTGTTTCCATATTCGTTCGCAGTTACAAAGAGCATGTTCCCATCTTTCAAATTTTATCCTCTCTCATTTTTATTGTTATATTTTTAACAATTCTCTGAGCAGTTGTTATATATTACATAATAATCAGTATTGTATTATCCGACACGCAGAATTACGTAATCTCTTTCATGGAAAGCTTTTCAAAGCTGCAAATAAGAGATAACATGTTTATTAAAAAAAAAAATCATATTAGAGTTAAAATAATAGACGTACTCCAATACATCTGTGTAAAAAGTGTTTTGACTTGAATATTGGTGCCATGAGTGATGAGGACCGACTAGAAGTGCAAGGGGATAAGCTTCTCGTCACGTCGCAGGCGGGGTTTTTCCGCCGCGCAATTTTAGACTTAATTAAAACGAAATCCAATTGAAATATTTACGCGCGCGGGGGAAGGATACCGCGCCGGGGGAAGTGTTTATTACGGCGTCGGCCGAGTTCTACCACGGGGTCGGAGGGGGTCGTGTAAGCCGCGGACGGTATTTGCAAAATTAAAAGTACGAACACGTGTACACCGCCGCTGGATGAGATTATGCAAACTAAGTTTACATTTAGATGCAAACATAAGGCTTACGCGCCGGCTAAAATGTAAGCTACGTACATTTCGCAGGTGTATATCGTGTCCGTTCGGTGCTCACGCTAGCGCGCGCACTCTCTCGCGCTCGCTCAACTAGCTACATATCATGTATACCGCGCGGACATTACAGTACGTCGTTCGTGATACACGTTGACTTAATCCACCATTAGAATATGAGCACGGTAAGCGCCGGAAACAATGCTGGTTTCAGCATTTATAACCGTTAATGGATAAGACATGTTTCTGCCACGTTTGACATTTCAATGTTGCTTCGCGTGAGATTAGAAGCATAATGGATGCTTCTTATTTCGCTTCAAGATATATTTGGATATATTTTGCGCGATATAAATGGAAACGGCGATACACATTTCCTACGTGATGAGATAAAATGAGGTATTACACCGAATTCACAATGCAGAGACATTGAGCTACATTTGTAACGCGACTTTTGTCGCGCTGCAGGATCGTGAAATCGACCACAAGAGATCAAGCTTTTGTCTCGCGGGTTAATTTGTTGCCATGTCTTTTAACAACGACGATCTCATTAGATTCGTTAAGGTACGGCCTGTATTGTGGGATTATAAACTATTATTTTGTCGTGTCTCGCGGATCTTGACAGATCGTTGTTTTCGTGAATTGCGCCGCTAATCATGATGCATTTGTCGCAATATTTCGTACATAGTCCATATTTTGTCGCGCAAAGTCTCGGAAACAAAAATCGCGCTGCAAATGTAGCTCAATATCTCTACATTGAATTCGTTACGAAACAGAAAAACACATTAATATGCTACGTCGCGAAAAAAAAAAGAATCCCTCCTTTAAAGAGCTTTTGCATTGCGCATTGTTACGTTTTTCGGTAAAAACTAGCTCTACCGGCGCTTTCAAAGGAAGATAACAATAGCGACAAAAGAATGAATACGCAGTTTTATAACTGCGCGGAATATCGAAACCGGTAGCGCGTAGCGTGAATAACGTAAACGACGGTAACATTGTAAAACGTCGTTCTATGTGAAACTATTCCGAAGTATTCTCTTTAAGCTGTGCATACCACATACCCCAAAGGACGGTGTATAGTTTCCAGATAAAGGGCCATATGTTCGGTACTTGGAGTCGAGTGTATACAAATCCCTGCCCGTGAGCTGCATAAGAATGTAGTAGCTGCTGTCCCGACCAAAAACATCCGGCCAGTTTTGCATATTTCACCTATTCTCCGTAAATATGCTCTTGCTCCCCCCCCCCCCCTTCCCCGATGTGAATGAATCAAAATCAATGTAGAAGGCAAAAGTAAGGATAAAGTAATAAATAAAGTAATTTTAAATTGTCAATTGGGACGCTCGTGTGTAAAAGCGGTTAGACGACGATAGACTCTCGAACAGAATCGAAAATTACGGTGTGATTTTTTTCAATGACGTAACCGACAGACAGCTCATGAAGAATATTCAGAGGTAATTTAGCGGAATTAATGCGATTAATAGCTGATAATGATTTATGTTTAAATTAATTATTGCATTGGATATTCTATCATTATCAATTGAGTTTAATAGTAATTAATTTCTTCCCTGACAGTATGAAAAGGGTACAAAGCGTTACAGCGTTAAAATGAACGAATGTTTGAATAAAAAACTGCATAGAAAACTTGGATAGATACATGTATAAATAAATTGGGAAGTCGATCAAGAAATGACTTTTTCACTTTAAGCTGTTATCTGTAGTTTTGAAAAAAAATTATAAAACACCAAAAATTGCCGCTTCTTGCAACAGGGTCGAATGTAAAAAGAGACATGCGACATGAAAGTACAATAAAATCTATAAATTTCATACTCGATAAATATTCAGGAGATAATTATTTATACATATTTTCTTGTATAGATGTAAAATGATCAATTTTTCTTATGTTTTTTTCTTTCGCGAAATTTTTGTTAATTTCAGAGTCAAAGTTAAGAAATATTTTAAGAAGATTTTTATATTATGATATTTGAAAATTAATGAATCTTGTAAAATTTAGGAGTAAAATTCAGGAGTGAGGGTATCTCGTTTTTTTTTTGGTTTTTATAAAAATCGGTCATTTGTTCTGTACCAAGACATATTTGTCGAAGAAACTTTCTTTCTACAATGTCTCAGCCCCACAAATGGCATTGCTGGATTAATCCGCGGAAGGTTAACAGCAACAGCTAAAGTCAGCTGGCGCTCCGCTGCAAAGTTTGCTTATATTGGGCCGTTTGTTCCATTCTCGGAATAACTTTGCGATAAACATTTCGAAAGATGCCGAGGTGGAAGGATTGGCTGATACACGTCATCATAAATCTTTTAATGTATAGCGAAACCTATTTAAATGAGAGCATCTAAATCTATTTGCCTTGGTAAAAATCCTTTGTGAGGCTCTCGTATGTTTCTTTATGGCAAATGGCATTAAGATACAGCATGCAAATGCAATAATTATGTTAAAAGCATATTATCATATTTTAGTCCTTTTATTAATCTTTTGAAAGGTCAGTTTATTCTATTATTAAACGTTAATTTCTTTAGGAATATTTTTTTATGTTACAAATAAAAAGGCTCTTTTTTCATTTTTCTTTATTTCTAAAATTATAATAATATAGATTTAATAGAAAATACGAAAAGTATTTGAAATAAGATTATTTTTTCTCTAAAGAATTATTAAAATCTCTACATGCGTAAAAAAGATTTAAAGTAAAGTTGTTAAATTAAGGGTTGTAAAGTTGGGCAAATGAATATGGACACAAATAGTGGACAATCCATGTAATTAAAAGAAAAGTGTATTTAGAAGTGCTAATGATGAAATTTTTTTATACATTTTTAGTTTTCTTATAAGATAAACAAAAACAATTATTTATGGACAAATTGTAGACAATCAAACGCCATATTAATTTTGTGAAAATTCTCATTTTTGAATGGTGTCAACTTTACAGACTTGTCATGTACTACTGGAAATAGAAGCTACATAACACTCGCTGTGTGTGTTCAAATTACGATTAATATCAAGATTTTTGTGCCTGACTACAAATATTGAGAAGTAATTAATCATTCTTTGCAAAATCCAAACGAAAACTTTAATAGAGAAAAACATCGTGGATTTTTTTAGAAAAATATCGAGTATTTTTATTTATCGAAGGTTATTATTTAACGTTGAATTAATATTCCGTTTTTTAATTACAAGAAGATGACCAAATTTTATAATAATAATTCATTTTTTGTTCGTACTTATAATAATTTGAGAAACAAAGAAAAGGACGTGGTAACATTGAAATATGGCACGTGAAATATCGTATTAATGCAATTTTTACGTCAGAGAAATCTGCCGCATATATCCTGCTTATAGAAGAAGCGTGGCAGTGAAAACTCACGAATATTATTTCACATCATTTCGTGTCTTTACATCCCTCACGGAATTTTTATATTTTTGAAATATGTATGCTAAAATTGTTATACATATATGTATTTTATAATATACTATATATATATAACTTTTATTTTCATTTCTTCTTTTTAAAATTTTTCAAGTTTCATATGTATACATGTATATTATACTATATATATAATATATGTATACTAAAATTGTTATTTATTTTGTTATTAAAGATGTATGAAGCTCGAAGACTGTTAAAAGAAGAAATAAAAATTATAACATCTTTCTTTCTTCAGAAATGTTGTATTTAACTGTATCTGTATGTAGCGGCACTTGAGATTTACTTATACTTGTTAGATATTTTTATCTGCAAGTATATTTAAAGCATCAAATGACATTTGAATTCAGGTAAACTGACATTCGAAATTGCATATATTGCGAATCGATCATGTCTCGCTGCATATGGACAAACACATTTCTCACGGATCCATTAAACTGCCACAGTGTCTAAATATTGCCAAAAGTCAAACGGTGACCCTCCCGGATTAATCCATAAGGCATACAACGTCGGTCGGGCTGTGTGTGTTGCGATGTAACCTTTTAACTTCGAAAATCTTAGCTGGCTGCTCCGCGCTTGGCTTCCCCTCGTAGCGTCTCGCTTTACACGCTCCGCCGGAAGTGCAATGGGTTCCTACCGCACGAACGGCTCCCGCAAATATTTGGACCAGACGCGCTCTCGGAAACTGGCTACTCGATCGATTTCACGACGTCGAGGCACGACCGGAGCGTATTGTAATATCTTATCCCATCCTTTCCTCTGTTAAAGACATATTTTTTTGTTTTCGGATGT
Organism: Tetramorium alpestre; assembly: GCA_021460005.1. Classification (NCBI taxonomy): domain Eukaryota; kingdom Metazoa; phylum Arthropoda; class Insecta; order Hymenoptera; family Formicidae; genus Tetramorium; species Tetramorium alpestre. The sequence goes on along the minus strand of JAJVSH010000057.1, from coordinate 133,137 downwards.
ACTTTTTACTATGAAAGCAAAGACTAAAACAAGTGGAAAGACAAATAATAACAAATGTGGAATAATTGATACTTTTTCCATAATTTTATATAACGTACGTACTTACGTGTGGCTATTCGAACGTTCACTCAATAGAAGGGACAATAACTTCTTGATCAAGTTAAATCAAGTTATCATAATGTGATAAGTGTCAACATTTTTGAAGTTATGATAAAAAATGTCACGTCACTGCAGGATTGTTCAAATACCTCGCAGCGGTCTTAAATATCCCGGAAAGTTGCGAAGATCCTGAAAATACTAAAAGTTTCGAGGATCTCGGAAGATTTAAAAGCTTGAAAGTTGTTGTAGATCTTAAAGGCTTACCACATTTCCAACGATTGGAACATTCCAAGAGCCTCAGGAGCGCTCAGATAACCTTGAAGATCCGATGAACGATACTACTACGTGCATGCTTTTCGATTCGGATAAATTCCATGCAGCAAAGCGTAACATATAATACATTTTTACGTTATCGGGTACACTCACACGTGCGCGCACCGTGACTTCTCTTCTTTCTGTACCAATTTTTCCGTATTACCCACTCCTCTGTATTACCAATTTCTCCCTCCATTCTTATTTTATTATTCATACGCCTATATATTAATAACGGCAATGCGATCCCGAAGACCTCTGCAAACAACGGCAATAACGGTGGTGCAATTGAGAAGAAATAGAACAACAAGCATTGGAACGCACCGCAACTCGCTCGCGAACTTTGTCGTGAGCACAACGAGCAGAAACGCTACCTTACTGTCCCACGATTTGCATACGAAAGTATCGAGCCAGTACAAATTACGGGCCGGCTAGCGGAGCTTCACTTACGAGTGAGACGGTCGGCAGAGCCAGCGGCGCGGCGCGGCCGGGATAAATTCCGTCGGTTTTCTCCGCGCCGTGTCCGTCGTGTCCGGGACAAAGGGGAAAAAAAATGCGTCTTACTCCCAGGATAGCGAGAGCTGATTGCCCCGCTCGGGCATTTTGAGATCGCGCCGCGCCGTGGCCGGGAGGACAAATTGCGAAACTTCCATCCTCCAATGTCGCGCCGTTGACTCTCCGGGGGGGTACCTCGATCTCCCCCGTTTCTCCTACCCCGCGGACCTGCATATGTACGATGCAACGTAATGCTAAGCGCAAAACACGTCGCGGATCGCGTTCTTCGCGATTACGGCGGTGATGGGAAGAAGGGGGATTTTCATAGGCAGCCGCGCACGGTACAGCGCGTAGAGATATGTGGATGGTAACTAGTCGTGACTCCTTTCGAGAACTGGGTCGTGCCCGTGGAGGAAAACGAGCGTGTCGAATCGTGGGGAACGCGAGATTCTCCTGGCGCCGTTGATCCCGCGATGCTGATTCTCCTCGTGCAACTATCTCGAATGTTCCTCTGTATTCCATAGGCAATACTGCTTATATTCCACTTTCTGAAACAGGGATTTAAAAAAAAAATGGAAAAAACCGGATTAATCTTGATTACAACTATCGTCGTGCTATATTGATTCACAATTATTTAGTTTACGATTTGATCAGAATTTCGAGCATTTCGAGTGATGTATCCAAATATAAATAAGACTCTCTTTTCCTCTTGAATATCGATGTGCATTTACGAAATATACTATTTATACCGAGAGAGAAATATTAATGTTAAAATAAGAGAAGAAAGTATTGACGCTATCTTGTATATTGAGATATCTATCGGTGACCTGGGCGCTATTCTTCGGTCGATTTTATTCGACATCCATAGAATCGTCCGAATCGAGCTCGATCGATTCGACGTCGCAACCGTGCCAGCTGCGTATAATTGCTTCTGCCGAGTATCGAGGGATTGGAGACGTACAGACGGATAAAGGTTTCTTTTTATTCATCGTTACGCTTCCTTTGTTTTCTGTCTGATAACTGTCGTTTCTGAGGAAGAATACGTATGGCTGGAATTTCTTCCGGTTGCGCTACGAAAACGATTCCGCCGTTCATAAAGAAACCTTTTGAAAGACTGCAAAGTTTATTTTTCATTGCAAGCATAGCTTTACATTACGTTAGAAATAATGAGAGAATCTCGAAGAAATTTAAAGATTATCTTGTGGCGTAATCATGGCTCATAAGGCAATGAGGCGAATGATTATTTATGGACAAATGTGGACACTTAAATGCCACATCAATTTTATAAAAATTTACATTTCGGGATGCCAACTTTACAGATCTAATATTATGGCTATTTTTAATAGTCATATTTATATATCGATAAATTGTTTAATCACTCTTGTTAGAATTATATTATTATATTATTATATTGTTTTTTAATATTTTGCACCACCATTTCATATTCTGCATTTTAATATTATTTTCATTAAAAAAGTATGTCCGTTTTAATAATTTTTACAAAAAAAAACGTAACTAAGGTAGATGAAAAGTAATTTTACTACTTTAGAGCTCCAGTTTGTATCATTTGCATTTAAGCAGTTCTTTTGATAAGTATTCACATCAACAAAGGACTGCATTTTCGCAAACCATATCTGTGCACCAAATCCATTTTCGTCATATATCTTTATGCAGCAAAAAGGACTCGACACAACATCGCACTACGTATTACCTGTATTCCACTGTTACACACACACACACACACGTGTAACAACGCGTGTATGTGCGGCTTGCATGCACATACACTATTGTTACACCATGACATCCGCGGGGTGCCTATCACTTCCATCGTCACGTCACGATGTAACCACGTAGCGAAAACAAATGCGTTTGCCAGAATCTCGTTGAGTCTTCCTTCGTCTCTCTTCTTTCCTTCCCAATTTCTCGAACCACGATCTTCTCGCCTTTCTGTGCCCGTTTTCTCTCTCTCTCTCTCTCTCTCTCTTTCTCGCGTTTGTACACACTCAGTGGCGGATGAAAGCTTTCTGAAGCCTTAATATATTTTGCGTCATTTCGCAGGAAGACCAAGAAAGCAAATCAAATTTGTATGAAACGGAAGGACGAATTTTGTAATCTTGTAATAAATTTGGAGCTCCTTTTTCCACTTCTGCTTTAACTGAAACTTTCTGCTTTAATAATTTAATGATAAAATTAAAATGCCTCTGAAACAGTATTCTTGAAAAATTTATTCTTTAAAGAATGGGATTTCAAAAATTTATTATAAAAAAATTGGTTTTACAATTAGATATTATTTAAACCTCAATTCATAAAGAAGTATGTTTCTGCTATTGATATAATATCCATATTTGAGTCAACTTATAATGTATTGTATAATATGTATTGTATAATGTACTATATCTCTCATAAGATCCTAAACCGGGTTATCCGCCACTGGTTTCATCCCTTCGTCGAGCGAGTTAGCTCTCGCCGGCATCTCATGGAAGCGTGCCGCGCCGTCAAAATGCAAATTCCGTCCACGCGGCTCGTTGAATTATTATTTTAAGCCCCGTAACGGCCATTCGCTACGGGAAAATCTCATGAAAATTAATTTATTTTAATGCACCTGGTCCACGTCGCGACTGTTACGGAGAAAGTCGAAGAGCAAGAGAGAGAGAGAGAGAGAGAGAGAAAGGGAGAAAAAGAAACGAGATGGTAGATGAATGAGAAAGGAGACAAGGGAGACGAAAAGAGGAAAGGGAAAGGAAAAAGAGCCCATGCGTCGGCAAGAGTGCAGACACCCTTAAATTAACGTTCGACTCATGCTTCTTTCAGCACACTCCGCCACGGAATTGAGAATTCTGGATTCTGGAGCCGGTCTCTCGGCTTAGACGAGAAGGATTTCCGCCGAGATTTTCTCTGTACATCCCCCGTCAGCCATCCTCGCCAACCGGCGTCCCCCTCAGCCTCCACTTCCGTTATGAAGACGTTCGCGCATCGTCACTTCACCGACTTCCTGGTAAGATTTTTCAACAAATCTTAAAGCTCCACTGCCAGCGAAATCTATTCTTTGTATTATCGTTTAACAGCAAATATTTGCCGTTACCTTTTATTTTCCGCGCGGATACAGCGAGCTTCGTAGAACCGATTCTATTTGCAAATAAAACGGACCTAGGATTATCGTGCATCATCGGCCATGCATATTACTTTTCTTTCACGCGAAATTCCGCTCTCATCAGAATTGAAATGTATTTAATAATATGATTTGCGTAATATTGCAACACGTTCAAATAACTTTTTATTACGGAAGAAAAAACAGTTGACTGACAGTCGGCGAATTTGAATGACACGGTAATCGTGCCAATTCAACTCTAATTGAAACACTCGCAATCAATAAATTACAAATACAATAACGGCATCGTTCGGATTGCACGGATGGCAGGAAAGAGAATTGAAAGAGTATATTTCTCTCGTATGTTGCGATTACATTTATTCTTTATTTCGTTTATACTACTTCAATTGAAATACTTTTTAAGTTACGATTTGCAACTTATCCGGTTAATTTTACGCCGCGGCAGAATACCGTCTTATCGATCGTAACTTTCAGGCTTTCAACTTTTATCTTCGCTACAACGTATTCATTCAGCATGTTGCTGCAAAAAGCATTGAAAGAATTTCGCTAATTAAACTATTACAAATGTATTTCCATTTCTTATAATATTTATTTGATAATAATAATCATTCCGATAATATTACTTTATGGAAGAACTCCATAGAAGGCATTCTTAAACGCATAAATATTAAGAGATATAAACAATAATTAATTTAAAAATAATCAGTGATAGAATTAAAACTTTGGAAACAAGTTAAATTAGATTCAATAAATTTTATAGAATAAATGATGTTTAATTGTTAAGTTTAAAGTGAAAGGTAAAACGAACGATTGATAACGTTTCACGTATAAAGGAATCACCGAATTTGACACTTTTATACGAAATGTCGATAGTACCCTTTATACCGCGCCAAATGTGGGGGTCCAAAGGGTTAAAGCTGAAGACGACTTTTCATGCCGTCGACATAGAGCGAAAGGAAGCATATAGACGGTGTCGAGAATCTTCTCAGCATCTCGAGATACCACACTAATTCCGTCTCGAGTTCTCTCGATCCTTCCTTGCCTTTTCTCAAGCAATTTCTCGGTGCATGATGCCTTCTCCCTGATGAAGGAGAACGTTGTATACAGGGTGTTCATTATTACATTAATTTTAATGACAGCTTTTTTACATTAAAAAAATCTGTTTTCGATAAAAAATATAACGTAATATAACATAAATATAACAACATAAGATAGATTATTTATCATATTTTTTAATTTTCAATTTCTTTGTAACTAAATTATGAAGAAAGAGATATTTCGTTAAAATTTTCTTGAAATAAATTAAGAAGGATTTTATACGATATTTAATTAGCGAAATTTTTTTTATTTTGTGAGATCGACTATGAATTAGTCAAAGAAACTGTCATTAAAATCAAGATCAATAGTTTTGAGACACCGCGTATAAAGCCTCGCAGATAGACATGCACAGTCTGCGTGCATGACAGATCCCGCGGTTCGCATGGAGAACTTTACGAGACGATAATGGACAGATTTATGAGGCTGTTTATCGATCCTCGAATAAATCCAATTTTCGTAGCCGCGACGGGGCGGTGAAGATTCCGTCTGCGGGACATCGTAAAGATCGTGGAAAGGCGAGGGCAAAAAGTTGCCGAGAACTTAACTTCCGTCCGTCCGGTACAAATCTGAATTTATCACGTCAATTTATGAGTAATTTTCAAGTCGGTGTGAATGATTTTCGTTTTATCTCTTAGATTCAAAATTGTATGCAGATCTTTGAAGAACCAGGGATCGAAGAAAATTGTTCAGAAAGCAATTGATGAGATAAATAAATCACAAAAAAATATTAATTCATATATTTTATTGTTTTGCAATACAAAATGAAATCAGATGAGAACACAAAATACAAAAAAGAAGAAATTAGCATACAAAAATACATAAAAAGATTCGAGCACTTTAGACGTTAAATTTTATGATACGCAAATTACCTATTACAATCGCTCGCAACTGGTTGATTAATCGCGAGGATGAAGTACGGAAAAGCAGGGTGACAAAAACGCGGAAATCCCTCGCGACAAGGCCACTTGGTTGGATCTTCATTTTCGCGAACTCAGGCTTTAACTTTCGGACTTGAGGCTTTTTCATGGTTTAAGGACAAGCCGAGGAGCCCTCCCCTGCTCAAATCCTTTCATAAAGAATATCCATCTTTCCAACTCACGTCCAAAAGCACTTGCACCCCTCTCCCCTCTGTCTCTTTCGTTTCCCCGTTTCTTTGTCCTCATTCTCCCTCTTCTTCACATATCTTCATCTCGACTCTTTTCTCTTTTCCACTCGCTATTGCTTCCGCGTATCTCCAGTTTTCCTTTCACCCCCGTCGTGTTTCATTATTTTGCATTTTTACGGAATCGCGTGTAACCGACAAAGCGCGAGTCGAGCTGGATCGGAGTTTTTCCCTTCGAGAGTGCGCGTCGAATTCAAGGATCCTTGACAGACTCGCGCAAGCGTATAGTCTTTCCAGCACTCGAAATTGTTCGGCTATTGGACGGTTTTAGCTATTCGAATCTTACGGAACGAAAACCCGCGGCCGAATTGGAAAAGCTGACGCTTGCCGTCCGCCGTATTGCGGCGAGGTAGAAACTATTTTTTAACAATTTCAGTTCCCCGGCCTGGAAAGGGAGAAAAAATACGTGCGTTAAGGGATTAAAAACGCATCGGGCGCAGTCGCGCGTGCTCGAAAGTTGATCGAGATTATCGAGTGTTCGAACCAGAGAGAGAGAGAGAGAGAGAGAGAAACGCATTCGATTTCGGCCGGTACCGGGGTTTCCGACCGAGACCGAACAATCGCAGCACTCGAGAATTTCCGGTGCCCGTGTCCGCCCTCCCGTCCACCCCCCTTGAAACACCATGGAGGTTTTTTATTTCGCGCTTGCGTTTTCATCGACCTCGCGGTCGATCGGGGGAGTTCCTCGCTCTCTCGAGGAGTCGAATAACTGCGCGAGGAATCCGCGAGGCCTGACGGTCGATGAATAAAGGAGACGTCATTTAAATTGTAAATGACCGCGATATCCGCGTGTAGGCGAACCTTCAATTAGGGCCCCGCACGCGGAGAAGGCACACGTATACATACTCGCACGCCGGCTCCGCCAGCATTAAGATGTGCCAGATAGATAGATAGACGGACAGTCGTTTGTTGCGATTTGGGCGAAACGATGTGTAAACTCGTCGAACGCAATAATGCGGCGATAACGCAACGATTGCATCGATCGCGCCTTCCATCTCGCTTTTTTTTTTTCCTCGGCAAACTGATTGTTGAAACATTGACAATTTCTCTTTCATTTCTACTAAAAATTTTTTTTCCGGAGAGAATTCCGTCTCGCTGCACGTTTTTAATAATCTTGCCTGGGCTGTTGGACCCCGCAAAGTATTAATATCATGCATGAATGAGATTCTGCGTTTTCTAATGTGGTCTTTGTGTATATCCTCGACAGCCTTCGAAGATCTTTCGCAGCAATGGCGTCCGTTTAATCTCGGATTAATCCTCCATGTCAATCAGCCGTGTCTGTTGCTTCGGGAAGTATTTTCGAGAAAAAAAGTGAGAGAGAGAGAGAGAGAGAGAGAGAGAGAGAGAGAGAGAGAGAGAGAGAGAGAGAGAGAGAGAAAGAGTCGCCCTGTATAAAAGAGGCACACGCGTTTACCTAGATTCCGGGCAAAACGCTCGGGAAAGGTTGCCGCTGACGCGCGGAAAAACGGGGAAAACGCGTGTGTATAGGGTGGCGGTTGGGAACGATGTTCGCGAGTACTTGAATGTCTCATTTCGCGAAGGGGCCAGGGGGACTGGGGAAGGGAACAGAATGGTGGCGTCGCACCGGAACTTTATAAAGCGCGTCTTTGCATGTTTTCACTCCGGGCACGCACGCTTTTATCGTCTCTACAACGCCGCCGGTAGCGAGCGGCACGATAACACGATCCAATTCGTCGTCACGACGCGACGTATATGTGTGTATGTGTAAACGCGCGCGCGTGAGCCCGCGCATGGAATGTGTTGGGTGCATGCATATACATGGGCATATGCGCCGCGTACACGCATACACGCGTTATGCATGCATGCATGCATGCCGGAAGAGCGTGCGGGCGGTCCGCGCGCGCGGCAGAACGATCGATCGCAAAAGTTACGTAATGAGTCTCCGCGTGTGCTAACTCTTGCCCGGAGACCGCCAAAATCTAGGTTATCAAGTTTTCGTCGGCAGCCTATACGTCGGCAAGCTTGATCAGGGCCGCAGCTACCTGACCGAAAGACATAAACGTCGAATGCGAAGCGTTAAAAAATTAAACACTATCTACACTGCGATCTCGCCGCAAGTAAAAAATTCCTTGTTGATTAAAAAAAATTTTTTTTTTAACCTTTGCGAAAATAGTCGATTCCAACGTGACCAAGAAATCGATATATACTTGAAAAGTCTTCTGTTGCTCTCTTTCCTTGCGAATGTAAGTGCCGTGCAATTCTTAAAATGCTCCTAGTTGGAAAAATTCACCGCGGTGGCTCAATTGAACGACATCGTCGCCGAAAACGGCGACAAATCGAATAAAATTTCTTAATTCGCTCCCCCCGGGATACGAGCTCGCGCGCGCGCGCACGGCGCCAATTAAATTTCAGCATGGTAATTCAGGCGGGTGCACCGCCGGGGGAGATCCCGAAGATGACGCATCTCTCTGCGTCAGCGCGGCGGCCCGCTTCTCTCCGCGTCTCCCGGCCCAGAAATGGCTGGCTCGATTAGCGCAACTGGGCAACCAACTTCGAAAACCCGTCGGGTGCGATAACTTTTCTCTCCTCTCTCGCGCGCGCGTGGAGCCGAAAGTTCTCTCGTTTCCTTTTTCTGTCTCTCTCTCTCTCTCTCTTTCTCGTTTCTTTCCGACATCGTGCATTAGAGTAATCACGGCGAGGAGAGGCGCGGGAACGAGACGGCTCTTTCTCTCTTAAAGGCTGCCTTATCGAATAACGGAGAAGTCGATGCGGTTATCCGAAACATTTGCACGCGGTAGTTTGGCGAAGCTGCCGGTGGCATTTAATAATTCGTTCATAACGCGATATATAGATTGCAATCAGTTCTTGGAATCGCGGGACGTGTTGAAAATTTTTTGCAGATTCATTTTGTTCGCGTAATTTTTGCGAAATTCAGTGAATATCCGGTGTTATGTATATCGCATCTGCATTTATATGAAAATAAATGGAAGTAGTTATTACACTGGAAATTAAAGACGAAAAATTTTTAATATTCATATGGAGAGTAATATATGCACGAGTGTATATGCACGAGTGTGTGCAAGAGAAATATTTATATCAAAGAGATTTTTACAATTTTTCCGCAACATTTCTACATTTTATTTAATATACAATTACATAATTATTATAATAGCGGGTGCTCAAATGATATTTCGTTATTTCGAAGCTACAGAACTTTCATTTTGGACGCAATGAGATATAGTTCATGTAAATCAAACGTTTCATGAATATAGGGACTGATATATCGTATATTATTATTCTCTTACCGCATTATAAATTAATTTGCATAATAATACGCCGTGCGATTCTGTTCAAAATTTACCCTAGCTGTTTTTTTTTTTTATTCGAAAAACACGTCGCACATGTGTTCAATTACGATATTACGATTTCGGATGGGAGCGCGTTGTGCCGAGATGAATGCGCGCGCGAGCGCTCGCGTTTTATTACGTGTATATCCAAGTGTCTCATTATAGGCCATGAAAAATGGAGCGCTTGGAAATGCATCGCCGAATGGAATCGCCCGAATTTCCGGGGTAGAATAAAACACGTCGTATCCATGCTAATCGACGTATTGCATTTTGCCGGTCAATTGCACCGACTAGACTAACAGTTCAATTTAACGACGGCCGGGCAGCAAGAGACGACACAGTGATAATATCCACGTCTCGTAATCGGGAACAACTGCCGGAACATATGCGTCACGCGCGATGCCGATTAAATTGCGCATCCTCTAAACGGCGTAACGAGCGGCGTACAGCCCGCCGCATTCCCACGGGAATGTTTTCATTCGCGTCGATCCTCTTTGATTCATATCGCGGGTGGCGCGACGATAAGATCCGTAAACGAAAGCGCGATAAACCGCGAAGGGATTGCTGGCACGCCTGTTATCGCCGAGCGCTCGTAAACTTCCACGATCGTACTGGGAACTCAAGGATGCGATTCACACGATTCTCGTGAGCGGAGAGAAGCGCCCGGCTATACCGGTCAAAGAAACGGTCTCGGCATTCGATCTCCTTGCCGTTGATATGCATTTCTGTAAGCACAGAGCGGTAGATAGAGTTGAGAGATAGCGTACTCTCGTATAGAAGCCGACACTCAATTTTATGATAACGAATTACATATTTGGAATTTGAATTACTTTGTGTTCTCTCATTTATTATATTAACAATATAAATGCACTGTTAAATTATATTCGCATTGTCAAATTATATTCATTTTGACTCATTTCATTTTTTAGATCGTCACACACAGACACACGCAACAGAGAACTCCTACTCAATATGTAAATTTAACTAAAACAATGGAGTTAAATAACAACATGCTAACTAAAATACATGTTTTGTATTAAAATAACAACTTCGACACAATTTCGCGTGGTAGTGGAAAATAACAAAATATTATTTACTTTCACCTAACTCAAGGAATTAATTTAAATTTAATCCTTTAATATTTAACAGTGCGTATTCAAAATTTCTATATTTGTCCGAGGAAGCGTCGAAATATTGTGTCTTGATGAATTTTGTATGCCTAGCTCGTTTAGGCGGTTCTAGGAAAACTTATGTCTTGTGGTTTAACTATTTAATGTTATACACCTCCCTTACATTTACATAATATTCAGTATGCAAAATACTATTTGATATTTTCACGCCAGTAAAGCGAAATTTTATACTGCAACGGAGGTAATTTAATTCGCTGGAACGAAAGAAAATAGTAACTTGCTTATAAATTACGAAATTTTTCGTCGCAACGTTCTCTCTCTCTCTCTCTCTCTCTCTTCGCAAGAGGAGGAAATCTGTAATACTCTAGTTAACATTCGGTTGATAGAGGTAATATAACATCTGACATGACTTCGTATTCAAGAGAGTTTGCGTTAACAGCGCGTATTTTATAGTGCTCCTAATGTACAGCGGAAAGATGGATGCGGTTGTCGGAAATTCCGAGGTAACTGTACCGAACCCCACTGACTTTTAATTCCATTTCCCCCGCAAACATCTTCTGTTTCCAACAAACAACTGAATAATCGATAGTTACCGCGGCCCTGCTCCGACGGATGTTGAATTTTAATAACATCGGTTCTCTCAAATCCAGCGAATGAATAGGCATCAGACTCTTTGTCAAGTGAATAGTATTGTAAAGACAGTCGACACGCACAGGCGGGAGAAAGGGGGAGCATCCGAGCCGAGCGCGGTGATACGACGAAGCGAAATCGGCGTTGTCAGGTGTCCGGAAAATTGAGAAAGTCAGGGGAAACTGAGAAGAGTCAGGGGATATCAGGGCGAGCCCGAAAAATTTCAAAAGAAATTTCGCACAGGCTGGACAGGAAAGATTTAATTGGCAATATCGGCTTTAATACTGTTCGAATCACTGATTCGATTCATAAAAATTCATAAAAATTCAATTCATAAAAATTACATTGTTTAAAAGAGCGTGTGCGATAGAAACAAAGCTCTTTCCATCAGACGCCATACATCGCGGCCGCTTTATCTCCCCTATTTTTTTCTCAATTTTCCCTCGTCCTTTGCGAGATGCTGCGTTTGCATTTAGATCTCGCGTAAAGTTCTAATTGCTATGATTGGAGTTTGGAAAAATTGGAGAAACTGGAGAGACTGGAAACCTTTCAGTTGTATCCGCGCAGCGACCTCGGCGGAGCGATACGCCACGCGACACCCGTTAGACTATCGCCGAGGAGAATGACATAAGACATCCCCGTTCTGACTCGGGCGCCATATGACCGTCTCTGTCGCAAGCTCCGTCCCCGCTCTGGGTACGAGAGGAAGAGAGAGGAGGGGAGTCTTCCTTCTGGCCCCCCCTTACACCCGCGCCGCTATCCTCTACATTCTACTACCGTCATTCCTTGCCTTCTCGTCTCACCGGTCTGCCACCTACCACCACCCCCGCATCCCCACCACGACGGCATCGGCGCACAACCACCAACGCAACCGTCACCACCACCATCGCGTTCTCCAACCAACACATAGATATCGTCAACGGCACGAGAGAGCCGTTGTCGGAAGCGAGAGGGTCGACGAAGAAGAAGAAAGAAGTAGAGGACGAAAGAGAGACGGAGCGAGGCGGGGGAGATTACGTGGGAAGGAGAAAAAGAGGGGACAAAGAAGCCAAGAGTAACCCGAGGAGAGATGAGCAAGATGGAGGAACAAGGAGGCCACATATGAGGACGGAGTGCTGAAGAGACGAAGGGAGAGAGACAGAGAGGGAGAATGCGTGTGGGAAAGAGAGACAACGAGGAGAGAGAGGGGGGAAAGAGAGGGAGGCAACCAGGCACAAGCATAGCGTAGCATGGCACAGCATATCCATAGACATATACACTGTGTCTATGGGCATATCGACGAGATCCGACAGCGGCCGAGCGCCACCGAACACGGCCGACTCGGACCCTGCGCGCTCAACCCAAACCCGAGAAAGCATAGTTGCATTTAAACTGCCATCCTACTCGGGAGGTCTCTCTCTTCCTGAGTCCCGAGCGACCTCGGGACGACGAAACGTACGCACGGCAACGTACGTAAGTCGTCGCGCGTCCCGGTGTGTGTTTTCGATCGTCTACGCGTTTTCTTCAGGGGGAGAGAAAAAAAAAGAACGGAAGGGGGGAAAGGAAGAGAGCACTCTCGGACCCAAAACGCGCGCGGCTCCGGCGGAGCGAGAGCGGGTCCGGGGGTTGACCCGGTCGCGCACAGGACACCCGGTCGGTCTGACGTCAGGAGCGCTTTAACTTGTTGGATTCGACGCGAGTGCGACGCGAAAGTGAGCCGGTCCGATGAACGGTTTCGACCCGATTCAAAATCTCGGGACATGGTGAAGGTGTCGGGATGGACGGACCGACGGACGGACGGATGGTTGGATGATGCCCCCCTCGCTTTCGGACCTCACGAAAGGGTGGGGAGCGGGCAGGGGCACTCGGTCGGGTTTCCGGTACCGCGACGCGGTCACCTTGTCACGCGTTTTCCGCTGGTTCCGCCGCTGGTTCACGTCGTTCGCTTCGTCATCCGCTTTGTCGGCACTACTGTCACCGTCACTGCGCGCTCGGTTCGGTCGTTTCCCGCACGTTCCCCGCGCCGAGCTCCCCCGGGTTTCTCGCTTTGCTTCGTGACGCTGTCGCCGTCGACCACTGACAGTCAGCTGCGATGTTCCCCGCGGTGATCTCGGGCACTCGTGTAAAAAAAGGAGAGAGAGAGAGAGAGAGAGAGCCAGACGGCGTAGCAATGAGTCTGCAGTGAATGGTACACGTACGTTCATTCGTTATCTCCGTTTTCATTCCTTTTCTCGGCACTAAGGCCGCTTCTTAGTTTGAGTTTCCGCCTAATTACGTCATTCGCGCGAAGAGGAGAGGGGGGAAATCGGGCAATCGTCTCTTGAATTTGGAATAAGGGATTTTGAAATCTTCGTCACGTCGTTACGTAGAATCGCGACATCTGCGAAGTGTGTAATCTTCTAATGACGTGTGCGCGAGCTTATTTTTCTGGAGCGTGAACGTATAATGACTTTAATGGACGCCGTCTGTCATGTAGGAGCGTGTCTCGTTTTTGACGAAATAAGACCCGCCCGCTCTTACGCGGATGCCAGTTATTTGTCAGTATCTTTAATCATCGTAAATTATCATTGACGACAATGAGACGGCCGACAGATATAGAGTTAGCTCGACTTGCAGCCTCTGGCGTTGCACGCACGCAAGCGATGCTCTTAAATCGTTCAAATGCCGATAATCATCGCCGACGTGATTGCTCGAAAAGATCGATCCAGCTCTAACGCTCGACGATTATTTCGAACATTTCGTGCGCGTCGACTTCGGGATGGTACTGTCAGAAATTCTGTGATTTGAAACTATCGTGTTATCGCGTCAATAGAGTATCAACCCTTGTCACTTCGGAGTGAATACATGATTAAGCTTGAAGCAGCGAGCCGAAGTTCGATCTGAGACAGTGTTCTCGAATCCGGGGGGCTAGATTAGCCGGAAATCGAAGGTGCGTAGGGTATTCGTGCCTGTAAAGCTGGTAACTTTCAGCGAGTCTGTTCGAGGTCGATGACGAGTGTCCGCATTTTTTACGCGTAACGTAACGCAGGCTGATAGCGGGATTCGCGATAACGAATGAGAGAACTCATACTCGACACGACAACACTACTCGACGTTTTATCTCCAGATCTTGAGGCGTAACGTCAACTATTTCAATTGATATCTAAAGCGAGTGTAAGGTCTAACATGATTTCGAAAAGCAGTGTATCTCTGCCACATTAATTTTCAATATAAAATTATATTCCGTATTCTAAGGAAGATTTTGGAAATTTAGATGCGCCATGAAAGTAATTGATATTTAATTACACGGGATCAGCGGTGTAGTGGAATTTTTGAAATGCATCCGTCGCGCCGATTTCTCCTAGTAAATTATTCTCCGCGCTCGAACGCTCGTACGCAGAATATGCAACACGCTGTCACTGTGCTGCGACGCGTGCAGCGAAAATATTTGTCTACGGAAATATTTGCACCCGTGGTCGAGTGCGATCGCGGCGTGCACACGCCAGCCAGTAATCCAGTGCTGGCAGCGGCATTCGAAATGTATATCTAATACTAATACTAGAGGCCGTGTTAACGAGGATATTCGTCATCATCACTCGCGGCGTTAATCAATAAGATTTGCCCGTGGATAGATCGCGTATACGAAAGCGCGGAAAATCCCCGTCCGACCGGTGACACGTCCTCAAATTTGATTTCTGACGGGGACTGCCCAACAATAATTGTCAATCGCCACGTCCAAAATCAAGCCGGTGGTGGTAGTATCGACGTGATTCTGCGTTGCACGTCCCTCGCAGAGACACACGTACACGCTCTCGCGGCCGTGGGTACGATCTTCCGAAAAAATTTTTTTTTCGGCAGCGATTAATCACCCCTGCCGGTTAACGTAATCAATCTCGATGTCAATGCGATTTCGCGTCTCTCGTTGTTTTTTTCCCCTCCCTCTCCCCTTCCCATCACCGCTATGTTAACGTCAGCAGGAGAGAGTGTGCGCCCGTGTGGCCGAGGATGTTCTGGGAAATTCGTTTCGCGAAAGAGAATAGCCCGACCGGTGCCAGCGACTTCGGATCGAAGTTTGGAAACGCTTTGTTCCCGCTGAAAAAGGTGTTTGAAAGAGGGTTGCGCGGATCGATATATCGGCTAGACTCATCCCCTCTTCTCATGCCCCTCTCTCTCTCTCTCTCTTGCTCGCTCGCTCGCTCGCTCTCTCTGCTCCCGGGATGATGTTTCTGCTAGATATCGGCGTGAACAAATATACACTACGCGAGTATTCATTGATAACTCGCAATACTCGTTCGAGTGAGGTTTTTACCGCGACACGAATTACTTTTCGAATCGCCGAGGTCAAATTTTCTCTCTCTCTCTCTTTAGTTAAAAAAAAAGAGGAGGAGGGGAAAGTAATACCAGATCGATTAAATCGACAGACGGAAAAATCGGTAAGCGGTAATTAAAACCGGTCGCGCATTTTAACCGTAGGATCTCTCGCGTAATTGAATTATTTAACGACGCGCTAATACGGCACTTGTGCGTATCGTGTCGTACTTTGCATGTCAAATCACGAATTTGTAATTAACATAATGAAACGTGAAGCTTGGAAGAAGTGTCGGGAGAGAAACTAATGAATAGTGATTAGGAGCCTAACGTAAATTCACCTGCGACCCGGCGAAACAATCGAGCTCTGTGTCGTGGAAATTAAGCAAGATTTCCCAACGGCGCGGCGTGGAAAACGCCGTTTCGAGTGAATCACCGAGTGATGCAACATTTCGTAACTGGCGTCTACCGCGGCTCCCCACTCGCGAAATTATCCTCGCCGCGCTCGTTTATATCTCGTATTATCGAATTACCGCCGTAATCCCTTTGACACTTGCACCAAAAATTCCGCGCCTCACGCCGCGGGGAACTCGTCTCGCAGCGAGATAAAGCGTTCCCGTTCATGTAATGCCGCCGCCGTACTTGTTGCGTCTAAAACTTCACGAACCGAAATCTCCCTCTTGCGCACTCGGCCTCATAAATTTGCAATAACCCGCGGAATTAGCGAGTGTCCCATGTCGATGTCGCGATACCCCGGCCGTACTAATTGCACGCGAAACTCGCTGGGATTAGACTACGGCGCTACTAATTGATGCGTATCCTGGCAAAAACATCGTTCGCGCCACTCTGCACTAAACGTCAGAATGTAGTTAGACGTATTGGAGCAAGCGGAAGTAATTACGGTGCACGCGACGAGTGGAGTTAGGTTAAATTTTGTGTTATAATCAATCTTGATTTACTTGTCGCGCGAATCGTCGGAGCAATTTTCCCCGAGCATTTTTGCTCGTTGCTCGCGACGAGTGGTTAGGTTAAATTTCGTGTTATAATCAATCCCGATTTACTTGTCGCGCGAATCGTCGGAGCAATTTTCCCCGAGCATTTTTGCCCGTTGTTCGCGCGGCTTCCTGAATATATATTTTCGTCTACGGTTTTCTTTTGATAATACAACTTTTCCGATAATGGACGGAATGCCGAGACTTTGAAATGAGAACGAGTAATATCGTCCTGGGAATTGTAGCGAGTAGAGGGAAGGAAACGCTATGCGTGCAAATGTACGACACTCGTCCTCGCAGACCGGCGAAGTGGCATGGGTTGTCCTCGTTCTAGATTTATTATTGCTATAACAAACGGCTCTGTGCTTCTCTTTGAGGTCTTTATTATCAAGTAAGGAAAGCACTTGAGGACACAGTTATTGAAACTTGCGACGAGCCAATGGAAACAAATTTACTGAATTACT
Source organism: Tetramorium alpestre (assembly GCA_021460005.1). Taxonomy (NCBI): domain Eukaryota; kingdom Metazoa; phylum Arthropoda; class Insecta; order Hymenoptera; family Formicidae; genus Tetramorium; species Tetramorium alpestre. Next base: position 116,072 of record JAJVSH010000057.1, on the reverse strand, counting down.
CTCGGGCACAAATGCCCTTTGAAGTCCAAATCCTCTTTATTTCGGGCGGAAAGAAAGCTCGCAGAAATTTATATGTATTTCAAGCTGTTAATTACAACAACGGCGACGTTTATTCAACGCGGCTCTCAGTGTCTCTCCTGTCGAGAATCCGCTCGAGAATCTGCGCTTCCTTCCGTTTCTTCTTGTTAATTCTACAATCGTGGATCCCTCAAAAATTTCTAATACCCCCGCATCTCGCGCGATTCCTCGTCGATTTTGAAAGATCCGGCGCGACTATCCGCGCGCCGCTGCTCCTTTCGTCCGCTCATTGTGTCATCCGGTATTAACGGAAGTGTAACGTCAACCTACCATTACGAGCATAATTATTTGCAAAAGCGTGCGCGCGGTGACGGCACTCACCTCGAACGTGGCACATCGAGATCGTTGCGCAACATCCGACGTCGGGATACCCCGCGAGAGCGATACGCGCTTTTCGCGACGCATACGTGCATGCATGCTGCTGGCATGCAGCTCGTCTCCGGCAATCGATAGACCTGAGTGACCGAGGAAATTCGCGAGCCGAGCCGAAATTTCATCCACGTCGGAAGCGGTCGCGATGTTTGCAGCCTAGGAGGAAGCGCTTATCGATCTGCCTCGACCCAAAAAGGTAAGTAGGCGAGCGCCATGGTTACCATTATCTTTCGATCGTGCCTCTGGCTTTTAATTTGTCGCGATAAGTCCGGGTTACACGTACGGGGCAAGTATATAGCGACAAGTAGCGATGTTTATGACGAGATCGAGGTATAAAGTACGAGGTATAAGTAGGGAGATTTATCTTTCAATTATAAATCACACAAACGTACCAGCGACAATGTCTATATGTGCAATTTCCGTTCGAATTCACTCGCGAGTACGTCTATGAAACATTGCCGTCTATTTACTTTAAATACATTCGGTATTTCGAATTCGGGTCAATGTATAAAGGTATATGTTGCCATGCAACAGTCATTCCAATGCCGGGAACGTGAGGAGGGCATTTTGGAAAAGATTTGCATGAGGGGATGGAAGGAAAACGCGGTCCGCGAATTGAATTGGACTAAATTGAATTTGTTTCCGGAAAAAGGAAAATTTAAGGCGTTGGGCGTAGAGCCCTGCGGCGGCCCTTTGAATTAATGCAAATTAACATCCGCGCGCACGTCCGAAAAGTACACACTTAAAGGCTTATGCACACTGTGTACAATATGTACAACCGCGCAAGTGCGAGTGTTGCCTAATTAACGTAGTTGCATTGTGGCACATGAAAAACACGTGTTACATCATTAATTATTAATTAGCACCGCAATATGGAAATTATAATGCCTTAACGTACATACATTATAATAATTAAAGCGTGTGATTTGTTGCTTCCTGGTTGAATCTTGACCGCGCCTAACCGCCGATCGCGGTGAGATTCAAAGTTGCATCTCGAAAAGTATCGCGGCCAACGTGAATTATTGAGTGAGGAAAAACGTTATTTGCGGTAAATTACATTCTAAGCACGATGCACGCCGAAGATTAAAATCCAGGTAAAAGCTGCGTTCCACCTTTATGAGCGTTGTTTATGCCGGCATAACTTTTCCAGAGTGTGCAACGTGCATAAATATCTCTGTTAAACTCAGGTTGCAAGATTAAAAACTTTTTCCCGCCGCGCCGCGCCAGGCCGCCCGCATAAAATTCTAGCAAATTTACAATTAAATTTCACAACCGTGATAATAAAGTAAACAACCGCCACCTTTGCATGCAAATTGGGAAACGCAGTTTCACGCGAGAAAAGCGCGCGATCATCAGCGTGCCACCGTCGGGACGTACCGTTTGCGCGATTGTCGCCGATAGAAAAAATATGTATGTATATATAAATCTCCCGGGACATCTCCAAGAATAGGAACGGGTAAGAATACTCGCGGGAGGAATCGATCTCTCGCCGTTCGGGATTATTTTGCAGCGCGCGCGACCGCGCGAGCGCGTTGTCAGCTGCCGCGCAGCCGTTCGTAAAATAATAATTTCTCGAGATATCTCGCGAAAAGGGAGGGAGGGAGAGAGAGAGAGAGAGAAAATAGTCACCGGCGGGGCCAGATCGATCTCTCGCTCCCTCTGCTGCTGCTGCTGCTGCTGCGCCGAGAGACTATTTCGCGTGGCGGACGCGCTATCAGCTGCGTGCGCGAAATGTAGCAGGAATTCGAATCCACTGGTTCCCTTCGTGCTTCCTGCTCGCGGTCGGTCCACGAGTTACGACCAGCCAGCCGTTGCTTGCAGAGCTGCGAAACGAGGAGCGACAGTACCCCACGGGAAATTGTATCGACGCGCGCTGTACGGGCAAATCGATTTCTTCTCCCGGTTTTCGAGAAAGAAACGGCCGATTCGCGAGTCCGGATGGCCGTGTTTCAGGTCTCGCGAAAGTATCTTGTGCGGTACAGCTCACGTTTCGAACGACGAGGCGAAGTGCAAATGGCATCTGTCATACATTTACACGTATTGTTGCCTTAACCTTTTGAGGATCGGTGACTCTTTAAAGAGCCAAGACATTTATTCTACTAAACTTTAAATTTTGTAAAAAGTTATACTTAATCGTAATTTATTGAAATAAAATTTTTCTCTTGACGAAAAAAACCGGAGGGTCAAAGGGTCAAAAAATTTGACATACAATATTTCTAACTCAGGTTTTATATCGATTATTAAATAGTAATAGGTTTATGGCTATACTTTTGTACAATTTGTATATTTGTATGTATTACGTAAAGATTTATACAAGTATCTTCTACATTTTTTTCTTAAAATTGCAAGCTTGCACTAAGCATTAGTAAATTAATTATGCAAATTTAAACACAAGACACGTCAATTATTACGACGAATTGGTCACTCAGTAGATATACATTGCATGATATAATGCGAATCAGTTTTAATAAGGAATTGCGCAATTTCCATGGCACCATGTGCAAATAACGATACATGAATATTTAAGTGGACCGACGAAATCATTATGAAAACAATAGGCATGCATAAACAGAAAAAGCCTTTGATTAATGTAACATCGATAATTAATCGAAAAAGTAATAATGTGCCAGATATTTTATTATAGTCGCAGCACGTGGCAGCCTTGTTTTCAGATAATTATTCGAGCTACAATTTCGACGAATAATTTGCATCTGCCACCGCATAGTTATTGCACCGCGAGAATGCAAAAATTGTACGGTCAGCCGCGGACGCAACGCTCTCCTCCGTCCAAATTGACAAATCGCGTAACAGCTTTAAATTTCTGATAACTTTAATTAACAATTACCTTAATCGCATCCATATGGCCCGGCGCTAATTTGATGTAATTAAATTTTCTCTCTTCAAACGAAAAGATAGCGAATATCGCACCTGGCCAATTTGACATACCGGACGGATAATTTATTATATTTCTAACAATATCTCTTTAATATCTCGTTTTATTCTTATGTTAAAACATATTTAAAGCGGTGATTCTCTTATTTAAGTTATTTTTGAATTTGCATGAATGTTTGTGTAATATATTTAAATATATTCTGCGCACGATGATACGATATTCTGATGATATTCGCTTCGAAGCGGGCACAAAGCATCGATATTCGCAAGATCAACATCATTGGTAATATAATCAGAGCTCCCGCGCTCATAGCTTAATCGAAGCTAATAGAAATTAGCGATTGGCAAGAGATCCTATCGTAGAATCGTAGACATTTCCGTCCAGACTCTGCACTTGGGCTTATGCACGCTAAGTATATGGGCGCGCGCTTGCGCGGCCCAATCGGGGCTGGGAGGTATTATGCCAGGCAGCCCGGGCTAGCACGCTTTGTCATTATTCGTGAGAACCCTATCAATTCGACTGGAAGATTGAATAAGAAGAAAAACACGGTGCGATGAGGCGCGCGAAAGTCGCGCGCTCAATAGAGCCGCAAACGCGCACACCCGCGCTCGCTCGCTCGCTCGCTCGCTCGGTGCCTCTTCTCATTGTTATCGGGTTCGACAAAAGATATTCGAAAAAGAGGAAGAGAAACACTGCCAATCTAAATTGAATCTCTTTCTCTCTTTCTCGCCTGCCCTCGTTCGCGTTTCCTCGACCTATCCGCGGTCGGAGAAAGAGAGAGAAAGAGCGAGAGCGACACTTCTGCGACCTATCTCGCGAACTGTCACGTATGTATACATGACTGCCGCCATCCGAGCCGATTTTTAGCTCGCCTAATTCGCCGGCTTTCATCAAAACGTTTAACCCGGCCAACGAGAGGCGGTTATCGCGAACGGTGGAGTCATGTGAAATTAATCGAATCGAATTTCAGAAGGTAATATGCACCGAAAACTGGATTCCGCGAGAGGTGAAAAGACCGTCTCGCCGAGACAAAATAAAAGTTCAATCCACCAGCGAAATTTTTCTATTCTATTTTAGGACGCGAATTTCATCATAATCATTTGATGTCTTCTCTTTTTATTTCAAGAGCGGTTGATCGAAATTAAGAATTAGTTCTCCCGATTAGTTTTGCCCGGTCAAAATTTTGAAACAATCAGAAAAAATCAGAGCAGATAGTAGATTAAAAAAAAAAAGGAGATAGAATTATTGATTACGGTTATACATTTTTATGAAAAATTTGTAAAAACACGCACGGATTGCAATCCGTGAAATCCAGTAAGCGGCAGAACGTTAAAAATTTACAACGCGCGTTTGTCGAAGAGAAAAATATTTACATCGGGACATGTCGGGCTGTGTGCATTATCGATTTACAACTCAAATAACTATGATACATCGCGCACAAAATGCGAGCGAACTATTGGGTTTTTTTTTTGTCACTTTATTTATTAGCGGCATTTGTTGGTACGCAGTCGACGGAGCGGCTAAATTTACACTGGCTACTTCAATTCATGCGATTCCGCGTGTGCCACATATCGGAGCGAATACGGATTATGCGATACAATATCTATGACCGCGCGGTATCATTAAGTATTACCGATCAAATTAAATTGAGGACTATATTTCACGCGTTATTATATCAATATTGGAACGGTTCAATCATTCAATTGTTACATATCCGGTAAATCCATATATTCTGACCGGATTCCCGTTTTTACTTATACAATTTGCACGACGACGCAACGCGCGGCGTAATCTCTCGAATAATTTTCATGATTACTAAAACATGGCAGCTGGCATCGTCCTTGGATATCGCTTATCGATTTGCAAAGATACTAAAACGACGGATGCGATTATCCAGTGCCGAGCTCTCGCTCGCGTGGAGTCGACAGAACGAATCTCGTGTGATGTATTCATACAAGCGGCGAAGGGGAGGAAAAAGAAGTGTACACCGTGATCGATAAATGCTCCTCGTGCGAGAAAGCGGCGGACGGGGACGGAGAGAGACAGAGAGAGAGAGAGAGAGAGAGGGATGTAAGGAGGTTCACGAGACGGCGAGTAGATAGACGAAGGAGCTAGACGGTAACGCAGTGAGGAAGATTGGCAATTTTCGCAAAATTAAGCGAATTGAATCGAATTATGTCGAGCCGATGACGTCAGACTTGTAACTCGCTGAATTGGCGAGAAATGTGGCTCTCTCTTCTCGCTCTCTCTCTCTTTCTTTCTCTCTTCCTTGACTTGTACCGTCGGTGTCTTCAGTTCAACCTACATTTATCATCCGTAAGAGGAGATCTGCAATTCCCGTGAAGCGTGCGAATTTCTGTTTCGACGACGCGATCGATTCGCCATATGCGATGATGGTCATCGTGGCCAAGGCGAAACGGGTGACTGATTGACTCGGTTGAACTTAATTGCGCGTGAATCATTCGTTCTACATAATTGCACGGAAGAGTTATCGTCGACGGCGTACATTATGCTTATCACGTGCCATTCGCTCCTGCCTCTCATTGAATACAAAAAAAGAAAATATATTCGCATACAAGCACGCGGACGCTTGCGTACATGCGCGTGACGCGCGCGCTCGCACACAATTTTTCATCGCGAAGTCACGCGATCATCGTAAATACAGCGTGACTGTTAACGTTTATGATTTCCGTAAATCATTAGTACCAAGTGGAACAAAGTAACCCCGAGTTTGCTGGCATCAATTCGAATTGGAACGTTTGTTCACATTTTATAGTATGTTTTATATTTATTTAACGAGATATTTGGAGAAATGTGATATTTAAACGTGAAATTAAATGTGAATCAATCGCGTTATAAAATTATTAGGAATATTAATACAATTGTTCAGGATTTTTTGAAAATACTTTTACATCCATAAATATAAATTTACACCAATTTGAGAAAAATTCGCTTAGGATTGGCATTAAACTATCTATCTGAAAAATTCCTCAGTGTATTATTATATTATAACTCAAAGTCTTCGAAACATTCGCTTCAATCGCGGAACGGAAGTGTCTCGAGGAAAAGCGTTAATTGCTTTCAAACCGCGACGGTTTACAGCGTCGTTTGGTGACTCCGAGGAGAGGGGTGGCCTATGCAAAGTCAATTAGTTCGGGTATAATAATGTTTACGGCTCTCGCGCGGCGGCAAGAAGACGAACTTCCTCGGGTGAGAACCCGGGTAACAATAAGAGTTCCGGTGTTTTGCGCCGAAGAATCCTCGCGGCGCGATCGCGGTAGATCTCGATGTTCGTGCAAGAGTTCGCGCAACTCGCGAATAAAACCGAGCGTGGCTAATAAGGGGGAAGCATGACCAAATAATGTGATTGATGGCTCGGTCCCGAGGTATCAGACGTCGGTGATCTGAATCGTTTTCACGCCTATCTAAAGTTGATAGAGATATCGTTCGGGATAATAGGTCGCAAAAGATAATAATGTGGAAGTCAATATAATATTTTATGCTCAACAAATTGAGATCCGCATATTAGTCGTATCTGATTGACTGTCATTAGATATTTTCGTAAAAACGTAAAATTAATGTAGTACATCGATCTATTATTTAAACAAAAATTATACAACTAAAACGTTAATAATAAAACGTTGCTAGGAGAGAAACCGCTGTAGGATTGTTGGTACTTTTTGAGGTAACGTTAGTAAATCTTGCCGTCTTATATTGCGCTGCCTTTATGACGATCTTCGTCCACATGTTACGAAAGCAACAGACCACAGAACGCGCGTCCAGGAGTTGAAACCTGAGAACTCCATCGCTTCCTTCGTACAAAGCCTGATCAGACTTTCTGATCTTCGTTGTATGTTTGAGTCTCAAGATGAGATACAAGAGCATTGAGAAGTATGAGAATATACAAAATATAATCGTAAAATATCTAGGATAAAATAATTTTAAACTTAATATTTTACATTAAAAAAATTAACATTTTAGATACTAATATTGTTTAAAGATTAATTAAACGTATGGAATTATATGTTTATAATTGTAACAAATTACAGGAATAACAGTTTTAATTAAGAAACATATTAAATAATTATGTTACAATTTTTAGTTTCAAAACTGAGTGAATTCAAGTTTTCATAAATAATTAATATAAATTTTTGAGATTAAAAGGAAACATAATAGCGACAACAACGAACGAGCTTTATTTAAAGCCACAAATAATCAATATTCATCAACGAAATGAGAGATTTATTGAAAAGACAGCTTGAAGGATAGCTGAAAAGCATTTTTCCGCAATACGGATTCTCGTATTAAAAATCTCGTATTCTATGCAGATGCAAATAAAAAATAATAAGCGACGGTCTTTTCTGTTAATATCCACTCTGATTCGAGATATATTATTTCGTTTCGTATAATCGCGCCTCTCTATATTTACGTTATCTAGATTAATATTAATCAGTATTACATATTATGTTTATCAGTTTATCGTGGTTGGCGTATCAAACTTCAGATACACATAGAATACATTTATACGGTGTACATGCATGATGTATACAGTCCCATTAGGCTGTCGAGACGAGTATTATGAGAGTTATGCGCCATGGGACAAATATGCGTTACTGGTCCATGGGGATATACATATTGTAACATGTATATCTCCCTTCAGGATTAAGGCGGCAATGCATGCCTTCGCACTTTGGAAGGAGATATTGATAGCGGGGCAACTTAGAATCTCGCTGGAAGTTTACAGGCACGTCTGAGACATAAAATAGAAGAAAGGGGAGCTTAAACAACGCGAAGCAGATTTGAAAAATTTCGAATCTGCTTCTGAGAATTAATATCTTTATACCTGAGAATTAATTGAGACTTTATCATTTATATTCCCAAAATTTAAATCGCTATTCATCTTTCGACGTTGATTTCTTGAAAATTACAAAAGATTAACCATTAACCGTTAAGAAAAAAAAAATAAAATCTGAAGCGACCGGGGAAGCTGCGATTAAAAAGTAATACGGTGGAAATGTGGGACGTTCCGTACAGCGAAAAGCGCGCAAAACTCACTCCGGGTGACGGACGACCTCGGGCATCTCGCGTATGAAAGACGCCGGGCATTCCTGGAGGATATTCGAGGCCGCGAAAAGGAAGAAGTATAAACCCGGGAAGGTGATTCCGGGATGCTAGAGGGGACAAAGAAGATGAAAGAGCGGAGTGAAGCGAAGGAGAAGGATATCGTGGGGAAGCAGCGAACGAGTAGGGTAAAGGCACTCACTGACGATCGCAAGTGCACGAGAGAGAAAGACAGAGACGAGAGCGAAAGAGAGAAAGCTCGAGAAGAGGAAAGAGCGACGGAAGATGCGGGAGAGGAAGCGCGATGAAGGTTTTACTGCCGCGGTTATGTTCGTCGGTTCGCGCAATTTCGGTGTATCTGAATCGGGGGAGGAGTCCTATCTAAACGAGCCCGGATGAATCCTCGCAGTCGTCTTCGGCCCTCGCGGCGTGGGAGGGCGGGAAGAGGGACGGAGCGGAGAAGGACATGGTCCATAAAAATGTTGTAACGGCGCGGTCCTTGATACAGACTCTCGCACAGCAGAAAGATTTCGAAAGGCGAGCACCGCGAGCGTGCGATAAAAGTGTGTACTTGTGTTTGTATGTGTGTGCACCAGACAGCGGCGGAGACAATCATCCTATTCGCGGAACACCGACCAAGTCCTCGGGCCGTTAACCCTTTTGGCCTCTTCCTTCTCCGGTGCTGACGGTCTTACCGTGCTGATGGTCTTACCCGCCAATGGGGCCGGTGGCCACGAGATGCCAGCTCGCGATCTTCACGCGCTGTAATTTGAGGTTTAGCTCCGTGGATTATGACCCCCCTCGGAAGCTGCCGATGGATAACTCGCGCCGTTGGGAGAGCACCGGACGATTCCGACTCTCCTCTCGAGCCGGCGGGCTCAAAGCCGGGAGGGGAACACGTTAATCCGCGCGTTAATTAGTTAAACCACCTCCGGTGAAATTTATAGCTGCGTCGACGTGACAGACTCAGGAGAGAGAGAGAGAGAGAGAGAGAAAGTGGCACGGAAAATCGGTCGCATTCCGCTTTTATTTTATCGGCGCGCGGATCGATATCTTTTCCGCGGAAATTGCCATCCAATACAACGTCTCTAATAGCGTCCGCGTAAGGAGCGTAACACTCGGTTACTCCAATTACTAAAGCGATACGCCATCCGCCATGCAACCCCGGCCGCAACTTGTGACGCATTGTAACGACACCCGAGCGCGCCGCGCCGGACAGAACGGGGATCGCCGAGCGACGAAACTGCGCGCGCGTCTCATCGTGATAACGCGCGCGCGATAACATCGTGTGTTATTGTCCTAAGAATAGAAGCGGCACACGGACGACGCTTCCAGCCGGCTCTCGGACTGTCCGTCTCGTTAGCGACGATAGACAGCGGACGAGGGAGGAGAGGCCGTCGGGCCTGCGCTTACAATTCGAGCACGTAGCCGCCGGGATATTCCGTTCTTGGCTGGCACAAAGGCAACGGATAAGCTTACGTTATGCATGAGACATGGGGGTGACGCGCGAGGCGACGGGGGGGAGGCAGGGTATAAAAAGGAAGTCGGGAAACTAACGAAGAGGGCGACAGGAAGAGGAGTGTACCGAGTTACACGGTGTGCAGTTGGAACCAGATTGGTGACAGTCGGCCGGGGAGAGGCAGGATGGGAGGGAAGGCGGGAGGGTGTTAACGATATGTACACACAAACAGGCCGCACCGGCCGAAAGGAAGGGAAAACACCGAGGAAAACAAAGCCGAGCCGTGGAGAGGCGGAGGAACGGGAGAGAATCGCCGAAGGAACTCGGCTCTGGGATGTCTTGGTTCCTCTGACGATTCTCAATCATCCTGTTTACTCGCCTCTCGTTTTCCCTTCCTCGACGCTGCGCCGGCCGTTTGCGTTCCCCTACCTCCCGTGCCTATCCCTCCCCCCTTCTCTCGTGTCAGCCTCTTTTGTTCGTCGCGCACGCACCGATGCGGAACAAGCATTGTTCTAAAATGGTTTCACCTGATCGCGCCTCTCCCGCCAGCCAGGTATTCGTTGCACGGCATCCTCAATGGCCGAAACATGAGAGTTTTCGAGTTTTTTTTTTTTTTTATGTTGAAACGTGCGGGCGATCGTTAATAGATCGACCGTACTAAAAGCCGAGGTATAAATGTTGGTCATACAATTTCCCATTGTTGCAAGACGTTTCTGTTTATAGCCGGGATATATCGGCTGGCGTAGGAATCCGCGCAAGAAGAGCGATGAAAATACTTTGCGGATGATCTCTCGGCGCGGAGGAATCGCGGGAACGCGAATAAGAAAACGAACGGAGCGGATTGGGGGCGATTACGTTGCGCATAAATGGCGGTTGTACGAATGATTACGGCCACCCACGCGTTTACGGCGTGGACAAGGTTAAAATTATCGTATTACTAGATACATGCCGGCGATTTAATAGTTCTCGCACGCGGTTGCCACGGTCTCTCTCTACGATGGCGTCTTACGTAATGCCCCTTTCTCACGGTATGACTCCGCGCGCGAAACGGAATACAGCTACTATCTGTCCGCGTCTTCGTCGACGTTTCCTCCTGGAGCGCAGTTATCCTCCGTCGCCTCGTTTGACGATGATTCATAAACTCGGTCGCGCTTAGCTCTCGGCGGACAAATTCGAGATGGAGGTCTACCTACGCACGAGGCGTAGATCGAGGTCACGAGGAATATAATCCTCGGAGAGAAGCGGTAATAAAAGTCGACGAATTTCCCAGTTAAATGTCGTGTTATTTCGCAATGACTCGCGCGATTATGCGGCAATTAATGCTCGTTTTATAATTGATCCACTCGACAATGAGCCTCATCTGGCAAATTATTTGATAATTAATTGAATCAAAGTCATCGATTCCTTCGGGCGTAATGTTACACATTCTCGATTACTGCGACACGGTAATCAATTCTGTCATACGTTACGTACACGCGTATGTGTAATAGTAAAGTAGAAATGATTTTGATGAAATACAGATTTCGGTATAGAGCACTGGTTTATTATTGCAGTCGATAATGCGGAACCTTGACATTTCACTCAAAATACACATTGATTTCATACTATTAATAAAGCTTTCGTCCAGGCGACCGAATGCTCCATAAACAATGTGGGATGAACAACGTATCCTCGTCATGATTTACGACCGACTCTCTCGCGTATTTGTAATAGTACTATTCTCTGATACAAGAAATATTTTTCACAACTAATATCATTAATTCCAAATTAATCTCTAAACAATTCTCTAAATAATACGATAATTTATTATTGGCAAAAATATGCTAGTCGTATAAATTTTCACATAATTTCGATTAATTTTATAATTAACTCATTTATCTCATTATTAATTCATATTCTTTAGTTAATAATTAGCATTGCCGTATTAGCTCTTAAATACCCACGCTCCCACCCACGCTCGTTATCAATGTATCTCTCGTATATCTTTACGCTCGATATCCGTGCAGCAATAATTGGGCAAAGTCTTTACCCGGAAAAAATTCGAATGCACGTAGATTAAAATGGCAGGCGTGTCTCGTTGTGGAAGGCAAACAAGGACTTTTGTAACGTTTTGATGGCGCTGGCCGTCCAACCGGAACGATACTCTGTACGGATTTACGGCCATGTCTGGCCTCCTAGGCGCATCTCCTACGTCTCTCCGAGAGAAATGAAAGCGTCGATGTTTCTAAGCAAGAGGCATGAGCCGAGCGCGCCCGTCGAGTGACTAACGATCCTCGTGACTAACGCTCTTGTCTATCGCCGGCGCTAATTCGCCGTTTCTCGCGCGTCGAGTGATTCACGGGGGTCCATGAGCGTAACGAGGAGGAATCGCTCGTCACGCCGGGCACAGAGCGTGCATTATGTTCTTTCGCTCGATCGCTCTCGTTCCGACAATTACAGAGTCGCTCATTGTTGTCCTCCTCAGTGGCGCGATTTAGCGCGCTTCTCGTCGCATGACGACGACGACGATGACGGTGTATCGATCGGCACGACGAGGAATCGTGCGTTTTACGGAACGGCGCGCCGTGTCCCGACGGCGAAATGACCGGTGTGGAAATCGACGGGAAATTATTCGTTCGCGATATAGTTTGACACTCTGAGAGAAATGTATCTGCATGCTGGGGGGGGGGTGTCTGGGGGGGGGAATGGTCACAGTGCTTAAAATAAGTAGCGCTCGTGCCCGATTCGATTTGTAGTGTTTCCTGAAAATACAAGCCGCCGCTTCTCTCAAGGTAAATCAACAATCGCGAGGGTGTGATTGAAAGAGCCCGGCGCTTCTCTCGGGGGTCGCATACATTTAGCGCACCGACCGAGTATCGTCACCGTTCGCCATTTCTCTCTCTCTCTCTCTCTCTCTCTCTCTCTCTCTCTCTCTCTCTCTCTCTCTCTCTCTCTCTCTCGGCGAGCTCCCTCCGCTCCCATATCCCATATCCCTTCGCTCCTTTTTCAACGGCGGCGGAGCGCGAGGTGCGGGTGGAGAAGAAATTCGTTAAATCACTCGCGCGCGCGGTGCGCGAGGCGGGCGTTTAAGCACTCGGATAAGCGTGTCCTTGACGAGACTGCCGGAGCTCCTCGCCGGGGATTCCATGGCGGGCATAGCACAAAAGGAGGGAAAAGCATAACGACGCCCGCGAGAGAACGGAGGAGCCTCCTGCCTGCGGGCGCGCGCGTGGCGACGACGAAATACGTGTCGCACGGTACATGAGGGAGTAAACGGCGCGTCGCGCGAACGGGTATTACATCCGCACTGCAGGTATGTCGTGTGCGTGTGTGTCCCCGTCGCACACGCGTGCGCCTCGTCCTGCTCGCGATTACGCCGTTGCGTAACGCCGAGCGCGTACACCGTCGTCGCGACGTGCGATGATTCACGCGCCTGTGCGCGTAAATGCGGCATCCGAGGCGCGCCGAGGATATCGCCGCGCGCATTCGGAAGCGATAGAGCGGCGAGATTTACACGTTTTGCGAACGAACGTTTTGAAAACGACGAGTAGGCGAAACAAAAACGGCCGGGGATTTTGATAGGAGCGAAAAATCGTTGGTGCGGGATAGCGGATACCGCGGGAGATAATAATAAAAATTCGCGGCACTCGCCGAGCCGGTTGAGAGAACAGCCCGTCCCGGCGCGCCGCGTGTTTTGTCTTTCACGCCTGATTTGTATTCCGCGAGAAAAGTGCAAGATTTCCTTGGCGGTGGAATCCGGGGCGAGCGCTTTATCGGGTTCGTGGTAGATCGGATACGGAATGTAACTCTATCGGCCGATATTCTGTTACTCGGCGCCCTTGGCGATAACGCCCGTGCTTTCTTTCATCCCGCTATTGCGCGTCACTGCCTGTCCTTTTACCACGGTTGCTTGGCTCTAGTTTCGTATCTTGAGAGCTCGAGTGAGGAAAAGAAAAGAAAAGGAGAGCGAGAGAAGGAGAGACGGGAAAGAAAAAGAGAGGAGGCGTAAGCCGCGTTGTGCTTGTGTGCTCGGAAATGGTCGACTCGACTGTGCGACGACGGAATGAATGACTTCGGCATCGAGGTAAAAAACTGCAGTGAATCCCAGGCTGTCAGTAACGCGAGTAAGTGAGATGTAATAAATGTGTTTCAATTACCAATCTGAGCCTCGCGTTAACGGAACTCGGAAAAGATTGGCCGTGACTTTCTTTCTTTTTTTTTTTAATCGTGGAAGCTCGATCATGCATGTAGCGCTTTTCTAAAACTTGGACGAAAAGGAGGGAAAATTCCCCGAAAAGTTTTATTCGCGATGTGAGTATGTGTATCCGTAAGATATACTCTCATTTCAATTAAAGTAATTATTTTCGTACTTTCGCGCAATTAAAACTTTTTGCCCGGCTTAAAATTAAAATCACTTAATAAGTTTTATTATTAAGCGCTTATCCACTCTCTCTCTCTCTCCCTCTCCCGACGACGAAGCTCCGAGCGTTCTTAATCCTTTGTACACTCCTGTTTACGAGAACCGCCATTTAATGGATAAATGTAATACGATGCTTTGCATCTAGATTCTACGATGCATTAAAGCAACTCTGTCCTTTAATTTATTTTTCCACGAGAGAAAGTGCCTTTAATTCGATTCTTTTTTTGCTTCTCTTTTATTTTTGGAAGGAATTCTGTTGCGTTAATTTGACCGACTGTCGCGGAAAATAAAAGTTTATTTATTAAGAAACATTAAAGTCGCGCTCATACTTTTTTTTTCGCGTACTCGATTCGATTCATTTATCGAAAAGAACATGCGAACAAATAGTTAATAACGAAGAACTCGCGAAAGTGAGATTTGCGAAAATACGAGACGCGTTCCTATGAAATACGAATCCCGTACTCGATACGAACTGCAACCGGGAAGAGCCGCTGAAGTTTCGCAAACTGCTGACAAGAATTTGTGGCAGAATTCGCTGTTGGTTAACAAGCTGTCTAGGACCGCGAAAAACTCGCTCGCCGTAACTTCCTGAATTAGAATTCGTCCTTTTCCCCCGCGGTAGAACTGGAATTAACGCCGCGGACAAGATTGAAGGCGGAAGTAAAAGTAGAATTAGAATCTGCCCGTTGAACTGAAATTGGCTTATATGCTTTCGGACGACGATTTATGGACTGAAATCGAGTTTACCTAGCTGACTGCGGGGCAAGAACTGCATATAAAGTATGGGAGCGTGCCGTTTTCCTTCCGATCGTGCAGTCGCGGCAAAGAAGATTCGTTGATTAACGAAGACTATTACAATCCAGTTACGTAATAGGATTCTGCAACCGATTGTGAGTTGACGTTATGACGTTATCAGAGTACTGCTGCGCAATAACAGTTCACCTTACTAATTTTACGCTCCCATTCCACGGGAGAATTAACAGTTCGCTCGACAATCTTTTGCTTTTACTGTTACATTATCCGATTAGCTGTCGAAGATATATCTCGAGAGAAAAACGACGTATGTTCGAAATTGTCCTTCTTTATTAAAATCGCCGTTTTCGCGTTTGAAAATCTACTTTTTGCTCCGTAAAAACACACTGTGTTGACAGTTATCAGCGCGAATAGGCATGGCAGAAGTTATTGGAGTAACGCGAAGCTTACTCGGGATATCGAGGGGATAACCTTGTGTACCACAAGACTATGTACTTTTCTGCGAAAGCTATGGGCGAAGAAAATCGCGATATAAAGACACAGCGACAAACAATACCTTCCGGGCACGCCCTTCCGAAGCTGCGAGTTTGCGTAACGCATGATTCATGTGTATTTATATCCAGCCTGGATACATTGTTGTTATACATATATGAAGTCGATGGCAAAAGACATTCGCGCGCGCGGTGCATAGGGAATGAATCTGTGAGCGGTGAAGCGTGAGATTTGCGCTGTTAATTTGATTGTCGTTACTTTATTTGCCTTTCTCTCTCCCCCGACGAGAGGAACGCGGCAGTCGAGGTCTCTGCCCTTCGCCTCTCTCTCTCTCTCTCTCTCTCTCTCTCTCTCTCTCTCTCTCTCTCTCTCTCTCTCTCTCTCTCTCTCTCTCTCACCGCGCTGCGGCTTCGTGATCTTGTCATTCCGTCATCTCCGTAAAACGGCTCGTTCGTTTAGATCGCTTATTACTTGACGACGCGCGATATGTCATTCGGCAAATATTTGAGTGCCGTTATTGCGATTGTGTATGAGCTGCATTAGTTACGTAAATATATTCGGATAATCTTGTCGTGTAATACGCCGAGTTTAGACGATGTAACTACTTGTTCGATATTGCATTTATGTCGTTGTCATTATTTAACGGCCTGTATTACTCTGAGAGTAATGAAAATATATTTTTTTGTACTTTATCTTCTTTTGCGATATTTTACATTTGTGAATACCAGTTGAACATAGATATTCAAGTATATTTACATCTCGTATATTTACATCTCGATAAAAAAAAAATTTTTTTTAAAAAGTCTTTCGACAAAAGCCTCATAGAAATAAATTGTTCACGATCGCGCCGATCGAAAACAGGATAACGGCGCGACGTAGTGCGATAGAGCGCGAGAGTTTGTAACATAATGCAACGTGGGTGTTGCATACAAGGACGCGGCGATCGTCGTCTCGTGTAATTCCAGTTGGTTATTCAAGGAGGAAAAACACTAGTTAGTATTGCGCGCGTCGCCGCGGCGAAACGCGGCCGGAGCCTTGCGACCGCGTCGAAGCTTTAATTTTATGGGATCTCTTAAAGCGTCCGGCGTAATGTGAATTTATGTGAGTTCAACGCTGCAGGAATGGAACGTCGCAAACAATTGGATCTCGCGCGCACGCGAGTAAAAATTTTACCTTGCTCCAAGCGCGTTTTATATAATCGACGCGTTTTCTTGCGCTAAGCACACCGTGCATTCGTTCTGCATTTATCTCCAACTGGATATTCGCGCGATGACTTGTTCTCTATAAACGATACGATCGCGTAGGATGATAACGTTACGTAGTACTATTACAAGTTTCCATTTTATCCGGAAGCGAGTGACATACGACGTCAGTTAAAGTTTAAAGGTCTTTCGCGCCGGGGATCGATTCGAATCGGCCCGAGCGCCGCTATAAAGAGACAAACGCGCTTCGATCGTACGATCTTTTCCCTTCGTCTTTTTTTTTTATGGCGACTCGATTGTGCCCCGCGATACGCGGTTGCTACGGAACGACACGTTTCTGCAGCGAGGGGCACGTGCCCGGAACACGACGGGGCCTTATCACCTGTTGGGAGACAGGTGCGGGCGGCATTAAATAATGGGACCGTTGGAAATACGTGCACACCGGCGCGCAACCGGAAGGGCCGAATTCCCTCAAACGAGAAATGCGGTTCCTCCTGGAAGGACCGTTTGAGATGGCGGAGCGAGCGGCGGTCAATACAGGTGTGCGAGCCCTTAATATCCTTTGCCCTTCTTGATATTTAACGAATATTTCTAACGAGAGAAATATTTTTTTATCAAGAGCATTTTTAGGAAATTTTTGACAGTTCTGCTGTTTATTTGATTATTAAACATTCTTTTTTTCTTGCAAACATTCAATTTATTCATTTTCTGTCGTTAAGCTGATCTCTCGACGGAAAAAATTGACATGCAAAAAGAATAAACTATTTAAAAATCTGTTACTTTCGTCCTTTTTGTTTGAAAATTTTTATTTCTCGCATTTGCTCTTGCAGCGTATCATTTTATTTCGTTACAGTCTACGTTTATTAAGTCCGCCGTTGCCATTTGCGATTTACTACGTGCAACGAATCAAGCGTCGGTGCATTCTCCTTCCGCTGGAGCTAACAAGCTTGTTAGGACACGATTTCCATGATCTGTAGCTTTCGAGGGAATGAATCTAGGTCAGATTCCGCGGATAAAATTCCTTCAAACTCATCGTGTCGTCAGGCAATCTGTCAGTAACCACTCTTTAAGTTTACTCGCTTACTCGGATAACTCGCGCGCGCGTGCTGCAGAATTTGATGCAGGTTAAACGAAATTCGAAAATGGTATTATACGCTTTGCTAAGTTTCGGAGCGGCTTCGCTCAGCTAAATTCTCATTCAGCGACGTCACTTTTGCCATCTTCCTGACGCACAGTTTTAAACGTAACTCAAACTACTCCGCAATGAAAATTCTATTAAAGAAGATTCTACTTATAATGAACCAAATTTATTTTTCTTCCAACTGCGAATCGCACTGGAACAGCACTTACAACATAAAAAAAAAAGTTATAAAATATTGTACACATGAACACGGGGCGAAACGGTCTTTCTCGCCAATTATAATAAATGTGATGTAAAAAATGATATTAATGCTTTCGTGTGCATATATAACATTCCCGGTGATGTATAAAACTCGCATTATCTTAATTTGCGAGAAAAACGTGACTACATTTACCGTCTACCATTATTCACGAGAGCTTTAAGTGTTATAATGATCGTTATCTCTGCAAATTGCAGTGTAGAAAAGCTTCTTTTCATGCCTTCAGCCCCGCGGGTGAACGAAAAGATTCATTATTCGAAATTCTCTAATATAATTTCAATCGCCGCGATTTCATTTAGCGCTCTTGCAATTATATCCCACCGTGAGATGTTAATCGAGAAGAAACACGTATACCATACGCTAATTGCTGCTTTATTGATCCGGCAAAAGCGCCTGATCGCCGGAGGCGTATTAAGCGATGTAGACGGCACCTGTTAAGCAATTAACTGTATCTCCGCGGTGTCACCGGTGTCATAATCATCGTAAATCGCCGGTACTGAAACACCTATTAATCAGGAATTCTATATCGTTCGCAACACCACCTTCCACGCTGCAGAATCTGAGCCGTCCTATGTAAGAAGGCCTCACCTTAATAGAGTAATGAGCGGGCGAAACGTAGGCGGGACGGGATAAGGCATGGCAAATTGGTGAATTTGAAAATGTGAAACTTTTGCCTCTGCCCGCTGCCATTTATTTTCGTCATATTGCATCATGCAAGAACGCGATAAAAGTACGCTAATTTAATTAGCGGCACATGACACCTGAGGAAGACAGAAAAAACGAGGTTGTCAGATTATTTTTTATTAAAGAGGAAGTGGCGCGAAGCATGAGCGACAGCTGGTGGCACTTGAAAGATCACAAATTGATCATTAACTGAAATAAAAAAAAACAAATATAGATATTGTCCTTTCGGATTTCTACAAGCCTCTAAAGTATACTAATTTTTTTGTTTGATTGGAATCCCATTTTGTTGAATCAAACAAAAAAATTTAGTTAAATTTGGTTGCTCACTTTTTTTATTCATACAACAAAATAGGATTCTCTAATGTAGATAGAGTGTAATTAAAAATATCTCTTGTTAGAAGAACTCTTTGTATCAATGACATTCTGGAAATCCCGCGCACGTCTCTTTCATACGTTTTACCTCTCGGATTCTCGGTACAGGGTAATAAACTGTGATAAATGGTGAGCGACAGTGATGCGTTCGACGAAGAATAACATCTCGGCCGTGTCGGCGGAGACGTAGGTACACCCGATGCGCGTATACGCGCGGCACACATGTACGCGGATATGTCGCACGCCCGATATTGTGTTTGCCCGGTATAATTCCACTAGCGTCACGGTGATAGCCGTGATAGTTGCATCATACGCGGGCATCTCTCGTCAAAGTGTTTCCTCGACGACGAGACCGATGTTGGAGCGCGCGAGCGAGCACGAGCTCGCGCGATCGACCTGACAGATCGATCGATCGTGATTTACGGTCCTCATAAATAATGGCAGTGCCTTCACGCCTCCGCGCAATCCCGCGGGAGTGTACATACAGCGTGGCAGAGGGAGAATGCGAGAGGAGAGAGAGACGATCGAGTCCGCCGGCATGTTGAACGGTCATCGATCCGTCAAATTGTCGATTCTCTCTCCGTCGAGCGGGGAACGCTGAAGCACACAGGATGCGCTGCTTGTGCACGTGCGTGTGCAGAGCTACTCGTAGATGAGGGGATATTCTTTTCCGAATGCAACGCTCGATGATGTTTACGACGATGACTCGTCGAAATGTGCTCGGTGCTTGCGTCTTCGCCGACAGATGAGAAACTTGACACAGATCTCGGCGCCGCGGGGGTCTAATATTTAATAGGGTCAATCAGAACAGTCGTGACACCGCAGCACTTTTTAATGATAATTGATGGTAGTCGCCCTTCAGTGATTTATAATGTTTATTAAAGAAATAATCGTTCTTAACGGTTTTATAACTGCTCTTAATACTTGTTCGTCGTCGTTCATCGGAGATGAGGATTCCCTCGGGCGATTAGGAGATCATCGCGCGATTAATTTACCTTGATTCATTAATTAACGATATATTTTTCTTTCTGTTTTAGATCGTGACATGAATACAGCCCCCCTGAAGTGAAGAGAATACAGCGATTTACACGATAATAATCGACGATCGAGTGCATGACGTGGAAATAAAGTAAGAAATCCGAAATAGTTTACACATTATCGCGATGATTGCGATTTCAGTTATTATAGTATTAATTACGATTGAATTAGAACGTGAAATTCATGCAAAATCTGAATTGCAATCATAGATAAAATCGTTTCCCTCTTGATTAAACTGATTTGTATCAATAATAGTAACCCACATTTTGCAGGAGTGAAATGCGATTGCACAGATGCCGCAATTTATCTAATACATTCGCGGTATTCGATTCCCGCAAACGCAATTAATTGTCGCGACTTGAGTAATCATTTCTACAACGGTAAAACGCGCCGGCGCGCCGACGTCCCACGTTAGCCATTATTGCTACCTGATTAATATAAATGATATTAATATTGATGAGAATGCAGATACTTAATTAACTCGATATATTCAATTAAGCCCCGGCTCTACCGCGGCAATTTCCCAAAGTTCATTTTCCGCGAGCCAGGACCATTTTCCAGTTTATTTAGTCGATAACTGTTCCGGTGCGTCGCGGCCATCCTATGTAAATTCGGTTACGGCCGCCATGAGACACCTAACCGCACGAACGAGTGCGCAAATAACGCAAAAATATATATTCAATAAAGCGAAATGTGCGCGCGGTTACGATTACAGCACTCGTGATCCTCGCGGGACTCCGCTGGCTTCCAATTTGTTGACCTTTCATTAGTTATCGGCGCGACGATAAATCGCCGAATGATCGAATTTTCGCATTTCATTCGAAATCACAATTATTCGTCTCTCCCTTTCGTCGCGCCAACTTTTCACTCTTTTTTCCCCTCCTCCGATCTCTCTCTCTCTCTTTTTTTTTTCTAAATCGGATAATCGGATCTCTCTTCGGACCTTTTAATAATTCGCGGCGCGCGAGATTTCTGACCGTGTCGCCACGGTTTACTCGTATATTCCCGGCTCTCACGGTGATTCGCGGTGGTTTAGAACCACCGAGGCACACACCTGTCCGTAATAAAATTCTGATTTCGATGCCGGCGTCAAGCCAGGGGTTGGCAAAAAAGGAAATAACGACAGGTCGCATCCGCGGCCGGATTCGGCCGAGACCGCCGCGTACGTCCCCTCGTAAATTCACCACGAAGCGCACACCCTTGTACCGGCGCCGATCGGCGAGAAAATAAATTCCCCGGGATTGCAACCGTACGATCGGGCTCGTGTAAAAAGGAAAAAGTTTCGCAAAAAGAGGAAAGGGAAGAAAGGGAGAAAATTACGCGCTCTCGCAGTGGACATCCTACTCTCTTCCTCGCTCTTTTCCTTCCTCCCCCCACGTCCTCACCACGTCGCGTCTCGCTTTTTGTCCGCACGAGGAACGGCGGTGGAGCATGTAATCGGATTTCAATGACGATACGTTAACAACATTCGGCCGTCGCCGATCTCGTCGCGTTGTCGGTAAGAAATGAGATTACCTCCGGGGTCGAGAGAAGGAGGGATGTGCATACGCCGTTACGCCAAGCTCGAATGATGCTCCGTCTCTTCGATGTACGAGGATCGATAATATCGGGCCAATCGGTATGCAGACGATGCAATTGAACCTGATAGCGAAGCGCGCCGGATAATGTATGAAAATCTAAGCCACCGCCGTATCGCGCGAAATAGCGTTATTTCAATAGCGAGCACGACGGGGATTATTAACATAATCTTTTTTTTTTTTCACGGGGGACTGTAAATGCTCGCGATTCCGAATTGTATGTCTGTCCACGAAAAGCTTTAAAATAGAATTAAAATTTAAAATCCACTTGAAAGCCAAACTACATATGATAACTTCTGATTCCCAATCTTGATTAGCGGGTGTGCATTATTAATTAATTCTTTTTTTATGCGATTAACTAATTTTACATGTATACACGATAAAAAATGGTCCATCATTTTTCGAATGGAAGATGGTAAGGGGAAAATAGTGCGCGCTTCTTCTCGAGCGAAAATTCAACGTTCATCGGAGAATAGCGCTTGAACGCTGTTAAGACTCGAACGAGCGATCAATTCAACCTCGAAATCAAAATGGAAACCCGCACGGCACCCGTGGGAGATGTTCCCGTTGTCCAAAGGTCGAAGTGCACCGATGCGGAGAAGTGCAAAGGCGAACGAGTGCGCGAGCGAAGAAGGTGGGAGGCAGGAGGGGGAGGGAGGGGGAGGAGAACCGAGCGAAAGAGGAACGAGAGAAGGAGAGAAAATCTGTGAAAGAGAGTGGCGATGTACAATTCGCTTGTTCGAGCGACTGCGCGGACTAGTTTCCAAACTGCCTGCAGCCCCGCTTAAGTCTCTCAATGATCTCTTTGTTTAGCCACGGGATGGCCTTAATGATCGCTTGTCCTCGGTAATGTCACATTTTGTACGGTTTTACACTCCCTTCCGCTCCCTCGTCGGGTTTCCGAGCCCCTTCTTATTGTGTCGCGACGAGTTGCTCGCGAGAGAGAGATGCCTGCCTCTTTTCTCAGTCATTTACAGTCTCCATCATTTCTAACGCTCTAAACGCCGCCGCCGCCGCCGCCGCCGCCACCGCCGTCGACGTTGTTTTGCTTTCATCCCCCTCACGCGTCCATCTGACCTAACGGTAGCCTCCTATCTCTTTAACGGGTCTAGAACAAGTAGGGCGAAACCTAGAGCGAATATGAACTAAAAAAAAATGTGCAGTCTAAAAAATATTTCGAAGATTAATGTCCATTCCTTCCAATGTAAGTTAACTTTAATCTCGGATATTAATTTGCTTTTTATCTTTCTCCAATTCTTACCATTAGAGAAAGATAATAAGTAAATTAAATTGAGATTAAAGTTAATCTGCAATAATAGAAATGAACATTAGAAGATGAAAAGGAGGACAAAAGTGAAATGTCTTTAGACATTTTTCACTATCAGATGTACGTTTCAAATTGACAGTTCAAAAAGTAGACATTATTGATGCACTAATAAAATAATGGATTTTTTTTGTAGCAAGCGAGTTTATATATAATTATAATTCCGCTTCGATTTAAAATTATCTCAAATTCCAACGTCTCATGTGTGTGTAACAAGCGTTATTAAATTTATGTACGGAGTTAATGTTTTTCTAGAATTAATATTAATAATCAGAAGGATTTGCTTCGTACCACGATTTAATAAAAGGTATAAAAAAGTCTACGACAGGCATTCTGCCAGTGATGCGTAGAATTAGATCGCGTTCTTTCGTATTTCGGCCGGTCCTTTGTAAGCATCCACTACATGCGCGAAATCTCTCTCATACATTTTGCGCATACTTATCGCGGATTTGCCGGTGGTACCGACCTCTCCTCTCCTCCCCCTGCCCGTCCCTACGTCCTATCTTCTCGTTCCTTAAACTTTTCATAGTCGCTCGTTTTTCTCGCTCTCGGGGCAAGCTTGCACGCTCGCCCGATATTCTTATGTTAAGCGACGCGAAGTGCCGTCGCGAATAAATTGCGTGGATAATTGCGCGGAACGGTTTTGACTAAGCCCACGTGGAATAACGCGGATACGTCCCATTATGTCGTGAGATATACGCGCCCGGAAAGAGATTTTCGAGACCTTCCTTTAATTGACTGCAACCGTTTACCGTTAGAATAAAAAAAAAATTTAACTAACAGATGCTTATTGCCCCTTAACATTAGAAGCACTGTACCGTTCTGACCGTTCATTCTATTTTTACATTCTATTTCTTATGTAAAAGATAGGATTCTGAAATTTTATAACTTGAGAATAAAGGAAATAATAGATGAAAAGTTATAAAATTTTAGAATTCTATCTTTTACTTTTCATCAATTATTTCCTTTATTCTCAAGTTATAAAATTTTAGAATATCCTATTCCTATCTTTTACAAGAAATAAAATATTAATCTAAAAAATAGAACAGTTAAAAAACGACTGGTATGTCTGGTGTTAAATGAATGCTATATAAATCGAGTACAGAGACATCTAAATTGTTGTTTTTTTTCCGTCAAATTAATCCGTTTTATTTACTAATAGTTATTTACTAATAGTTTTATTTTAGTCAGCAAAATATTTTATTTAACTAATCTATAATACTATCTATCAGATAAACAAGAGCGAAATAAATGCGCTGCAAGGATCTACTTTCCGCCGCGCTCCGCGGCGCTTGTATAGCTTTTACAGCAGCTTTAAAAAATTTGTAGCGCAGAATTCCGGGACGCATATGTTTGAATAGTCGCCGTCTGTCGCACGCTTTATGGCGATTCTGCGAATGTACGAATATAGCTGGGAATTCCGAACGCGACGTCACGATCGCGACTTTGATGCCAAGTATTAATCGTCGGAATTGCTCGGGCGGATTGCGCGGGACGGGCTGTAAAGCTTATTTGCAGCAAGCAGCGGATGTAGGGCTTCTCGTTACAGTTATTTACGTATGGGTTTACTGCCGCGCACGACCGTATATAACGCGGCCTATATCCTAATCCCACGGGCGAAACTCGCACGCATAACCCGCCGCACTTGGCGTTTTCTCCTTCTCGCGAGAGTACCCGCGAGTTCCAGCGGACCATCTGTTTTCTCGTTACGTAAGACTTCTATTCCGACCGATTATCTACTACGCCGCTCCAATATGAGCGCATCGCTGTGAGAACGGGCCTCCTCAGGATGTTGCGGAACAAATAAACCGTTCTTTCCAGCGTGAATGTTATCGCGATCTTTTCTTAATGAATCACCTGATAAGCGGTTATTATTAGTCGCGTCTCATTAAATCATTAACATTAAACGTTTCGACAATCGAGCTGCAATTTAAATCTTTGTACATGAAATTCAGACAGAATTGGCTAAAAACATACACTGAAGGAGAATTTTGGTTAAAAACGGACGAGTCAGAAAAATCTTCTAGGATTGATCAAATATTCTGATTATTATTATAAGTTATGTAGTTATGTAAAGTATTGAGTTTTATTGTAATAATCAGTATATTTGATCAATCCTACAAGATTTTCTGATTCATCCGTTTTCAACCAGAATTTTTTTTCAGTGTGTTGAAAGATCATCTTTGCAAATTTTCGCGATTTCACGATAATTTGCAAATCACTCTATAATGAGTTTTAATATACGCGCGATATTTGCCGACTTTTTGGATTTGAATTTTCTTTTTATTCAATTTATTCGCAACGAAAAGAGTGAATCGTGAGCAGGTAATCACAAGAAATACCAAGAGAGAGTCTACTTTAAGTTAGCCGATTCCGCGTTTATTCTCCCACATGTTTTTTCATATCCCAATTCTTACATCTCATTGAATTTCGGTGATCGCAGACCCGCGCTTTCTCACGTTCTCCGCCGCATTTTCGAGCTCCGGGGAATCCGGAGCGAAACGACGCAATTGAGCGGCGGGCGTCTCAAGGAGCGTGAAGGAGAAGCGAGAGCTTGAGAGGGCGAAGAGAGCGGGCGAAACGGATGAGGAACGGGGCGGACGCGGTGGAATCGCTGTTCTCCGCGCGCGGGATGACGTCATAAAGCTTATTTATACAGCCACACGTTCATGAGGCGTGTTGTGGTCACGGCGTTGTCGCGAGTTGTTTTGCCTCTACGCGCGGCTAGAGCTCCGAAAGTGCGCCGCGCGGCTCGGTAACTATTTTTTTTTAACGCTTCGCCGTCCACCACGAAGCGGCAGTGAGAGGGCGAGAGAAGCGGTGCCCCCCCCTCTCTCTCTCTCGCCCGCGCATGATGCGACCGCGTTTGCTCCGAGACACCTCGCTCCCGCGCGACCCGATTGCGTCAGGTCATCATACGTCGCCGCGTTACGAAATCCTGGAAAATCTACGGGTCCGCGCATTTGAAAATACGCCGAGCGGAAGCGGCGCGACGGCGACGCGGCGCGACGCGCGACACGACGAGGAGAAAACAATAACGTGCTCGGGGAAGAGTGGCGGAATGCGCCGGACGCACGGAATAGCTTCAGCGGCGATAAAAATATTGCGTACGACGGAGATGACGCAACATCCCGCGCCAAACGAGACTTATCAGAGAAGCCGGCCTGGCGACGGTGATGCAAGCGATGCAGCCTGCAGTCGGGTCTCTCGGAAATCAAATTTGCCGTGTGCGACCAAGATGATAAAAAGAAGGCGAGAGATTTAAAGGAAAAGAACAAAATTAGAGTGCTTATAGCTTATATATTCATTTTTTTCTTATCATTGTGTTTTATCGAACTAATTTATTATTAATTTGCAAAGTGCATTAAGGAAATTATTATGAAGTTAATTGAAAAAATAATTATAAAAGCTGTAAAAGAAATGATTAAAGAACATATAATTTTCTTTCAATGCAATAATTATTTTCTTCCCTCGCATCGAAAAGAAATATCTTCTTTATATCATTCCTTTTATAATAATTACACATTGTAATAATTTCTCTATCAACGTTTATGAATTGTACAACTCGTTTGCGTTAGAGAAACAGAGAAACATCCCGGCATCTCTGGCGGCATTTCGCGTTGAATGATTCAACGAGGCAGTCTAATTCTGTAGTATGACTGCTCGCTGCGTGTGCGGAATTCGCCGGCGGTAGGAACCGGGAAGGTCCGTACGCGACGGTGATGCAACAAAGTGGCGCAGTGTTTGGAGAGATATACGCGTTGTTAGATACCGGGCGCATCGTCGTCGTCGTCGTCGTCGTCGTCATCGTTGTCGTTGTCGAAGGTTTACACGGAGACGCCATTCCGCCGCGCGTTCGCGCCGAAAAGCCGCGATTGCGCGTTTCAGGACGGAGCATTGAGACGAGCTCTCACCGACGCTTGTGTGTCGGCGTCAAAGGAACGCGATTACGTCATGCATACAATGAAATCTACGTCTACATCTTCGGCGACCCTTGAGTACGTCGCTGCGAGAGCATCGCTATGAGAGATTACGCGTCCCTCCTGAATTCTGAGGACCCCGAATTCTCTGTCCTCTCCGAACTTGCTAACTGTCACAAAGGGTCCCACCGCGAAAGAAAAACTATCGAAGAGCCATTCGAATCTGCCCGTGTGGAAATTTCGCCGGGCAGCCCATATTTAATATTGGCTCTATACACTGAGAGAAATGTTTTGTATTATGAATTTTGTATCAGAAATTTTGTTGATATATGCTCAAGAAATTTATTTAGTTGCTGTAAACAAATATGTTATTTGCTTATATCTTGTTAAGTCGTTTTGGTTTAGAGAACAAAACAGAATTGTTTAGAGAACTGTTTTGTTCTCTAAATCAAAACGACTTAGCAAGATATAAGGAAATAACATATTTGTTTACAGCAACTAAATAAATTTCTTGAGCATATATCAACAAAACTTTTGGTTAATACAAACATTTCTCTCAGTGTATAGGCATTACTAAGGCATCCAAAATAAAGGCTTGTCAAATTTAAACCTATTTAGGACCTAGTTAGGACTGTTTAATCTACACTGTAAATTCCTATGGGTTACCACTGCTCCTACTCAATATTCAGTTCATTTTACTAAAACAATAAGATAAAATTAGCGACATATTAAGTAAACCTTTCTCAAAATGTTGTTAATTTATCTAATTTAACTTCCACATTAGTCAAAATTTTACCTTTCTTTTAGTCAAAATTAATGAAATATTCAGTAGGAACGGTGGCGATCTATAAAATAGTTAAAAATAACTTAAATTGAATATAATTTGACACTACGAGTTTAACAGTGTAGGCTTGCCTAGTTATACCGTATAGAGTTTCGATTTGATCCAGTTTGAAAAACAATACAGATCCTAAATAGAAAAGTGTGACAATTCTAACTTGGGCTTGAACTACAGTAAGGAAAGTTAACTAGATCCCAATTACAGTCTAAGAAAAATTTTCACACGGGTAGACGCATGGTAAAGACGAGTCGCTCGTTTTGTGTCGGCGGCCACTCGCGTGTTTCGTTAATCGGCGCGTCAAATGTCGGGCTATCATATCGCGATGATAAAGATTCGCGAGGTAGGATCGAGCGAGTGGACTCTCACGAATCCAGGTCATCTCATTTCTCGCGGAGAAAGAACGCACGTGAATCGGGCAAATCATATTTTCCCGAAGCGGATTCTTAGTCCTCCGATTCCCTCCTTCGCCAGCCCTCCCCATCACCGGCAGTTCGCGGAGCGATTATGTTGAAATAACTCGCGGTACGTGCGCGAAAAAGCTTCCATGACTCGGCGGGTGCACGCCGTCGGGCTATAAAGCCGGATAAGCCGGGTGATCTATTTCGCGACGCTGAAATGGCGTCGTCGGACTTTAGCGTCGTCCGGACGGCCGGATGCGCCGTTTTTCTTATTCGTTTCCGTCCTCCCCGCGCGCTCCGCTCCGTTCGATCGATCGCGCTCTCCGTATGGGGACAGTCGGAGGCGCGCGAGACAAGACAAAAGCGCGCCCGGTGTACATCATCGCCCCGGCCAGCGGAATCCTCTCGCGCTCAGCGCCGCACATAACGACGCTAGTAAGATCGGCATCGATCCACGGCAAATTACCCTTTTCACTTCTGCTCTCACTAGCGTCTTATTTATCGGTGGATTTTCCTCTCCGGATATTTTACGAGAGAGCTTGCTCATCGAGCCTTCGTCGCCCCTCTTCTCTCGGCGAAATTAGAAGGAAGGAAGGAGTTGCAGAAAGGAGATAAATTACCTTCTTTCGCGATGTCGCGTGACGAAGCGTAGAGTCCACGTGACGTGATAATATCGTGTCGCCGCGCGAGAATAGTGGACACGCTCGCGGGCTCTTCGTCTTCCTCGTCGTTTCCCCCGACGTTTCCGTCGTCGAGCGGAACACTTTCCTTCGCTGCACCGGCGACGGCGGCCTCCTAATGCATATAACACGCTTATCGATCGGCGCTTGTCTCGTCGCGGATTACAAAGAGCCGTGGCACATGTGGCGAGGTGAGGCGAGACGAGGCGAGCGGCGTCGTTAGTAACGTTGCCAGCGGAATCGCGCTAATCCCTTCTTTATAGGAATTTTCGGAGCGCGATGCGACAATAGGGCTCATAATCGGGGAAATTAAAGAATTATGACGCTCTTTCACAATGGAATTTTGACCCGTTGACTCGTCCAAACGTATAAAGCGAAGTTAAACCAAACACTGTTAAACATTAAAGGATCAAATTTAATCTCTTCTTTGAGTTGAATGAGATGGAATAATACTTCGTTATTTTTAACTACCACGTGAGTTGAAATTATTATTTTGACACAAAACATGTAATTAACATTGTTATTTAACGCTATTGTTTTAATTAAATTACGATATTGAGAGTGGTGGCAATCTAAAGTATGATTAAAAATGACTCAAATTGAATATAATTTGAGTCATTTATATCATTCTTTAGACTGCCACGCTCAATATCGTTAATTTAAATAAAACAGTAAAGTTAAATAACAATGTTGATTATTTGTTTAATGATAAAATAATAATTTGACATGACGGATTTAATCACGAAAGATAAATTACAAATCTTTTACAAATTATTTCTTTATGCATCATATACTATATATTAATTACTAAACATTATCGCCATATTCTGCAAATATTTCGGAGCATTACATCTTAATGAGAATAAATCATTAATTTTTTAGCTAATTGGATCGCGGAAGTTTACGGAAAGCTCTTCGCTTTCGGCCTCATAATTGAAGAACCGTCGGTGTTTTAATCAAGGGAGTATCGGTTCTAAGATGTACGAGGGATATCCTCGGCGCGATAAGACTCGCCTACGAAAGGGGATAAGGGATTATTTTGGCGGTGATACACGCCGAAGGGTGACTCGCAGCTCACTATTACGATAGCAATTACGCGCGCGGGACACCCTGTGGATAATAGGTCCAGCGGTGCGACTTCCCCTTTCTCTCAACCTCCACTTCTCTTCTTTCTCCGGCCATGACGACCGCCACTTTAGATCCATTGCCCTCCGCGTCGTCTTTCCCGTGCCCTCGTCCGCTGCCGCCGCCGCCATCGCGGGCATTAGTTTCAGTTCGGGAACACGGCGCGTATACTCTCGCCGCGCCGCGCCGCGCCGGAGCGGAGAGGAAAAAAAATCGGGTCAACCGTGACTCGGCTCGACTCCGGTGCGCGGTTCCGCTTCTCTTTCGCGTCTCTCTTTCTCCCCGACGGCGCACGTAGCTGCACGAAGGATGCAATTACAATACAATTATCCCTCATCCTCCGCTCCTTCTCTCTTTCTCTCTCTTGTCTATTTTCCAGATTTCTGCCTCGCGAAACTACCTGCGTTAAGAAGGAATCGCATTAGATAGGAGAGAAAGAGAAAGAGTGACCGGGGGAGAGACAGGAAATGGGGAATAACAAGCGGCGAGTGCTTGTTCAATCGATTTCCATTTCAATCGATTCGTTAACGGACCTTTTTTCGCGAGCGCAGTCGACTTTAACCGCCGCAATCCCGCTCCTCTTTGTTTTACGAGCTCGCGAGATTGCAAACGGTTGTAGCATGACTGTAACGCATTTAGGGGTGGAGAGATCGTTAGGTCTTATCGCCGAGATTTATCCTCATTTCGTTTCGCGCGTCGATGCGATATGTATGATTTCTTACTTCTCTCGTCTGATTGTGTGAGCTTACCTTCGCAGCAAGCCGTACGGCCGGTGACCGGTTTTACTTTGGATTGGATTTATGAGCTTCTGAGCAGTTTTGCGCTTATATATATATATATATCGATCCCTTCGGGCAGCAATAAATTTCCTATCGTTTTAAAACGCGGATTATAGATTCACTCCCTTCCCGATTTCCCAGGTGGCCGCTATCTGGTATTTCCCCCGTTCGCTTTCAGCGAAACGATCGTTCTCGCTCGAATGTTTTTAATTTAAACAATCGATTACTAATGACGAGTGAGAGAGGGAGGGAGCTTTAGAGCTTCTCGCACTGAAATTATTTTGAATAAAATACCCGGCAGAGTAGTTCCACGGAATTACATGGCTCGCCCGGCCGCCGACGGCGCGGCCTCGCCTGTCGCCATGTCGAATGAAAGCGTAGAAACGTTAATGACAATAATAAAGCTTTCAACGATGTCTTTACACGTCGTTAATTCGAGCACGGTCGAAAAGGCGAGGATTGGCGATTATAACGGGGGAAAGAGGTATAAAAGAAATAGAGCGTCGAAACCGCAAACTCGGTGCGATTTGATAGCCGTAACCGGCCGGAAATACATTAGAACCGGACGCTGGGTCAACTTCCTGTCAAACGCCGGCACGCCCTTTTTTGCGCCCGTCTCAGTTTCAGTCTCTCTCTCTCTCTCTCTCCTTTCCGCCTTCCTTTTTATGAACAAACGACCACGGAACCGTAGTAGCTTAACTCTCCGGTTTTGTTGGCAAAACGTGCATCATTATACCGTTACATAACCCACGGACAGCTATTTCCGATGCACATTAAGCGCTTTTGTATACAGGATGTCCCGAAATTGCCGCGTGATATTTTTACAAAAGAATCCTCCGATTTCATTTCAGGTCAAAGTTCATCAAGTTACTCTATAAATGTTTCAGTAGACTTAATTACGTATTTTTTTTTGTTATGGAAACGTGCCATTAGAATATTGTTTTATTACGCTTACGTAGCGTGTCCCGTGGGTCCTGTACCTTCAAACATTTATATCGCCGCGGAGTCGTAACAGCGGCGATTAACAGCGTGCAAAATGTGCAAATAACACGGGCGCAACAAAATCATAATCAAAAGGCAATCTTCGGGTATTGATGAAGCCAGTCGAAAATTAAATCGGCGCAGAAATAATCTCGTTCACGCGAGAACAATTGTTTTGCCGAATATACGGTATAAATTCGGCCACACGCGCGCGTGTAAAATGTAACGCAGCGAACCGGAAAATGGTGTCTCGAAAATATTTCGCAAAATATCGCTCCCGCCGTCCGAACGTCGGTCGATCGATCATCCGTGTAGAGGCTCGGGAGAGGGGTCGGGATAAATGTTCCGTCAAACCCGCTCATAAGCGTTTTTTCGACCGTTTCGCTTTTCGGTCATCGCTCTCGTTATATCCAACACCTACGCAAAACCTAGGCACGTACTTGAGAATTGAGAATCGCGGAGGAACAGTGGGGGATTGACGTCGGCAGTCGGCCTGTTAATATCTTTTGATTAATTTTGATTATTCGATCAATATTTTAACTGATAAAATAATTTGTGATAATTTTCAAAATGCTACTATTATTTTATAATTAAGTAAATACCGGCGCATGTACACAGAAAAATATATACTATGTACGAGTAAATATAGTTAATTTAAGTATTTGATAGATACGTTTATACATATATTAGCAAATCTATCATAAATTCATCATAAGCGTCATATTTATTTAAAACATATTCAAGACTTGTGACGAGTATATCTTAAATTATTATTTAAAAAATATTCTTTGTTGAAAATTATTACTTAAACAAAATAAAATAAAAAATAATTGGGTTTTCTTGTCTGTAGAATGATATTTTTCTATGTGTAGGACTCACAAATGATATTTTGCCTCGAGTCTTCAGGACCAAAAATAGAAATTCTGTATTTCGTGAGATCGATGCTACGAATATCTTGGAAGAGAGATCCGAACCCATCTTGTTTGCATCCGTTAACCCTATCCTCGTGAAGGATCGATTGATCTCGGTTGAAAAGCGGAGGCTCGAGAGACCGGCCGAGTCACACTAGGAAATTCGATAGCGATTTCGCCGAGCGCGAGAGATGAAGAAGGCTCCCGAGGCCGCGATTCTCAAAGAATTTCCGGAGCACGGTCCTTTGAGCGACACTTTTATCGGATCTATATGTCTTGATGGACGGTGATTTTTCTTCTCGACGACCGAGATTCTACACGCGTGTGTTGTATGCGCGAAATAAAGAGCCAAAAGCCCGATATTTTTAAAATACGCTTCGCTGAAGAATGCATGCTTCTATCGGAAATTAATCGGGGAACTAATCGGCGCACTTGATCGGCTCAAAATCAAGGCAAAGGACGCCGACGAGGTGCAAAGTAAGTTTTCGTAATCTCTGTCGCGCTTACAGCCGCGAATTAAATTATCATCGGCGGAAAAAGGTCAACGCGAAAATCCGTCCGGGAAGCTGTCATTAAAGCGGAAACCCGCGGCGCACATCCTTGTACAAGTTTCGCCGTGTTGTCTGGGCAAACAGTCGGGCTGAGCTGTGAGTTTCTGCCGGCGGAAGTGGTTGGAAATTAAAATAACGCCGCGTCTTCCGCTATTCTGGCGGTTCGTCTGTTTATCTATTCCAAGCTGCATATCTAAACGGAAAATAACGGTCGGCCGGTGCATGTGCCCGGGGTATAGCCTGAATAGGTACACGGAATATCATAGCCGCGCGAGCGCGACGTGGATTTTAGTGAGGCAGCCGGAATAACAAACGGTTCTCCGCGCGAGCGCGGCGACTCTCGCGCGCGCGCGACGGCAAAAGAATATTAATCCTTTGCCCGCGCGCTCGCGCGGCATCAGCGTATTCAACGTCAAGCCAACGTTGTGCGTTGTTTGCCCAACCGAATCATACGCAAGTAAGTTCCCGACTTGCATGATTAATGCCCTTCCCGAAAGTTGCCGCGCACCGAGTCAACATCACGAGTCCGGCGACAACGCCGCGGCGCTGTCGACTAGAGATTTTGGAGTTGAAAGAAATAAAAAAGAGAGAGAGAAGAAAATTCCTCCAGCATGCGAAAATCTCGTTAATTGGAACGTTTCTCGTTTTCGGAGATACGTCAGTCGGCTTCGCGTGTTTCCGCTTTGACGTGAGACTTCAGATTGACCGGCGATAACCAACGGCATTTCTCTCTCTCTCTTTCTTTCTCTTGTTCCCTTCGAGATCTTTTTTTCCCCGTTCTTCTCGTCACCGCCGTCCGTGACCGTCCCTTAGTGCCGAGGGATACGCTCACACGTCCCACGCGATCGAGGGGATGAGCGGCCCGGACAAAGAAACGAGACGAGTCCCAAAGTCAGGGGTCACCGCGGACCAATTTCAGCAATGCCGGGCATTTAAATGGAGCCGGAGCCTGACGTAATCTCCTATCTCTCCTCTTGATGCTCGCATTCCACGAGAGCGGTGATGATCACTCTTCTCTCTCTCTCTCTCTCTCTCTCTCTCTCTCTCTCTCTCTCTCTCTCTCTCTCTCTCTTTCTTTCCCTCCATCTCTCGCTCTCTGCTCTTCTGCGTGTATGCGCGTGCATGCACGCCAAATGAAAGCGGCTCTCTATCCTCTTCTTCACGGTCGGGCCTAGCCTCCTCTGTTCTGCGCTTCGTCCGCGCCGTTCCTCCTTCGAGTGAGCTCTCGCTATCGTGCGAGTCATCGCACGATCGCGCGCCGTGCGCCACGAAGAAAGGGCGCCTTTCATGAACATCAGAGGAACAACGTCGGCGCGCGTTCACGAGCCTCCTCTTCGTCGTAGTCCGCCCTGCCGCCGCGCATACGGAAAAGTTCGTGATAGAACGGCGGTTTCGCGGCGAGGGGAGGGGGGAGGGGGGATTTCATAAATCGCGTTTAACAGAGCGACGCGGAGAAGTGACACGAATTTTAATTCGGGGCTCCGATGCTCGCGCGGCCGAGCGACGCGTGATGCGTGTGCGCGGCGACGTTGACAAAATGCTTCAAATGAACGTTGAATCAACGTTGAATAAATACCGACCCGCAAATTGGTGCGGCGGCACATAATAGCTGTTACGTTCAGTAATGTTTCAACGTAAATCCGGTGCTCCTATTATCGTTATCCCCGAAGAGGGAAAGAAAAAGCGATAAAGGGGAACGAGGAAGCGGGCGCGCGCGTGCGACCGGGTCATTTCATAAGTTGCTTTTTTACAGAGCTACGCGACCCCGTAGCTTGCACGTTAAAGCGAATTTTAATTTGGCTTAAGCGTGTATTTTATGCGGCCGAGCAGTAAAAAGAGAAACCCTCGAATCACCGCTGCAGTGAATAAAATACGCGCGAGTGAAAAATACTCGCGTTACCAGCCGTCACGTTAAAACGTTTTAATGTAAACGTTAATTATAGCTAGTTGATGCGAATATTTTTGCCGCGCGTCTTAGAGATCTGTCTAAGACACTAGGTTACTACGTAACAATACGCCTCTTCGTTGTACTTGGAATAATTGCACTTTTCTCTTTTTCTGTTGCAGATCCGACGATTCTCTTATCCAGGGAAGAATGAATATTGCGCGGCTGGATGATACACGCATCTGAGGGGAGCGACTTTTCGATAAAATTCTTTCAAGAGGATCAGATTTAATTTCTAAAATAGTTTAGACGTTCTATCTACAGATTATCGAATCATATTTATAAAAGCGAGACCCAGAGATACTTCTAAAAGTGCAAGCGAGAGCCTTTGTTTTAAAGTAGGAAACACGGGGCAAAAATTTAATATCTTCGTACTCGGTCGAAACATTTATCTCGACAGGGGGAACAAAAAACGTTTCGCTCTGTTTTATTCATACGACCCGATGTTGTTGCTACGTCCAACGTCAATGGGAGGACCGAGGTGCACTGAAGAAACGGAAAAATGCTGGGCGTTACAGGCGGGCCTGACTCTTTGCTCGGCCCGTACTCTTAATGTTGGGTGAGCAAAGTTTCAGGTGTGTTTGTGTCGCCGTAACGTCGTAACGTCGCAGCGAAACGGAAATAGCCCCTTTATACGATCATCATCGGAGCTCCGTCTCGGCGTGTCTTGACGTTACTCTTACGCCTGAAATTTGCTTTTTTTACCTGGCCTCTGCGCTCTCTTACTTTGAGAAAATAAAGGTGAGCAAAGTTTCAGGTGTGTGAGTGCGTTAAACTGGTCGGCCGCCGACACGCCATTTAAATCACAATTTTGTAATGGCCGTCGAAGACAATTCACGAATGGCCGCTAATTAAAGTCATTGTAATTTCTCAAAAGCGACGAACAAAAGGATATACGCGATGGAATTGTTTCACGATAACACGATATTATTGTTCAATAAATTACTCTGAGTACCGTAGCGAAATTCAGGCAAGCGGGATCAACTGAATTAATTAATTAAATTGTACTTTATTATGCAATAATTAGCTGTTGTTTATTTGGACATTTCCAATGCTCACGGCTATTGATACATTGTATATTTGTATTTAAAGATGCAAGAATTCACATCAGATTCAACTTTTATCAGCATTTTAGTGAATAAATAATATTGCAATTGCTGAATTGTCAAACGTGTTTACAAGGTTTTGTAATTATTTACTGAAAAATGTGCAATAGATAACGTACAATTACAAAGATCTGCCATCGTTCGATCACAGCGTTAAAGAATGAAAAAAATTATTTTATTTATGCGATTTACTATAAACCATTTATAAATATCATGTATCAATTGATCATACTGATAATGTAATAAAATACAAATAAATGCATTGATCAGCGATGAAACCTCTCATATTCAAAACAAAAAAAAAGATGCTGCGAACTTCAAATAGCTCAGATTAATTAAGCACTGAGATAAATTTTCGACCATCAAAATGGAAAATTTATTCACCGTAATATCCTATAATTACATTTCTCGCCATGTACAAAAATAAATTTTACCAAACTCAGCAACTGTTGCTACATGTTTTACTTTACCCACTCCTTCCTTATTTCATTCCGATGTTGATTAATAATTTGTTGATTAAAAAGCAAATATAGGTAGAGTTTTTTATGAACAAATGAAAAAATAAAGAGAATTTTAATCTTAAAATGTACATGCAAGCTTTCGAAATATTCTTTGATTAAACAAAAAATATCAGATGGATAAATTACATTTATTAAGAGCGACATGTTTATTGATTGAATACTGATATACACCGAATTTCAGCGCAATACAATATCTTTCGTTTTCAATTTATTATCTGGCATTACAATAATGTAAAATAATTGTTTCTGATTATTGCGTTTATGAGTAACTTTCATCATGCATTTAGTCGAAGTCATTTAGATTAATGCTATTAATTTACATTAATTATTAATATAACAATAAACTATCGCGCGGTATATTAATTTTGCATCGATATAACACAATCATGCAAATAGAAAGCGACAAATGAAATAACAAATGGAATTATCGTAATTTCTGTCGCGATCGATACTAATAATTTATAAAATATATTGTTTTCAATTCAACCCAATATCAAAGAAAAGCGCCATTAAAGGTACTATCTGTGTTTATTCCCTGTTGCATCTAGAGACTTTTTCTAACTTCCAACTTTTTTATATTAATTTTCTTTTATTTTAGCGATTACTATTTTTAATACCAAAATATATTAAATGCTAAGAATTGTATTTTTATACAATATTCCGTTTATATTTCTTCGATACAATTAACATAGTATCGCTCGATTGGACAATTGGATTATATCGCGCATTAGTTGTTTCATGTTGGCAACCATGACCGAAGGCAGAACAGACGACGGACGAGCAGCCATTTTGCATGAGTGTGTCGCATTGGAACGAGTTTGGTCCAGAGTATCCCGGCAAGGATGATAAATTCGGCAAGTACGGTCGCTCGCCAGGCCGTAAGGAGGTTCACGACGAGCGTGGTTCGCAGGGGTGGTCATCATGATCCCTATGACGGCGTTGCCGGATATGTAAGTGACGAGTTTGCATGGTTGCATAATGTCTCGTGGTGCGAGGCGACTACGTCTAACTGCGATATTCTTTCTTGCAGAATTTCCCGTTCTCCATGAAAAATAGGCACGTACTGTTGGCTAAGATGGTACTCTACTGGACCAGCGGAGCCTGCCTTCCCTACATATATGTTCGCTATCGTCTGATGAAATAAGCTTCTAATACGTCAAATGTGTCATCCTGGTGAATCAGGTATTTTATAACGTATCCTTAGCTTTCGCGCGTGAATGCACGTTAATGCGGTGTATGTTCATGATTAGTTGACGAGCAACTGATAATCGTTTCAATTGTCACTCTGTTTTTCAGATTATCCTGTATCGCACTAGTATGATATCCTGCACCAATGTTGCGAGTGTCATTTGATTACGCTAGGATAATACAATAGGAAATGTATTTATTGGTAATAAAAACGATTTATTAATATCTGATGCTATCCATCAGATGTGAAAACTTATTAAAATTGTTATATTTCATTGTGAACTGTTAATTCTACGGTTAATAATAATTCATCTAGTACTATCGAGAATTTAGGTTTTACTTTGCCACAAATTTTGTTTCCTTCCTTGCGCACTGTTAGCAAGTCAATGAGTTAATAATCACGTTTCTAAATGTTGAAAAGATAATCACTGTATGCGATAAAAAGAAAATTCTAGATAATTAGATAAGATAAAGATATATAAAGAAGGAAGAATATACATTGAAATACAGAAATACATTATATAATCATAATATCTCTTTGCACTCGCGCATATACTATGCATATTACATTTATTTATAACATACAGTTCATTATAGTAAATATAATTAACGCACTATTTAGAGTATCTAGTTGTCTCTTAAAAATAGATGCAACTGGATGAATGTTACATAGTTTTTCAGTTAATAATTGAGCCTAAAATATCTTACAACTTTTTTTAAACTATGTGACTACTCTTCTGCGCTATTCACAGTATGTTTTCTTAGGCATATGTATTTTTAATCATGTGTCAAAATCACATTCTGGCAGCTGCGGTCCTTTACGATACGTTTGTTTTGGATAATCTACATAAAATTGTGATACTTTTATTACATATAAATACGTGACGTTATTATTTTATGCGAAATCAATACTTACAGTTGTTATAATCTTCGTGAGACCGATAGGAGTCTGGGTAAATAATTGGAGCATTTTTTATACGATGCGATTCCCATTCGTCCTCGTGTGCCTATAGCAAAATGAAACACGAAATTAACTTTCAATAATAATTTTGCTAAATTTATAATGAAGATTTTATTAGAGACATCAATATCAAAATATTTTACGCACGTGCATCTTGTCGTATTTTCTTCTTTCGTTTTGTTTTCGTCGTTTTTTATTTACATAAAACTTTCCTTTCTTTCTCTTAATTTTATACTCGCTGTCCCATTGCTGATCTTCATTTTCACTCGCATCCCTAATTAACAGTTGCTCCTCCACGCGTTTCTGTAAAATAAAAAGTAGACTATCAGTTTTAAATTATTTCTCGTTTAAGTTCTAATAACTGTATCGCAATTTTACTTCTGGTTCAAACGCGTCTTCCTTAGCGACAATACCAGCTATTCGCTTTATGCCGAATTTCTTTTTCGCGCAGCAAATTATCCACAGAAATAATAAGCACATCAATACCATTACACCAACACTTGCTAAAGTTACCATTACAGCGGAGAAAGAATTCCAAAGCTGCAAAAGGAAACGATTTATGTATGCAACAATACGCCGCGCTAATATGAACCAAAATCAAAATATGAGATTAATAATTTCGCATTATATATTTTACGAATTTAAATATCTACCATATTGTAACAGCCTTTCGTCATTGGATTAGTGCACGTGCGACAAACTCTAGCGCCGTGATTCGGCTGATACGTGCCGGGCGGGCATTTTTTACAGTGCGATATTCCGTCCTCGCTATAAGTGCCCATGTTACAAGGAACTGGAAAAATCCGCTAGTTGTTAATTTATTACATTGTATTGATTCTTCCGATACGCGCGCGAATCACGTACCACAGCGTGTATCACGAAGACCGTATCCCGCTGGACAGCTGGAGAACACACCGACATTGCTGGCTCTCCCAACGGACGCGTTTGCATCGGTTTTCCCTCGCTTCTGTCTTGTGAACGACGATTCTTCGACGATCGGCACCAGCCTCTGCTCGTAATGCGGTAATCTGAAAATAACTGTAGTTAAAGAACTCTATAGAGATGTATTGTGAGTTAATGTAAGGCCGCAACGTTCCTCTGTTTTGCGATAAAATGATAAATAATATTTATTAATCATTTCATCATATCTTACATACAAAGAAAGATATCTTCTGAACAGGAAATTCAAAAAATGAATATAATAGAGCTTGAAATATAGATATGAATGTAATAGAGCTTGAAATATAGCTTGCATATAGATAAATATACAAAATAATAGTAGGTGAAATTAATTTACACATTGTAAGAAAGCAGAGGACACATTGCGGCAAAAAGAAAAACGAGTATATTTTTGTCAACTAACTAATCTTCCCGAGGAAGATTTGCAAATTTTTACTCAGTACTAGCGAGAGTTTATCTTGAATGGCTTTGAGACAGAAAACGTTGCAGTGTTTGAAATCGATCGTCATCAGTTTAACAATATGCGACGGCACTAGCAGAATATTTACTGTAATCTGTAATCAAAAATAGTCCACATTAGCGGATTAATATACAAAAATCAGGAAGAATGTATCTACATTTTATGTAAGGAAACGTACTTGATGACGGGAGCAAGACGGCGCTAAGACGTAAGCATTGCAGATCCGTTGAATATCCGTTTCGCATATGACGCTGTTCAGTTTTAAGGGTAGATACGTCACAAGGATTTCCAAGTCCCTTTCATCGCACGATCGTACGTGATAACGACCCTCGCCGTGCACCACGTACCTCGGCAGCGTGACAACTGCAAAAGATCTCTTTTAGTTCGGCGAAGTCAAGCGTTTGTCGCTTCAAGCTCGTTAAGGTATTCAATCAGTAATCAGTAATGCACACCTTGCAAATGGATTTCGTAAGTGGCCTCTACGGGCTCCTCATTGTCTGGGCTCATGTACGTCACGACGCAGGTGTAATTGCCCGTATCTTTCGCGTTCACGTTTTGCAATTCCAGATCGCCGTTTTCTGCCACGAAACCTACGACAAATGATTTCATGAATTCCTTCGTACCGAAACTTTCTTTCGAATTCAAATATGACAGAATTGTACCGAAAAGCGCGACGCCGTCCGTTCTTTTCCACGTGTAACTCGGTCTAGTGGCACTTGACAGCCAAGTGATACCGTCGCCGTCTTGATTACAGGGTAAATTGAGATTAAGACCGGGTAACGAAACAACATCGTGATCTGAAAAAACAGATTCCTCTCTTATATCGTTATGTTTGTTTTTGCACGATCGATGTTAAATATTTGAAAAGTTTGCAGCAGAAATACCGTCGTCGAGTTTCAAATTGTTCTTAAAATTATCCTCCAGCTCTTCCAGCTTGATATATTTCTGGCTCTTCAGCGACTCGACGTTGTAGTGCGGTTGTGGAAATTCTCGAGCCTCCTCCACGTCGGAATCCATCGAGATCACTATTTTATTCTGGATCTTTTTATACTCGCTGCAATTAAGTGTCTTAATTTCAACCAACGGGAAGCTCGTTCTGTCCAGTAGAGATTTTATGTTATTAACTACGTTTGCGATGTCACAAATGCAATCGAGGCAATTATGGATTTTTCTTTCATGCGGCGCAGATGTCGATATATGTTTGTGATCAATGATATTAAGATACGTTACTTTCTCAAGGCTCTTCTTGTCGTGAGTTTTTTTCATTTGAGGACTCACGATCGTCATCTTTTTACATTTATTCTTTTTATTCGCGACACAATTATCTGTATTATGAAGAGAGTGCGAATTAATGTTTCGTAACATTCGCGATTTTGCTGCTTGTTTCTTTTTATGTTTGTCCGTAGTATTTTTACGCTTAACAATTTCACGCTTCAATTTGCTCGCATTAACGTCGTACAGCTTGCGGCTCTTCCTTGTTATTGAATCTTCATTGCCGGTATGCCGGAAATCGTTAAATCTCGTCGTTCTCCTTCCCTCGTAGTTTCGCTTGGAATAATTCGATCCGTGCAGCTTTTGCTTTAATTTCTCCGCTGTTACTCTAGGTTGCTTCGTTCTTAGCTTGTAACGCGACGCATTTTTTCTCGTAACGTGTCTAAGATTGGCATTTCGCTGTTCGATAGAAACGTTTTTCCTATGAACGTCCCGTTTGTAATAAGATATATTAGACTTTACTTCGCCGTTTCTTTCGTTTTTAAGAATAATGTCGAAACAGGTCGTCTTGGTGATAGATTTGTTGATGGTTTTGCTTTTATCAATCGTCGTATGTAATACAGCTGACGGTTCCGTGACGAAGTCGAGTTCCCAAAATTGAGTGCCGCCTAAATGATATGTCGTACTTTTTAATACAGCTGACGGTTCCGTGACGAAGTCGAGTTCCCAAAACTGAGTGCCGCCTAAATGATATGTCGTACTTTTCTCGGTGGGCCACGCTTGATTTAATAATTTTCTTTCATTTTTTGACTTTCTCTTATCCTTGCCTTTGTTACTTAAGAATCTCCCATTGTGTGTTCCAGTCGATGTTTCGTGTTCCTCATAATTCATATAATCTACAATATTAAAATTGTATATTAAAAGGAGAGAGAGAAAGAGAGAGAGAGAGAGAGTGTGTGTGTGTGTGTGTGTGTGTGTTTGTATTATAATATCGAATGCCACACAAGAAAAGAGATTCTCTAATACTGCAATAAAATCTTAAAAGTAGAGATAATATAAAACATTTTCAAATAAAATCTTTTCTATAAAAATTACATCTTTATAAAATTTTAAAAAAGGTTTTCTCTAAAAAAATAATAGTATTAGAAAATTACCTTTTAAAAAAAGTTTTACAAAGGCAGTAATATTAAAAAAAATTGTGTCATTTGCCAACAACGTAATGATATAATATAAAAATATACAAACAAACTTTATAGAAAAATTACGATATTTGAAAAATTAAGGTTTTTTTATCATACTATCTATCATATCATTGATGTAATCTGCATCTTCCATTTTTTTCTCAGTTTTATCTGCTAATTCATCGTCATCTTTTAGATTATCATCCTCTTCAATCTCGTATGGCGTTATAATTTTCCTATCTTCCCCAAAATTAGTTACATAATTGTCGTCATTTGAATCAGATAAAATCGCTGTTAGTTCATCTTCATCCGGTTTAGCAGATACTATTTCATGCGTCTGTTTGTCCTCATTATAATTGAGATGTAATACGTTTACCGTGAAAAATCCATCTTCTTCGATTATTGCAGCCGTTGTTCTTTGACTTGAACTATTGGACGTACTTTTTCTTGACCAAAATCGTACATCGTTATCTATCGTTGAAACGTCTCTCTTCCGAACATTTGCTTTATCATCGATAGGGAAATTACTTTTTTTTGAAATTAAATCATATCCGAAGAAAGCGTCTCTCTTTCTATATTCCTTATTATCCAACATAGACGTCGCGGTCGGTTGGAAGATATTTTCATAGTGATCAAGAACACGTGGTTCATATAGAGAAGTTTTATCTTGAAAATAGCTAGTCGTATTCTCTCGCATGTCAGTAATGGCTGTAAGCTTTTTCGGAAATTTCCTCATCTTTCCGTAGATTCTAGTGAAACCTTTAAAGTGTCGCAGTGGCTTCGTGGTTTCGTTGCTCAGCCATTCGTGATGCAACAGCTGCAGATTGTTAATCTTACGTGTAGTCTCTTTCACCCTTCTGCGACATCGAATATCTGATGGAACGTTCCATCTGGGTCTTCTAATTTTTCTTGTACTTTGCAAAGCGAGAAGTCTTCTGCTTAATTGACCGACTGATCTCTTCTCTTCATTTTTTTCAGGAAAGTACGATAGACAGGTCTTTTTAGTCACAATGTTTCTTTTTTTATCTAAAGGAATCGTCGTATTTTCCAGAACGTTCAAACATATTCGTTTCGTCACTATCTCTTCTTCTTTCTGTGTAACTGCTTCTTCAGGAACATACATTGTCCATTTCTTTTCTTGGATATCTTTCATTTCTGTCTGTCGAGATGTTACCATTTTTGCAGTCGTTCGATTTTCCATCTTTTCAGTTATTTTTTGCGTTGTTAATTGGACTGTTATAGAGGTTTTTTCAGTCGGCGGCACTGGCGTTGATAAACTTGTAAGCGTAGTGGATTTTGCAAATGATGTAACTGACATTATTTTCTTTTTAAATTCCTCTATGTATTTTTCAAATTCCATTATATCTTTCTCTAATCTTTTCTCTCTTTCCAGTAAAATCTTTTCTCTCTCCTCTAATTCGCGCTCTTTCTTGCGTAATTTTTCTTTCAATCTTTCTATTTCCTTGTCGTACTTTATCTCTGTAGCTGTGATAATTGCCAAAGTAGGTGAAGTAGTTGTACCAGTAAACTCTAATGTTGATAAAGTGAATAAAGGCTTATAAATATCTGTATAAGTCGCTGTGTATATTTCTTCTGTAGTGTACCAAGTAGGGGTTGTAATTTGAGCTATACTGGCCTCCTCAAATGTTTCACTAAACGTAATAATAGGTAAAGTAATGAACTTCTCGGTGGTCGATGTAATCGGGCTAGTAATGGTAGGTGAAGCGAATAAAGATTCGCTAAAAAGAGTTACATAACTTGTAGTATACATTTCTTCGACAGTATAAGGAGTCACAGTTTCAACTGAAGTTAAACCGATGCTATATAAATCCATGATAGATGTAGTGATGTATGGCGTCAAAGTTACATAATCCGTAATTTGCACTTCTGTAAAGTACGTAATAGATGTGCTTTCCTCTGTAGTATAAAATATAACTCCCTCCGTTTCTTCTGTAGCGTATGTCGTAGGTGTACTTTCTTCTATAATTGCTGTCTCCGTAGTGTATGTCATAAACGTGATTTCTTCTGCGATACTAAATAAAGGTATTTCAGTTGGAACCGTAGTAATTTCGATTAAACT
Organism: Tetramorium alpestre; assembly: GCA_021460005.1. Taxonomy (NCBI): domain Eukaryota; kingdom Metazoa; phylum Arthropoda; class Insecta; order Hymenoptera; family Formicidae; genus Tetramorium; species Tetramorium alpestre. Next base: position 71,168 of record JAJVSH010000057.1, on the reverse strand, counting down.
TGACGTAGTAACAAACGTTTCGAGAGCAGGGGATGTGACTTCAATCTCTGTAATCGATACAGTTAATTTTTTTGGACTAACAGTATAGACAGGAGTTGTGATAAAGACAGTGACAGTAGACGTAACATAGCCCTCGGTTATACCAATCATTGTAACATTCTTCGCTTTCTCATGCATCATTTTCTTGCGTTTCTCTTTTTCTATGTCCCACTGTTTCTCCCGTTCCTTCAGCCTTTCTTCCCTCTCTGCCAGCTCTTTCTCTTGTTTTTTGAGATCATCGAGTCGCTGCAATAATTGTTCTTTCTGTTCATCTCGTCCGACAGTTTTGCTTGTCGTAGTAAATATAAGTTCAGCTTCGGACGTGATAAACGGTGTGAAAATAGTCTCTTCTTCCGTCATCGCCAAAGTGGTAACTTCATAACCGGTTTTAATAATACCTTCTGTTTCGAAAGATGCAGTACTCAGGGTCGTCGTGTGCACTTCAAAAGCTTCCTTCTCAGTCAACGTCGTCAACGCCGGTGAGACGAAGAAAGAAGTTAACTTTTCCGTAACCTCAGTCTCTGCTGAAACTTCTTCTGAAGCCGTAGTCTTTTCCAATACAATCTCCGGAATTTTTTTAGGCTTTGTAGTGAATTTTGGCAAGGTAATATTTCGCCATATGTACGTGAAACGTTCTAAATCCGTGTACTTGGGCGAAATTGTTAGGTATTCAAGCGGTTCCGTCGGAATTGTGAAGATTGTCGAAGAGGGAAGAATATATTCTTCAGTAGAGCCAAAAGATAACCACGTTGTCGATTCTGTCTTTTCACTCGCAGTAGACATTGTAAACTCTGTTGTCGCTTCAACCGTTGTTATATTTTCAATAATGGTTGACGCGAATGTTTCCAAGGCAGAAGTAACTTCTTCTTCGGTATAAAATGTTCCCGTAGTTGAAGTTACATTCGTCGATGTAATCTCAGAAGGTGTTGAGTATCTAGTAAACTCTGAAGTTTCTATTTCATATGAAGTTGTTGTACCTGTAACAAAAGGCGGAGTTCTTGCCTTTTCTTTAGGCAGTTTCGTATATTTTACCGTCGCAGTTGTCCTTTCCTTCATCGTGGTTTCGTACTCGTCATAATAATACCACTTGCCAGTCGGGATTTCAGTGTCGTATCCTTCGTATTCTTCATATTCTTCATATTCGTAGAAAGGTTCTTTCGCTACGTAATATTCCGTTTCAGCTTCTAATGTTTCCTCAGTAATCGCTGTCGAAATTGAAACAACGGGATGGATAAACGATATTATAGAACTCTCTGTAACGTACGTTACCGATGGACTTTCAGTTATTGATATCGTAAACTCCTCCGATATAGTTTTTGGTAATACAGATATAACTTCCGGCGTAGTGGCAGGCGTTTCCAACGTAATTAATATCGATAGAATAGATTCGGAGAATGGAGCAAGTGTCACGGCGACTGTAGCTTCTAAGATCGTTGTATATTCCGGTCTTTCAGTAGTCAGCAACAACGTCGTTATTATCCAACTCGTTTCCGTAACTTCTGTGACAGTTTCTTCCAGAAGTGAAGCAGTTGTCACAGCTATTGTAGGCACCAAACTGCTTGTCTCTATTGCCGACATTGTACTTGTTTCAGTGGAGATCAATGTAACTTCCGAAAGTGTCGATATTCCCTCAATTATTGTTACAGGAGTAACGGTGACGATTTTTTTAGTCGATAAAATTTCTTCGGTTATCGTGGGCAAAGTAATTGTTGCGATTGCGAGGGGAGGTGCTTCTGTAGTCAATCCAATAAAAGAAAGAGTAGTAAACGACGGTAGATACGTCGTTGTTGTTTCTCTTGTAATAGTGACTTCTGTAACCCAAGTCGTATATTTTTCTGTTATTAATTCAGTTGTACTCGTAACTGTTGCTATTTCTTCTTTCGTACTTTCATAATATTCTTCGGTTTCTTCTCTTGTAGGAGACGTCATAACTTCAGTGGTCTCTGTTAAAAGAAATGAAGTAACTGAGGCAGAAGTAGTTTCGTAAGCCGTTGTTCCGGTACCTACTACAACAGGCGTCGTAATTGGAATTTTAATGATAGAAGGCGTTGTTATTGTAAAATATGAGACCGGAGATGTACTTTCAAAGATCTCTGTTGTAATTATGCTAGCAGTTGTACTGGAAATTGTCGCATTCCCGGTCGTATATGTTGCGACAGATGATGTAGTCAGGAATGTTTCCACTGTAGATTCCGTTGTAGAAATTGGTAATATAGTTGTAGTTTGAACCATCTCAAGTGAAAACGTCGTAAGTATTGAGGAAGCTGTAGTCTCTTCTGTCAAAATCTTAGAAAGCGTAGTACTCGGCGTTTCACTTAGCGTCGTGCTTGTAACCAGTGATAAGGGCATAGTCGTTGCTACTTTCCGTGATGTAGTTGACATTTCAGTTTCCAAAGAAGTTATAACAGATCTTTCCGTCGTAGTCAACGTGCTAGAAATTGTTGTATACGCCGTTTCACTTACTGTCGTATTTGTTATCAGCGTTTCTAACAATGTTGTCATTGTTAATTTTAATGTAGAAGCTGTGATTTTGCCAGAAGTTGTAACAGGTGTTATCGAAGAAATTAAAGCGCTTTCCGTGGCTGTTTCCGTGGTAAAAGTTGTAAGGAAAGTAGTCAGGCCTGATGTCGAAAAACCTTCTGTCGTTGGCACAGATGACGTTGTACTCTCTGATGTTGTAATTAACTCAGTTGTAATATGCGTAGTCGAAATCACTGTAATTTCAGTGGTTTCTGAGATTTCGGTGAATGTTGGAGTTTCGGAAATCAATTGAGTTTCGGTAGTTGACAGAGTTTCCACAGCTGTTGGCGTTAAAGCCTCAGTACTCGTAGTTTTTTTAGTCGTTGGAATTTTGATAGTTGTTAGAATTTCAGTAAGTGTTGATGTTTCCGTAATTCCCGTAGTTTCTGCCATTGTTGTACTAGTCGTTGGTATCTCGCTAGTTGTCGAAGTTTCGGTATACGCTGATGTTTC
>JAJVSH010000057.1:0-67031 GCA_021460005.1 Tetramorium alpestre | reverse complement strand
TAGTGTTTTGGCACCTGTAGTTTCTTTAGTAATTGAAGTTTTGAGAGTTGTCAAAATTTCAGTAGGTGTTAGAGTTTCCGTAATCGTGGTAGCTTCTATAGAAGACGTTGATTTCTCGCTGGTCGTTGGAGTTTCAATAGACGTTGGTGTTTCCGCAGTTTTATTAATTTTTAAAATTTCTGTAATTCTTGTAGTTTCTATAGATGTTGAAATCTCAGTAGCTGTTATTGAAGTTTTAGTAGTACTTAGTGTAATTTCAGTAGGCGTTTCAGTTTCGATAGTTGTTGGGATTTCTGTAACTGTTTCTTCCGCGGTTATAGTTTTTTCAATCTGTGTTACGGGACTTTCCTCCTCCAGTGTCAAAGTGGTTATTGCAACTTCTGTCGACGTACTTAAAATCGTTTCCGTTCTTTCTAAAATCGTAGGCGAACTTGCGATTGCAGTAGTACTGTAAAAAGGCTTGCCAAAAGTAGATTCCGTTGTTACAGTTTGAAAAGCCTTTGTAATTGTCAAAGTTGTCGGAACTACAGTAAGAGATGTAATTTTAATTGTCAATTCAGTTTTGTATAATGATACGGTCGAGAATGTATATAAAAACGTATCTGTCTCAACAGGCAAACTTCGCATTATTTCCAAAGTCGACGTACCTTCCACAGTTTCTTCCTCTGTCACGGTTTCAATTAACGCAGGTGACTCTTTGATTGAAGCTTCAGTAGCTGCAGGAATTTTAATCTTTAAAGTAATATTCGTAATACCTTCTAAAAATGGAGTCAATATCATAGCAGATTCGGTTGTAAAATTTTCTACCATTGGAATTACGATAGGAGTTTCAGTTACTTCAGTAGTGATCGCGAAAGGTGATATAATTATTTTTTCAGTGGTTAAAATTGCAGCTTCGTCAATCGGAAGAATTGTTAATTCTGTCATCTCGGGAACTTCCTTCTTTTCTGCGATTGTACTTAAAGTTGTAATTGATTCCTCAGTAAAATATGGTAAGAATGTTGATGCAGACACAGAAAATTCTGTGGTTGTAAAAATCAGCGGTGGTAGCGATTCTGTTAGACTCTGCATAGTCCACACGTCGGACGCGTATTCTACATGAGGTTTCTCAGTCTTGCCTAACAACTGAAGTACATCGAGATAAGCTGTTGCTTCCTTAAAGAATTGCGGATCAGTAAATTTTTTTTCTTCATCAGAACGAGATATTTCCCTCGACATTGCTCTCTTTACATTACGTTGCTGATCTTGTATATTACTCGGCAAAATTATTGATCTGCTCATTTGATTATTTCCTTGATTTTGCGCATATCCGCCGGCAAAATTATTTTCGCTCAATACGTTACTTTTAATTAAACGCGACGGTCTTATAATTGACGTCGTTGTGCGTTTCGTCCTTTTCAATTGGGCTTCGATAAGCTGTCGGATTGGCTTCACTCGCATCTCGTAATTTTTCGTCAGAGACTTTAGATTCCTATTAAATCTCGAATGAGGCAATCTGCGCCTCTCGCCTGATTTGGGAAACTCTCTCTCATTCAATTTTCTCTTTTCGTGGAAGTTTCTGCGACCACTCTGTACTTCTGAATTGCTAATGGAGCTTTTGCGCTTATGAAACAATGTTGTCAATTTATTTAAAAAGAGATCATTGGTTTTTCTTCTAATTTTTATGTCACGTTCTGCAATACTTCCGTCTTTGATTTTAAAGCGTCTCTTTTCCGGTGACTGACTATTAAAACTTTCTGTAAAGAGATCAGAATTGTCTACTTTGTTAGCCAGCTTTGCAATATTCGCGGCTTTTCTAGCTTCACTCTCTCGCTCGGTCCTGACGACGTTTTTTTTATCGCACAGTCTACTTTGCACGTCGCTGAGGCTCCGGTTAACTAATTTAACTGCGCTCAGCAACTTCTGCAACTCCGAGGACAATGGTTTAATTGCCATTAATAAAGCCTGCGAATTTTTCACATCAGATTGCGCTTTTTTCAATGGCCATTCATCGGTACTTGGAAATAAAGATGCGGCTGTCACGTAGTCTCCTGTACTAAGGAATAAATCCATATGGGTAGTATTACTAAGCAACGCTTCATCGATCGATCTATTATCGTAATCAAAATTATTAAAATAAATTGATTTTTTATTATCATATTCGTCAGGAATCGAGATTCCGTATTCTTGACTGTCTTTATCTACATCTTCGCCGTTCAAAAAGTCTTCAGCATTATTAGCGAAAGTATAAGTAATATTCGGAAAGAAATCTTTGTTTGCAGATTTGTATTGCGTCGAAATATCATCTATACAGTCTGTCACAGGTTCATCTGCGATTCTTTCTGTCAAAAACTTCGAGTCGTCTCCCAGATTTTGCGATACATCAAATATGTCTTTATTATTAGTTAAGTATATTTCAAAAGTAGCTGGCGTGTATACGTTATCATCGAAAGTGTCTCGAAAATCCGCAGTTGTCAATTCAATACCAAATTCGCTGTATCTCAAAGGATTTTCATAATTTCCGCCGTCTTGCTGAAACAGACTCATCTCATTGTCTAATTTTGTCGCGGACAAGACACTCAATTGACCGTCATTTGCGCTTTTTTTCGAAATTACATCGTAATTCGGGATATCGGTAGAAGAAGGTGAAAGAAATCCCGCGGAATCGTAAGACTCGATTCCACGCAAATTAACATCCACGGAGACGTTCGCGTAATCCGGAACGGGAGAAACAATTTGTTCGTCAGAGATTTCGGGAGTAGCGTCGATTAAATTGGAGCGAGTCTGAAAGGAGATACCCGGATACAAGAAGTTAGGATAAGACGCTGGATTTCCCGTGGGATTCGCAGTTTCTTGGGGAGCGCGAGGATCAAGGGTAGAATATAAATATTTCTTGTGATCAAGCAAACGATGATTACCTCTTTGAAGGTAAGCTCTACCTACATCCTTCGCATCATGGTGCATATGTACCTTGAACAAGAGGATGGCCGAGGTTGCGTTATCTTTTTGCGATCTCTTCTCTCCTTCTAACAGCTTATATCGCTTCGGTGCAATTATTTCGTCCATGCCTGTCCGAGGATTCTCTTGAACGTTCTTCAAAACGTATAGATTCTTAGAAACCGGCACGAGGAGAAACCTTTTGTTAGAACCTGCTAGACGATCATTAAATAATTCTTCTTTAACGTTATATTCGTTTGCAGAGTTCCCTCTATGTAAACTGTATTGCCGCTGAAATCCTTGAGGATAGCTAGAGTTCGGTGAAGCTATATTAGCACGTATTCCAGGACGATACGCAGGAAGCGGTACTTTATTATTCAGCCCTTCGAAGGCAGAGCTTTGTACGTTGACCTTAATTTCGGATTTCGGATTTGCGATTTTGGAAAGCAACGAATCTTTATCGGAAACGTTTATGTCGAATAATCCACGTGAACTTGGATATCGCTCGGCGATAGGGAATACGGTTTCATTCACCGCGCGACCGTAGTTTAGATTCTCTAATTGCGACAGCGGTCTCTCAAGTGCGAGCAGCGATCGGTTATTCATCTCTGCCTCCATGTTCGTCATAGATTCAAAATTAATTGCGGAAACTGTCGATTCCGGAACTCGCCAGATGGGAAACCTCGCCACGTTCGACGAGATATTTTGCTCGACATCGTCATCATCCGCGTAACTACTTCGACGACGCGCGATCTTGCAATCCGAATTCTTCGCGCATCTCTTCTTGCTTTTTCGCAAACTTCGCTTGACTCGCTTCAAGTTGTAGTTCCTTCTGCTTTGCGGAAAACCGTCGACTCGATTCCCTAGTAATGATTGCTTATTGCGCTTATTTATCATCCGGATTATTCCATCGTCGACAGGCATTTCGGATACTCCGCTTCGTGCTGTTTCACTTTTTTGTCTGAAGTATCTCATGCTTCTTCCTACGAACGTTCAGAGGAAAAGATGCTGTGAAGACATTTACAAGAAGGCGCGATGATATTACAAGAAAGATTATCAGCTCATCGAAAATGAAATAACTTTTTCTTTTATATGTAAAAACTGTTAGAATCCTTGCTGTTTAATGAAAAGATTACTCGAGAGGAGTTTGGCATGTAAATGTACCTGACATCGTTCTGGAGATATCGCCAGTAATCGCGATTCTTGCCACATAAGTCGCAATGTAAAATACGATGAAAAGAATAATTCGCATAGCGTCATATCACGGGCATCCTTAAAGGCGGTCCTTCGCTCACGATTCGCCGCTACTTCGCACGAATTTTCCATGGAGCATCACACGATAGTGTCACGTATTGTGCACTGTCATGTAAAAAGCGAATGTCATGTAAAAGTGATACTTCAAGATACCGATACTGTAGTGCGCGTATCGACATGAAGTTCATAAAGTTTGTGAAGTTCGACAGGAGTGAGATATCAATAAATGACAAACGCAAACGAGAACGTTTTATGTATAGAATTGCTCAATCGATTATCTGGTTTTATACATATATGTATATCTTATTGATATATCTAGGTAGTATCATTTCTCACACTCATCTTACATATAAATTTTATTATATTTTTGAAATAAGGATGCAAAATTTATCAATGCCTGTAGTTCTGCAAGCATTTAGCGTATATAGGGTTGCAAATCTGCAGGCGATTGCAATTTTTAACAATTAAGATTTATTAATATCTTAATTATTGGTTTTATATCAAAATAAATATTAATTAGTAGAAAAAACTAGTCAGTTCTAATACATTCTTATTGTAAAGATTCATACAATCAAAAAATAATTAATTATTGTTATATTATATTTTATATGTATATTATTAAATAATTTATGCAAATTTACTTAAGTTTATAGCTTAGTCTATATTAATTAAAAACTAATTAAGTCTACTGCTCATAAAATTAAGAATTATTTAAATTAATGTCAACACAAAAATGAGCATGTATGATATTTTGAAATTTTTTTAAATATAATAAATGTATATTAATGATAAGTAATACATTTTTAAAAAACTTTTATTTAACTTTTTTATTTTCATGCATTAGAAGTAAAACTATGATTTAACAATTGTTAACATACATGAATTATTTTACCTGTGATAATGTCTACAATTGTTGTTTAACAAAATTAAAAAATATCCTAATTTGGCCATAATTAATTTAACAAATAAGTTTTTCTGAACGCAATATCATTCAATTTATAGGAACCTATTATGAATTTCTGTCGTGATACTTTATGACTGGAGTCTGGACTAATACATATATACATAGATGTGTACGAACAGTAGAATGAAAGAAGGAAAGGAAAGAGGGAGAGACAGAACGCTCGTCTTTCATAACTATATATAATATTATTTATTTCTACTCAATTGTACATACATGAAATCAACGAACGTAATACAAATGATTATGATTTGATTATTGTTAAAATTTTCAATTGATTCCAAGTGATGCACGAGTATTTGTCCAGTGAATCTCATCGCAAGGTTAAGGTTATCATGAGATTTTGACAAGGTAACATAAAAATTAGTATATGCAAGAGTTTAATCAGAGAGAAACCTGAAAGCAGTCATCCCGGCCTTTTTCGTGGGACCGTGTGTATCCGTCCATCTGTCCATCATGGTGTGTATGGTCAAAAAGTGGATTTAGCATGATACACACCATGCAATGAAGCGATTTATCGACTGTTTCGGAAAGTGGATGTGTCAAATATCAGCCCCATGAAAAAGGCTGGAGTGGCCGCTCTCAGATCTCTCTCTGGTTTAATACATCATTTGACTTTAATATGTATATCAAATCTGTAACAATATTTATTAGTAGGTACTATCAAACTATACAGTGTTATGCTTTTCAGAATCTCTCGTACCTATTCTGGAGCATGTTTGAAATTAAAGAAGAAACTTGTCTCTTAAACGACTTTCGAAAATCATATTTATTATTCTAGACACTAAGGACAATCTAAGAGAGAGAACGGAAATTTCTAAAACATAGCAAAATGAAGGCGCTGCTTAAAATATTATATTCGCTCTGTTGGAGCAACGCATACTTGATAATCGGTATATGCATGGGCCTAAGTTTCAGTCTCCTGCTGATACCGATTGACGTTGACAAACAGCACGATGTAGCAGAGTCCTTCGATCATTCCTTGAATTCCTTGGAAGATATAGATCCTTACGAGCTAAGGATAAACACTGACAGCAGGCCGCAACAGGTACAGAAAGTGAGGAAAGCATTTGTACGTCCGAGATACTATTCCACAGAGCTTGGGATCAGGGAGAAGTTGTTTGTGGGCATTATAACGAGCCGCGAGCATTTGCACAGCAGGGACGTAGCGCTGAACAAAACGATTGCTCATATAGTAGATAAAATTCGCTACTTTATTTCCATACCGGAGGGGACCAAGCCGAACGTTTCTTTCCCCGGCATAGTCGGGTTTACCGACACCAGGAGCATTCTGAAACCTTTCCACGCCATGAAATACATCGTTGATAACTATTTAGAAAGTTACGATTATTATTTTCTAACTAAAGATGTAAATTACGTAAATGCGAGAGGCCTAGTGGAGTTTGTGAATAAAATAACTGTGAGCCAAAATGTTCACGTAGGCATTCAAAGCGAAATCGATGTCTACTGTTCTCTGGGTAAACGATAGACAGATTTATGATCCAATAGGTTTAATTAATTAACAATTAACTGAAGCTACAATTATATATTTTCAGAATCCGGTATACTTCTGAGCAATTCCGTTATACGAGAAATGAAAAGTAATCTAGACTGGTGCGTCAAGAATGCATATTCGGATTCGGATGACGTTAATTTCGGTCGTTGCATTCTCCATTCCACTTCTATGCCCTGCGTCAATCATGTGCAAGGACGAAATTTCACGTTTACACAGTTGACATCCACATTTAATTTCGAGAAGGATTTCGTCCGGTTGACTGAGCAAAACGAATTCCAGAATTCGCTTTCCATATATCCTATCTACGATTATATGCTCATTTATAAATTTAACATGTATTTCGCTGCAGTAAGTTTTCAGAAATTATTTTATATGTTAACTGTCTAGCAAAATATGATTTACATATGATCTATTAAAGAATTCTAAATCATGTATATATAACATTTGATCTAACATGTTACTTTCAGATGAATTCCATTAAAGTTCACAGAGAGATTACTGATATACGCAAGGTAATATCTGCGACTGCACATTTGGGCCCACCGAGTCAACGTAATATATCGTGGCCTATTGGAAATCAGCCTGGAAATAGACCTCTAGGACGCTTCGACGTCCTGCGCTGGTCTTATTTCAATGTATCTCATGTTTTTTTCGAGACCGACTTCATTAACATTCAAGAGTTAAAGGGCGATACAAAATCCGACATAGATTATGTGATAAATACAGCTGTTAACTATATATTAAACAGATACGATAACAAACTTAGCTTTGTTAGACTGCTGAATGGTTATCTAAAATTCGACGCATCCAGAGGAATGGATTATATACTCGATTTGATATTTAGCGAAGTGGCCACAGGCAAAGAAATAAGGAAGCGAATCGAGATGTGCAAGCCGTTAGGAAAAGTAGAAATTATACCTGTGCCCTACGTGACTGAAAATACGAGAATTAATATAATTATCACTATTGATTTGAACAAAAAGCAGGATGCGCTAAACTTTATCGAACACTACGCACAAAACTGTATGGAAAAAAAATGCAAAACTTTTCTCATGGTGGTTAGTACAATCATGTTTTAAAATATACTATTTTTCTAGTATTGTTTAACTATAATTTTTGTAATAATATTAAAATATTGTATATTACATATGCCCATTATTCTTGTAGGTTCTCTTGTATAATTCAGATTCTCCGTCGAAAGGCAGAAGCGACGTTTATCACGAAATAAAAACATTCATATCTATGCTGAATGAGAAGTACAAAAAGGATCAATCTAAAATTACTTGGCTTTCAATACGATTGCCAGTCAACGTAACTTCCATAGATTTAGATCCGATGTTGAAGATCGCCATAACCGACTTGTGCGCGAAGAAGTTTTCGTCCGAAAGTTTGGTTCTTCTCGCGGAAACAGGAACGAAATTGAAAGTAGATTACTTAAACAGGGTAAATAGGCGCATGTAAACGTTAATAATATTACACATAATTATTTCGAGGGTACAATTAATTCAACAAGTAATAATTATTTTGTTCCAGGTTCGAATGAACACTATTAGTCGCTATCAGATATTCAGCCCGATCCCGTTCATCGAGTTCCATCCCGATATAATTTATGCTAATGAAGCAGCTCACGACGAAGTGGACGTCAATAGCAACTATGGAAAATATGACGATCAGAATTACAACAGTATCGCGTTTTACATTAAAGATTACAACGCAAGTATGCATACGTTTTCATGAACTCGTTTCATAAATTTCAAATATTTTGATGTGAATAAAATTTGACGTTTCCAATGATTTCAGTGCGGCAGACAGTCGAAGCGAACATTCCATTAGCACGAACAGACAAGGACATTGCCACTCTACTGAAACTTTCCAAGCACAGCCCTGTAACTTCTTTGTTTGAAATGTACGTGTCGTTTAGTGAGATGCATGTATTTCGCGCGATAGAGCCGACACTGAAGATAAAATATAAAGATGTCAATTGTGACGACGCTTCCAACGACAATATTTATAAGAGTTGTTTTAAATTGAGGAACAATCACTTGGGTAAACGTAGTCAACTAGCTAGACTGATATTAGATTATCAGACCTATCAAACATAAAAAAAAAAGCATAGATCGCGATATACAATCTAAGGAAAAATGCTATTTATTGTTATTTACATTATTCAGGGTGAACGCTTTAGATATTTATAGAGCAAATGAAAGATATATTTACAATTATCTACAATCTAGAAAGAATATTTAATGCAACTGTTAGATATATTTTTTATATAGATTTATATACAATCATATGAGCATTTTGTTTATTCATACATTTTATCTCGAAATAAATATCGTAACTGATACAGTGTTAGTTTATGTCTCTTGCGAATATTAGATCTAGAATTTTACTTTTAAGATTGTAAAAAAATAATTGCACCTATTACAATTGCAATACATTAGCGAAATATGTATAAAAATTTTAAGCAATCCGATGAATTATCGTAACTTGCAAATTCGTCGATATATTAACAGAGAGATACGATAAAATAAAAATTATATAGTCGACCTCCTTGGTACATTTCTTCTTAATTCTATCAATATATCATCGTTAATCACTATCTGATTCGGATTCAGATAACTGCAGATCATCGTTTAAGAGATTGTCCGACATAAACAATGTAGGGGAGGCAGTCGTACCATTTAAATTACCTAAAAAAATAATCATTTTTTAAATATAACTATAAGAGAGTGGACCAAATAACGTGCTTACAATAAATTTGTAAGTACAAAAAGATAGCATAGAAAAAGATTATAAAATTAATATATTTTCTATTTACCATTAATTGTTGTTGGCACTGAGACACTTTCCGTTTCGTAATCGCTGCTTGAACTGTCTGTACTTGAACTGCTCGAGCTGGAATCACTCTCCAAGGTGGTCGATTTTGTTTTTGGTATTGGAATTGATTGAGGAGCTAAGGTCTGCATGGAGGAAGATCCAGGCATCATTGACGCTGACAATGCAAAGTCGTCATTGTCAGATCCGATCATCGGTAAACTGGCCAAAGTCGGTTGTCCGCTCGACGATTGCACAGGTGAAGAGCTGTCATTCAATTACATTATTCATTAGTAAATTCAATAATATATTTAATATGTTGACTGCCATTTTAATAAGTATACATATAAATATACATATATAAATATTATACAATTTTTTTATGTGTTTCTAATAATAGAAATTTTCCTTTGGTGTGAGGCAGACATAGAAATTTTGTTTGGCAGTCAATGTGTTAGTAGTGTTAGTACTGCATAAAAAAAATTTTTAACAAGCAAAGAACAATGATAATAGGGTTATATAAAAAATATAAGCAAAAAGCATGGAACAGATAAATTTATAAAACTTTTCTTGTAGGAAAAGTTAAACAAATGTATTACATCTTTCCTATTACATCTATATACCTATTGACAGATGTACTCGGCGGACTCGTTTTATCATACGGCGAGGTCCGTTGTGGCGACATCTGTTTAGGATGTAGCTGCAGCGAAGGTTCCCTCTTTTTCCCACTGATAACTTTGGTCCTCCCGTTTGCTCTGCCATACGTGGGGCTCTTTTTAACCTCGACTGGCATGGAATTGTTATTGCTATGACGTTTAGGCTCTGCTCTGTAAGAAATAAAATTTGCAATAAAACTTGATAACACATAATGAACCTCAATGAACCGAGTCATACCGAGTCTTCTTAACTTGGATGTTCGCAGCTAGTTTCTCCAACGTAATCTCTCCGGTAACTTTGTCAAAGACTAGCACGTACTCCTTGTTGTAGGGCCTCTGCGAGCCCTTGAACACAGTATGGGGAGTGCCAGCGCCGTCCAAATGCGGCACGGTCACCGTTATTGTGTTGTCCGAGCCCACGTCGACCCTGGCCACCTTGGAATCGTCGACGCTCGCGGGCTTGAAGTCATCTGGAAGAATCATACGATACAATATATTCTCGGAGCATCGCTGTTTCCTTCGGCTGAAAATTTCCTCCTTTGCACCCTAATTCTAAATCATTAAAAATCGAGATTGTGCATTGGTGTGCCGTTCTTGTCGTCGTCTCCATTCCTGAAAGATCGGACTTACATTTCAAGGTGTGAAACTTGGAGCTATTGCTCGTGAAGCTAGGTCCCAGCTTGAGCTCGCGGACCTCAGGGCCCAAACCGAGTCGCTCGGCCATGCTGACACCTTGCATTATTTTGGCCCTTCTCTTCGTGGCCCTCCGCGCTTCGTTTCAATGAACGCACGTGGAGCACTGATATCGTCTTCTCTCGTCCCGCGTTATTGCAAACCGCTCTGGAATAGTGCGAAAAACGAGTTAAATATGGTACACGCGCGACTCTCCCAACCTCGAGCACTCCAGCGCCACTTGGTTCTCTCCGGAAATGACGATTCAGACGAACGATAAACGCGCTATCGCGAACCGGAAGTTTATACTCTGGGGCTACTGCGCACGAAGCGTTTAAAATTGGATGTGTTGTAATAATTGTAAATATATCATTAACATAACATAAATAATAATATAATATATACATATAATATACAAACTGTTAAGAACATAAATTTTAGAGGATTGTAATTAACTATAAAAATTAATAATTAAATGGAAGGAAATACAATAGTCATTAATTTTAATTATATTAAAACTTTTGAATATTTAATTAGCATGCCTTTAACATTTCTGTTCATTTATTATAATATATCATTTATAATTATTAATTTTTACAGTTAATTACAATTTTCTAAATTTACATTTTTAATAAAATATTTTATTTGAAATAAAACAAATATTATCATATTAATCATATTAAAAAAATTTCTTTATATTAATTAATTATTAAGTTTCATAATTAATTTTTCATTATAGTTAATTACAATCTTCTAAAATTTATATTCTCAATAATTAAATTAAAGATTAAAGTTAATCTACATTGATAGAAATAAATGTCTGTAATTTTAACACGCTTCCGTAAACCAGGCGTCTGCAGTCGCCTCGTTATTCAAGAAATTTCGCGGAGCCGTTATCGTTTGACGGACCCATACATGCCCATATAGACGGTTCCATTAATGCCTGGCCATACTATCTGCACTTGTTAAGAATGTATCTTTCTCTTTCCACGTGCTCCTATATTATAAAGAAAAAGACACACTCTGAACTAGTGCAGTTAGTATCTATAGCCGAGCGTTAATGAAGTCGTGTGTATGTACATACATACATACATACGTGTGCTAACGTGTGCGCCTGTATGTGCCTGTGGTCGCGCGATTTACGCGCCGAGCGGACAAATCAGAGTCCGCCAGCGATCCTTGTGTATGTACATACATACAACGGGCGTAGTGGTGTACGTGTGTGTCGCGTTCAGAACGTTCAGAACCCGGCGGCGTTCGGTCGCGCGTTACTCTTCCCCCCCCGTAGTACCGTCCGTTAAATGCGGACTTTCTCACAGAAAAGTTCGCGATCGCTGTGCCATGGCGTTGCAATTACGATACACCCGTAATCTCTTCCTGCGCGGGATCGCCATCATATACTTGTTCGCATTCCTCAGCTTCTACGTGCAGATTCCAGGTGAGGCACGCCGCACCGACGCCGACCGTGCGTCGCAGCTTTTCTCCCTGTATTTTCCTCTTCCCCGTGGAAACGCGGGACGCCCCCGCGACACAGGCCTTGATTCCTATGCCACGTACTCGTTGATAAAACGTCGACTCTTGTATACCGCACTCTTGAGCACAATAGTCCTTCACGGTCCGATTATTCGCACAATTGCGTTTTTTCTTGCGTCATTGCGCAACGGAATTCACCCCGCCTATGGCGAATCGATTATAATCTTGCAATGTAAATGTGGAGCATGAAAAAATGTATAATGTTTATCTTAAGATACGTACGTAACGAGTCCCACTCTCAGAAGGATTCGAGGTACACTGTTGTAATGTTGCTAATTAATAAAATGGCACAGGACTGTATGGCGACAATGGAATTCTACCGGCCAAGACGCAGCTGGATCTCAAGGCACGCGGGTCGTTGTTCAATAAAATGAAGCAGAAGCCGACGTTGCTGTGGCTGGCGCCCTATTTGGGCCTGAACGTCGAGTACATGCTGGATGTGCTGGCTCTCCTCGGGACCATTCTTTCCTTTGCTGGGTACATTTCAAAGTGACAAGCTTAAGGGGATATTTTTAATACAGGGATACTTGCAATCTGTCCAGAAATAATACTTGCCCTTCATACATTCTATTGTATTTCATAAGTATAAATGCTATAATTCTCATGTGAAATCTTAGCACAGTTGCTAATGCAATTGTATTTGATTGTAGATTCGTCTCGCAGAAATTCTGCATCGCGCCAGTATTCGCAGGGTTGTGGGCACTGTATTATTCTTTATATCAAATCGGTCAAACATTCATGTTCTTCCAATGGTGAGTTGTATTGATTTTTTAAATCTATATTTAGATTTCTCAATCCTTCTGAATCTCTGACATTTATGAATACATTTTTTTGTACTACTAAAAAGTAAAATATACATTACTTGATGTCCATACTTTTGTAAATATATATGTATGTATTCACAATAATATATAAATTATCTGATATCAATAATAATTCAATTGCTGGATAATTAAGTCTTATGTATACATTTACCTCGCAGGGATATTCTGCTACTGGAGGTTGGATTTCTAAGTATATTTGTCGCACCGCTTTGGTACGCTTATCGAGGGAGACCAACCGACGATGTGACACTCTGGGCCGTGCGTTGGTTGCTTTTCCGCCTCATGTTTGCTAGCGGAGTAGTGAAACTCACTTCAGACTGTCCGCTCTGGTGGAAGTTGGATGGTAAATAATTTTCACAGAATCTAATATGTATAATATGTATATGTTAACTATGAGGTATTTTATTGTTGGTTTTGCAGCTCTAAATGTTCATTTTGAATCGCAATGTATACCAACTCCTCTGGCATGGTACGTGCATCATTTGCCAACATGGGTACTTCGATTAGCTAACGTTGCTATGTACATGATCGAGATCGGTGTACCAATTTTATTCTTCTTCCCAAACAGAAGAGTAAGATTAATAGCATTTTATTTGCAGGTATGCAATGATTGTGTACTATGTAGGCTGTAACAATGTATCTATTTGTATCAATTAGTCGATTGATTGACTTTTAAAATAATATTTTAATGTTCCAGGTGCTTCTACAAGTTGGCATTATCGCTACTGGAAACTACACTTTCTTTAACTTCCTTACCATTTGTCTATGCATATCCTTGCTAGACGATCAGTTCTTCTTTTACAAACGTAAAAGTAGCGATAAGAGCCGTATTAAGAATTACTTTTCTATCCTAATAACTGTATTGGTTTATGGAGGAATATTGTACCTGACATATAAATACTGTGGTCTTAAGATAACGGACAATTGGACCATTGAATCTAATATCGGTACATGTCGCTTTATTATTGATAAGTATTAATAATTTGGCCTTATAATTAATATTTGCATCGATTATAACTATACCTTTTTTTCTTACAGAATTCACACCAAAGCAACTTGATTATGTTCTACCTATCATGGTGCTATGCTCCATATCTGTCGGTCTAGCATATCTCGTAATAGCGCAAGTGAATGCGATCACTTCTATCGTCCCTAATTTTGTAGCTTTGTTTAAAGCGCCGAGAGTAAAACTGGCGACAGGGATGACGATCCTCACGAGTGCCTGCATCACTTGTGCTATAAGTTTGATTTTTGGTATAAGTGTTGTAAGTATACCAGGCAGCTTTAAGCGTATCTGAGTTTATACTTGCTGAAAGCACAGCGCGATACGTAACATATTACATACATATAAAGTATAAAGTAAATGTTCGCAGGTACCACATCTCAATTTACATTCATCGTTTAACTCGACGTTACCCGTAATGAGGCAGCTACATGCGAAAGTGGATCACCTTCATATAGTGAACAGTTACGGATTATTCCGCCGTATGACGGGAGTCCATGGTAGACCTGAGGTTGTGATAGAAGGAAGCAACGACCTTGAAGGACCCTGGAAGGAATATGAGTTTTTGTATAAACCAGGAAATGTTAACAATTCATTACCATTTGTTGGTGAGATATTTTCACAATATTTATGCATTAAGCTTTCTTTTTACAACCGAAATACATTATTTCGGCTTGTTAATCAATTAATTGTGCAAGATAATTCTTTAACAATCTTTCTTGCAGCACCTCATCAGCCTCGTCTCGATTGGCAAATGTGGTTCGCTGCTTTAGGCACATATCATCAAAATCCGTGGTTAATGTCGCTAGCATATCGTTTATTGAGCGGACAGCCCGAGGTACTGGCTCTGATGAATAATGTTGAAAATCCATTCCGAGACAAGCCTCCGAAATATGTTAGAGCTAGTCTTTATTATTATCATTATACGCCATGGAGCCAAACGTGAGTACAATCTAATATATACTTCAAATATATGCAATTATCTATGACTGAATCTATAGACTAGAATAATGTATAATTTATTTTCACTGTTTTTGTGTATATAGTTCTCGTGCTTGGTGGACTAGAGAAAAAATAGGAGAATATTTCCCAATATTCAGCCAAAATCACCCTCCGCTTATCGATTATTTGAAAAAAATGAAGATTCTTCAGGAAAAGCCGGGTTTTAAGGTCGAATATGAAATACTCAAATTGTTTTTGGACAACCTTAGATCTTTAGTCAGAGCAGTAGAACCGAGTCTAATTTTATGGGGCGTTTTCACAGCCGGTTGCACGGTAATCGTATCAAGTTATGGTTCGGTATCGAAAAAGAAATAATTGCTGAGCAATAATCATTATAAAAACTTAAGTTACAAAGCTACAAGATATTGAATATTGACAAGATATAAAATATAAGTTGTAAAATATACATATATCAACTAAATGAAAATTATTTGCATAGTGTACTTAGAGACACAAGGTACTTTTTGCATGTAAGATATACATCTGCATTTCTTCCTTCCATCTAATAGATCTTTGGTAGACAATATTAACTATTATGTCATGTATAATAACATAATAATGCATTAAAGATAAATTTACTAAGCTAACTCATAAGAGAAAAAGGAAAAGCATTCATTTTATATAAATTAATATTTACTAGAGGATTTGACGTATCTGATGAATCAATATGTGCAAAAATTCATACTATATATATATATATATATATATATATATATATATATATATATATATATATCCCATTTACATTGTTAATAATCTGTATTTCATTTGTGTTCATTTGTTACAAAAAGTGTGATATGATTTGTAATACATGTATGTTATATGTATGTATAAATTGGATCTCTCTCATTTCATAATTTCATTGTTACTGCATCGCTCATTAGCGTTAGTTTTGCTGATGATTTAAGAATGACGCTGTTATAAGTATTTATGCTAAAACAAAGGAAACTATATCCATGATGAAAATAAGAAACGGAAAGAGATACTTTGGTATATATAAAGCATATTTTCGTATATAACTCATTGCTATTGCATTTTTTCTAACGTCTTTTACAAATATTACACATTTCTTGACATTTATACAGGTTGTAAGTAGATTTCGATAAACGTACATTTGTTCAAACATTTATCAGAGTAGCCGTTCTTATGGCCTTCCTAAAATCTATAAATGTAATTTTATATTCTACTTATAATTATATACTAAATACATGTATAAATATATATATATTCTAAACTTTCCAGATTACTATTGTTAATTATCACAGTTATGTAATACATTATGAATTATTTTCTGAAGATTATATTTGTAATAAATAAAAGCTAGTCTTTTTTTTCTACGCCCATTTACTTTAAGTATGAAAAAAATGTAAACGAAAATGTAAAACTAAAAAAATGTATCAATGTTTGCAGAGAAATAAAATTTTAATGCTTCCTACAATAAAGTTTCATATTGACTTAAAAATATCGAGAATTATGCGTTATTTTGCGATGCGTTTGTATTTCTTTTTATACTTTTTTGGCGAGAGACATTCTGCGGCTACTGTAGGAAGGATTTGCATAGTAACGCCTGAGTTGAGTTGAGAATCGCTATTAGCCGAAACGTTTGAGCTATTATTTTTTTTATTTAGTTGCACGAGCTCTGTATCGTCAAGTTTTCTTTTCTTTGAAACAGTTGAAAGGGTAATTGAATTTAAATTTTTCGTCGGTTCCTCTGATGAAAATAACATTTCTGGCCCATCTATTCGCAATATGATGTTCGACAAACTTATGGGAATTTTAAATAATTTTAATAGGCGAGTTCGCAATAGCTGGTATTCAGCACTCTCCGTTCGCACGGATAGAGAATTTGTCATCGTTTGTTCTGCGCTTTGCTTATTTTCGGTCGACGCCATCGATTCACATGGTTCATCACGAGATTCATCTTGACAGTCGTATAATAATTTCCAAAGAAATAAATTCTTCAAACCTAATAAAGTCGCTTGATTTGGCAGAATTATATTACTTATGTCTTCATCTTCGTCTGCGAAAATACTGTTAGTTTCCTTATTTAATTGTTCATTCAAACTTTCTGGCAGACTTGCGTTCGAATTTACATTTAGTTCATTATTTTCTAATGAAGCTTTATTTGTAGTGCTTTGTTTAGCAAAAGAGAAGATGCATCTCATTGATTTATATAAATCGATATTTTGTTGGTTATAATTATGATTTGTTAAAAACTGACCAAATTTGTGAAATTGAATTTCTTCCTCGATATTAAGAAAAGAAAGTATACAAGAAGTTACAGAGAATTCTGTAGGTAAATCAGCAAGAAATTTTTCATTGAAGTCTATATCATAGTCTATGTGTTCTGACATGTTCTTTTGACTCTTCTTGGTCCTTACATATCCATCAAATGGAAGCGGCGGTATAAAGAAATCACTTTTACTAACTTTTGAGTCGTAACCAAACATTCGTATTCTAAAATTTTCTATTAGTTCATTATTCATCGGTATTCCATTATTTCTCAATATATTTATGTGCTCTTTTAAAGAAACTAAAAGTTGTCTCTCTCTATTATTTAATTGTATATAACTTACAGAATCATCTGGAATATCAAGATTGGCATTTAATAAATTCAATATGCTGTATAATTTTTTAGTATTATACACAAGATGTTCGACGTCGTAAATTTCTTCAGATTCAGAATTATTGCATTTAACTGAAGGTGGAAAACAAAGAGTTTCATACAATCTTGATTGAATATCAGAAATCTGTACAGTGTTGTTTTGCATTAGATTTCTTTTATTGTCAAGTTTTACCATACCACTGGACGATGTCTTATTAATTAAATCTTTTTTATTTTTGTGAGCGGGCTGTCTAGGTATACGTTCGAGACTGATACCTTTCCGTATATATTTTAATAATGCGGAATACCGATGTCTCACTTGTGTTCTTGACTTGTTACGAAAACGTGTAGCTATCTTGGCCCAATCATTATAGTATTTCCTGTACAGATTAATTAATGTCATATCATCATTCAGTGTCCATAGATTTGTATTATTTGAATTTTTATTTGCCATCACCGTCTGGTAACGCTCTTGAAGTTGTATCGAAGTTCGCTGTGGCATAACGATGTTTGCAATTCTAGTGAAGTTCTTGCCATATTTCTGCACCGCTTTCATGAGAGTCGATGTTTCCGCGGAAGTAAATCTACCTTTCTTCAAATGCGGTGCTTTCCTGTAATTCCATCGTACGTAAATTTGTTGCTTGGTTCTGTGCCGCATGTGATTGGCGACCTCGGACCAAGGAATGTAGTCTCCGATCCTGAGTGTGTTTAAAATTTTTACGAGATGTTTATCCTCCTGCCTCGTCCAAGGACAACCGGCCGATGGCATTTTCTTGATGGTATTGTATCTAATAAAACATTGATAGGCGCTACGATTTGTTCCTAATTTCTGCGTAATCGCGTCCCAATCTTGATTTTTATATGCTCTCACACATCTGAGCAGTTTATTATCCTCCGCGTTCGTCCATTCGTTCTTTCTGAAGTCGGGATGTAGGTAGACATTCCACATGGCTCGGCATTCGCCTGGTGAATGCTTATTGTCGAAATCCATAACAGAAATCTTATGCCAATCAAACTCTCTCGTACCCAACGGTCCCACCATCTCATTAAAATTTCTGGGGAGCACCAGTTGAGTTTTCCTAGTTTCATTCTTAGATGTAGACGCGTCGACCTTTTTGTTGAAATCTCCACTCAGTACCGATTCAATAGCTTCGTCATTTATGGCACTTAAAAGCGTTATTCTATCATGTCCTGTCCAGCGGCTCGGCTTCTTCAAAAACGGAACAAACAACTCGCCACGGGCTTCCTTCAGCTTGGTGTCGTAATTCTTGGGAGCGCTGTAGTAATCCTTGTCCTTGAAATATGGCATACCAGCGTTGCTGATTGCCAATTTGGAAGTTGGGTTCGATTGATCATTGAATTCCGTCATTTTCTCGTCTAGGAGTTTTAGCTTCGCCTCACATTCTTCTAGTAATGCAGTAAATTTATTCTTGGCTATCGTCAAGCCCGTGATTAATCTTGTATTAATTTCGTAAGCGTTTAAAGATTCATCGATATGCCGATTCGTATTAAGATAGTTGAGATAGTCTTCAGTGTCTTCATTGTCTTCATTGTTCTCAAAATCCTCGCAATCCGCGATGTTGAATTTTTGGCCGTTGTCATATTGCGGAGATTTCTTTTTCACAGTTAAGGCCAAAGCTTCATCCAGAGCCTCGATGTCAGCTAAGATATCCGAGTCGTCAGATTCGCTCATAACGAATGAACATCTCTCGTTTGCTTGATCACTGTGACAAACAAATGAAACAATTTACAACATAGCTGATTAAAGATTTGGTAAACAAAAAATATACTTACAAATTGGTGATCATCTCTTGCAATTAGACTTTATGCGAATAAAGTCAGAGTCCTCAAAAAGCTCTCTCACACAACACTGAGTAATAAAACATTGCATGTGACATCATTAGTAGAAATAAAATCCTACATGCATAACAAACGAAGGCAAGTGTTTTCTTCCTGTGTCTTTCCCGCACTGTGAAAAATAGAAATTGTTTATTAATTTAACTGTTAAAAATCAATAATAATATGCCGTCTAATAGAATTGAACGAATTAAAGAACTTACACTAGGCAGAAATATACAAAGTAACGCTGCTGTCTTCAGGGAGTTGCCTCGCACAACAATAAATAACAATGTAACGTGTATCAATCGAGACGAGATCCCGGAGCCAGAGATTGCTTCATTCGCGCTCGTCTTGCAACTACGAGTCACCGTGACAGAGGCACGAGTCCTTTCGCCTTCCCGCTTCAACAAATATCCGTGTCTCCGAGGACAAAGCCTTATGCTGTAACACTCTCCTCCTGGAATCAAATCCGTTAGCTGCCGTCAGCGAGAAACCTCGTATAGAAACGCTCGTATAGAAACAAGTCGCGCGCATACAAGTGGCGCACGTGTAGCAGACGCCGCAGTCAACCTTCGGCGATTCGGCCTTCGGCCGTATGCACGTTCTGTACGTATTTACTTCGTAAAGATGTGCGTGTCGTCGATGTAGCATGCGCTGACGAGGTACAAAACGAAGAAATCGAGGTAGACGGCCGCGTCGGCCAATCGAACATGAGATGTCAACTGTCCGTCGCGAACAACTCGCTCCTCCGGTCCCTGCAGAAATTGACATGCGACATTTTAATACGCGCCATAATCGGCTCGCGCGAGAGAGACGGCCGAGGAGGGAACACACTGAAAATTCATACTCGGGACGGAGGGGAGGGACGCCTAAATTGACTCCCGCGTTCTGCGTCGCGGATACAAACCACGAGAGCCTCGGTCACGTGGCCGGTGACGTAACCCGTCCAGAAACGTCGCCGGCGCGTTCGATTTCTAAGCTTCGAACGATCGGGCTAGATTCGACGAGACGTCTCGTTTCCTTTCCGTTCCTTTCTCGGCTGTCGGTATGGTGACTATATTTCTTTGTGAAAAATAAAAAACACCGCCACCTACCTCAAGTAGAATAAGAAGTCACAAATGTCAAAATTGGTAAAAATGATATCAAGATAGCTCCAAAATGTCCCAGATAGCACAAATCTTCCAAAGATATCTCAAGAATAAGAAAACATCTCTATGTTCTAGAAATGTCCATAGGACATGTTTTAGAGATCTTATGCTATCTGGGTGTCATTATTATGTCATTTTATCGCTATTTTAGCGTTGTTTTGATGTCATTATAATTTTTGTTCTACCTGGGTTACACAAAAAATACAAATGTGATAAAGACTGAAATATAAGATATTTTATAGGACTTCAAAAATGAAGAACAAAAGTGAATTTTCAAGAAAAAAAGTAAATCTAAAAGACACAGACCTAAAATAAAGGACTGTCCTCTGTAATATCCCAGATGAAACAAAAATTATAATTACATTATATTGACATTAAAATAATGCTAATGCAGTAATAAAATGACATTCTTATGACATCTTTGTCATTTCTTGTTCTACCTGGAATAGAACGGATAATCACTTCGGGACGCCAGGGTGGACCCTCGCGAGAGCGAGAGTTTTTCGCGCGCGACGGGCGGCGCCATCGTAGCCGGCGCGGCGCGGCGCGGCGTCCAACCGGCGGGGCGCTTTTGACATTCGGCCGGAAGTAGCGCACATATGTTTCCGACGTCGCCGTTGCGGAGGCGCGGCTGCGCAGTCGGTCCCGCGGCCCGAACATGTCGACCGTGGAGCGGCGGAGTTGACGCACGATATACGCTGACGACTCTGTTATCATGACCACCGTCGTGACGCAATCCTCCGGTTGAGGTGCGCCGCGGTGGTCGATCCCGTTGCGAGAGGGAGAGACAATCCGCGTTGCCGAGGCAACGTTACACGGTAGATCGGGGACAGGGCGCTCGCCTCCTTCCGTCTTGGGCTCGCTCGCTCGTTCGCTTCGCGCTCTCTCGGGTGCGGCGGCGTCGAGGGGGGAGAGAGAGCAGACAGCGGCGACGGCTCACGGTGGCGGAGGCGGCGGACGGCGAGGGAGGAGAGGTCCAGCGCCGCGCGCGCGAGAGAGCGCCGCGCCAGATCGCCGTGCCGTCGTACCGTACCGTATCGCGCCGTACCGTACCGTGCCGTACCGTTCCGTTCCGGGGGGCGGTGATCGGCGGGCTCGGCGGAGCGGAGCGGAGCAGCGCAGCGCCAGCGCAGCGCGGCGCGAGAGGCCCTATGTCAAATCGACGTCGGCGACGAGGACGACGTAGCGCGCCAGCATGAAGAAGCTATTCTCCAAGATCGACAACACGTCGAAGGAGCCCAACAGCTACCTGGGGAAGGTGTTCGTCGTGGGCCGCCACACGGTCACCGTCGAGGAGGTCCTCGCGGAAGGTACGCGGCCCGCAGGGGGCCGTTTCTCGCTTAACGGCGTCACACTTCCCTCCTTGCTCTCGTTCTCTCTCTCTCTCTCTCTCTCTCTCTCTCTTCTCTCTTTCTCTCTTTCTCTCGCTCTCGCGCGCGCTCCTGTTTCAGCCTCCAGTGGATCCCCCCCTCGGTCACCGTTCTATTTTGCACCGCAACACCTAGCCCGCCCTCGCCCGCCCCGCTCTCCTCTTCTCCTCCCCGTCCCGGTCGTCCTCGCGAGCACGTCCGATCTCGGCCGCATCCGGGGCGGGTGGTTGCTGGACGTCATTAAGCTCGTTAGCGAGCCAGGAGTCCCGAACGTGAAGACCCTTCGTCGGGACGAACGGCCGATTATCTTCCGAACAGTGCCAGGCGGGACTTGCTCGAGGAAACTTTTAAGATAGCTTGTCCATGGACATCGTTAAGCTCGTTAGTTCCCAGGGTTTTTGATACGTCGATGGTGAAGTGCGCGTTTCACGCTGTCTCGAGGAACGTCAGCTTTGTCGCTCCAAGATGAGCAGTCGATCGTCTTCCGGCTAGCCGATACTGCGGGATTCGCTCAAGAAACGTTCCTCTGAAATTGTGCGGCATCTCAGATAGAGTTTTGTTACATGTCGATATATCCAGAGCTGGCAAATAGAAATTGATTGTCCAATCAGTAAATTTACTTTGAGATAAAGCTTGAATACTAAAGCACATCGTATCTCTTATTGCCACACTTGTAATTGTATCTGTGTCAAGTTACAACCCGCAACGTATATTCTATATTATTATTAATTTGCTTTCTTTAATCTCATTTCTGATATGTATTAATTATAATTAATAATAAACATTTGTAATTTCTTTTTTTCTCTACTTATCATGTGGCACAATTGTTACAGGAGGGTTTGCGATTGTATTTTTGGTCAAAGCTTCAGGTGGACGATATGCACTTAAACGGATGTATGTCAACAATGAACATGATCTCAACGTGTGCAAGAGAGAAATACAGATTGCTGTAAGTATCTTCGCGAATGACGAAATGCTGTTAGTTAGTGATAATTAGTAGCATTGTTAAGTCTCTCCATTTATTGAAATATAACATCTTGGTTACATAGATTATGAAGACTGAATTAATCACTTTTATTTACAGAGCAACCTGAGCGGTCATAAAAATATCATAGGATATGTAGATAGTAGCATAACTCACACTACTGGAGGAATACATGAACTTCTGCTTTTGATGCCTTACTGTAAATCCCAAGTTCTTCAAATGATGAATAACAGGTTAAAATCATAATTATTCTCTTTATCATCTTGTTTTATAATAATATTTAGATACTTGGGCAATTTTATACTTATATATTATTTATATACATACATATATTTATACATATGTGTATATATATATATATATATATATATATATATATAGATGTTGTGTGTCACACACAATTTAATTGCAAAATATTATTATCTAACGATATGAAAATTTATGGCATAAATTTCTCATTTCTAGGTTGCAAACAGGTTTCAATGAATCAGAAGTTCTACAAATTTTTTGTGACGTTTGCGAAGCCGTATCAAGATTGCATCATTGTCAAACTCCCATAATTCATAGAGATCTCAAGGTGAACTACTTAATGGACATTACGTAACACCGTTAGAAATATCTTGAGATACATTTAATTATCTTGCAACAGGTGGAAAATATATTGCTCGCTGACAGTGGTCATTATGTTCTGTGTGATTTTGGGTCCGCAACGGGAAAAGTTCTTAATCCCAGCGTCCACGGCGCCGCGGTGGTTGAAGAGGAGATAAAAAAATATACCACTTTAAGTTATAGAGCACCAGAAATGGTTGACATGTACTGCGGAAAACCTATTACTACGAAAGCGGATGTATGGGTAAATATAGATTACGTTTTTATATTCATCGCATACGAACACACATATACGATCGTAATATGTAAATGAAATTTTAAAAAATCTCGTCGACAGTGTGACTCTTTTTTATATAGAATTTTTGTCTTTCAGGCTTTAGGATGTTTATTATATAAACTCTGCTTTTTTACACTACCGTTTGGCGAAAGCACACTCGCTATACAATCTGGAAATTTCACTATACCGGATAATTCGAGGTATGTCACGTAGCCCGATTCTTTGGCTACTTAATGAACGAATAAGTAGATTAGATGTGTATGTAAAATATTTTTGTTATAGATATAGCAAAGCTCTTCATTGTTTAATTCGGTACATGCTTGAGCCAGATCCTGACATACGCCCTGATATTTATCAAGTTTCCGCAGTTGCTTTTCAAATTCAAGGCAAAGAATGCCCTGTGCAAAATTTACATGTACGTAGATTGTAATATTTATACAACTATACTGG
This sequence comes from Tetramorium alpestre, assembly GCA_021460005.1. Taxonomy (NCBI): domain Eukaryota; kingdom Metazoa; phylum Arthropoda; class Insecta; order Hymenoptera; family Formicidae; genus Tetramorium; species Tetramorium alpestre. Next base: position 42,594 of record JAJVSH010000057.1, on the reverse strand, counting down.
CAAATTTATATGAAACACGTCTCTTATATGCTGTTCTCTCGAATTTATTTTTACAGAAAGTTCCAACCCCGACGGTAGAGTCATTACCATGTCCACCCATGGAATCCGAGAATATTAAAAGATCCGCATCTGTAAAAACACCGAAACCTACGCCTATAGCAACGACGGTCGAGGGCACGTCCGTGACACCGAGACAAAGACCGAAGGGTCAAGCCGTTAGCACGGGACCGATCAGTTTGAGCGGTCAAATTGTAGGACAAATATCAGGCCAGGGAAATCAGACGCAAACTACACCGGGAAATTCTATCTCTTATGTTCAAGTAAGCTCAACAAACCCCAAGCATCGACATCTTTGCTCATTTGGCGAATGCTTGATTAATGTAATTATTTCGTTCAGGTATCGCCACACGTTTGCACTCCCAGTCAGAATATTCCTTTTGGTCAGTCGCCGGCGCAACCGTCGCAATACGGTCAATCGCAGAGTCCGATGATCAGTCACTCTCCTCTAACTCAACAGTCACCCGTTACCGTTCAAGATAAGAGTGCGTTTTACTTTGAATCAAGGCAGCACGATGCAAGAGCTACGACGAACGTGAACGAGAAGACTTTGGAGGCTCTGTTTCCGTCGTCAGGTAATCCTAAATAATGACACGCCCAAATTCTATGAAATAAAATCAGAAATGATCGAGTAAGCTTTTTGACACATTACTGCTCTTACAGGGTATCCGGATCCGTTTAAAGACGACGCGAGAGCGATGCCGCCGCCCACCAAAATACCACCTCCCGTTGCACCTAAACCTAGCAAGATTCTTCCGAAACTATCCAACCCTGGTTACCCATCGTCATCCAAATATCCGCCAGTCACTTCATTACCTTCGAAATTGTCCATTCCGACGGGGCCTAACAAGGCGACTCCATCGACGGTGACGCCACCGGCTTTGCCGAAGCCGGTTAATAAGACGGAAAGTTTGAGTCAAAATATAAGTTCGAGCATATCTCCGCCTGACAGTCCGACATTGTCGTCCTCGCGTCACAGAAGGAATGTCAGTGACACAAGCGCTTTTAATAAGTAAGTCTTATTTTGTTATTTAAATCTATTTCTTCTCTTTACCTTGTATCCGCAAGATTTACGAAAATTTGTAAAGTTGATACTTACGAGATCCAAATATTTGACAAATTTCTTTTAAATTAGCGCTGACAAGAGTTTTAAGAGACCAGAATCTTCCTTTGCATCAAGATACTTGTTTGTATTGCAGCGATTATTTCGATGTTCACAGAGCGTTTGCAACTGAAACCACTCAATTCTTAGCGCCATATGAGGCTTCGGTCAAGCCACGTACCGATGATACGACTATACCGTCGGAACTTCCAAGTGATACAAGGCCTTGTATAGCACAGAGTGCCTCGCATGTACGTGTTGTAAGTACATGAAGCGCACAATTTTATGTTTATTTTTGTTAAACGGAATTGGTTTAACTAAAAGAAATATGAACTATATCTTAATTGAGACAAATTTCTGTTTTGTATTTATTTTAAAATTATTTAACGTTATACATGAAAAGAAAACAAAGTTCTTTTATAGAAAAATTATTCGTAATACAGGTAAAATAAAAATGTCTTTAAATAAAAATATGTAAGTTATGAGATATGAAATTTTATTTTATTTTTATTTATATTTAGAATCTCGTTTTATATATATATATAATTATATATTTTATGCACTGCACTCTATCATTAGTGATATTCCTTCATCTTCAAGTAACTACTAAGATATTGAAAGTGTTGCTTGGAAATTGTTAATATTTAAAAACTTGCCTACATTTTTATCAGGGCGAACTTTCAAGCCTAATGGGATCAGAAGGGAGATCGTTGAGTGCAGATGTAGCGGCGTGGAATCCGTTTGAGGATGTACAACCTTTTAATCAGTTAACGGAAGATCATATCTTCGGTGCTGAATTTGATAAAATAAGAAGAGGGAGCAATACCAGTATCAGTGGGGTGAAAAGTCGCGAAAGCCTTGTGATGACGTATACAGAGTTACCAGAAGATCCCTTTGAGTCTGCACCCTTTAGCCTGCCAAGTAAGCTTTCCTCAAAGTTCTATATTAGTCTTAAATATTAATACAAATATATATTTTATTATAAGATTGAAATAATAATTATTATTGAGATAATAATTATTAACGTTTTAATTCTTTCTTAGCAGGGAAGAAGAATAAAATTGGGTCAAAGACTGCTGCTATTGCTGGAGGTAATGCATAAAATCCTTCTTTCATTCTCCTTCATCATCTTTCTTCCATTTGTTCCTACATTAATCTATTAATCTATATTTGATTTGAAAGCCATTCGCTCGCTGCCTTAATACTTGGTTTCTTACTTTTGCCATCATTGCTACATAAGATTTTAAGCTGTAGTTATGACCATTGTCTTTCATCGTTTTCGGTCAGTCTCAGTTGTATATCAAATATATCAAGACATTTATAAAATTTGATACCAATTCACCAAGTGATAAATTCTAAAGAAATGTTCATTTAAAATGTTGAAGAGATTTCTTTATATATTGTGTTGAATATATATATAGCTTTATTAATTTAATGCTTATTTGTTATATATCAATGAACACATAAAGTTTTATAAATGTTTTTTTTCTGTATAAATATTGTAATTTGATCAATTTAATTTTTTACTTTATTACATTTAATTTAATTCATTATCGAATTACTTTATAAGAAACAAAATGAAGTAATCTTGTTATACAACTAAGACTATCTTCAAAATTTCATATCTTACAATTAGCTTTATATACATATTATACATAAATATGAAAAAATTAGAAAAATGCTAGATACGTTTGATAATTATTTACAACATCACAATTTTGTTTGATGACAGTGAATTAGACTTAATTATTTTTATTTTAGTTATTTAAAAATATTTGTTTTTTTTTTTAATTTAATTTAATATAAATGACAAAATCTTTAAATAGTAAAAATTATGAAACATTCAATGGAAATTATAAAATATATGCCTTTGAATCTCAACAACACAGTGAGAGTATGGATCAATGACAGAAATGATAAATGGTTCAGCTGAAATTAGAAAAATTTTATCCATACAGTTAGAAAATATTATAATCGTTACTTTTTTCAATTTTTTTTTCTTTGGATCTAATTATTTTAATTGTTCACAGTATAAATGATCATTGAATAAGATTATCTACAATTAGCAATGTATTTATACAAGATGTTTGTGGACAATAGATGTAGATTAATGCTGAAATAACGATTATCATATTACGCTTCTCTGCACTTCCATGTACATAATTTTTAATTTTTATTAATAGAATTTGAAGTAACGCAATGAAAGAAGTAACGTTTCAAAGTAATATATAAAGTAAATGTTTCCTCTCTCAATTTTTAATTAGTATTATATGTAAAACTTAATTTGTGATATAAATCAGTGACATAATCAGTTACTGTATGATAATGTTTGATGATCTTACTGTACCAGTGCTTCATTAAATTTAATTAAAAGAAACTAATATTTTTTTAAAGAATGTTTATTTTGATAAATAAAAGAATAAATTTCTACGACCGTCTGATTTACCAAAGACGTGTGATAAGTTATTAAGCTTAAATATTGCTATTCGTATAAATGGAAATGAAAAAAAATGCCTTAGTTAACTAACGAGTTTCAAGAACTCATTATATGCACTCTTATTATTCTGAACAAATCTTATCTTTTAAATATAATAGACTAGATCATTAATAGAAGTGTAATCTAGGTGCACAAATTATTTTTTCAAAAGGAAATAGATTAAACTTTATTTTTATGTATATTATATCATTTACGAAAGATAATCGTGTAATTTAAAAAAATTTTAAATTTTTGTTTAAAAACTATATGCAAAATTTTACATAATTGTTTAGCTAAACCATTTTTATGCTTATTAAAGCATTTATAAATTCACGAAATATTTTTGTTTTCTTTTACATTGATATTTTCTTGTCATAATGGTTTATTACTGTTTTGATCAAATTTATTAGAGAATTGATTTATTTGCTAATATATCTGTGAAAAAAAGAGATTGTGATGCAAATCTGCTCAGTTATGCTCAATTACATGAGAAAGGGATGATAGAGTATTACCAGTGAATTACATATTAACTTCTACTTACCTCAAATAGTAAGTTACAGTGTAAGGATTAATACATCGAACATTAGACACGAAATATGCTATATATTGATTATGTTATGACAAGTGTAATTATTAAATATTGTTGAAAATACGATGAACATATAGGATAAAAAAATTTTGTCTTTATAATAGATGTTCCTATGATATGTAGTGCACAAAGCGAAATTAGCTTTTATTTTTAGTGTTTCCGTAAGGAATAGTGAATGTATTGATAAAAGGAAGGAACAAATTATAAATATTACATATGCATATATATATAAATACACACACATACACACATACATACATCTGCATATATGCATATATATATATATATATATACATATTGCAATATATGTATATATATATATGTATATATGAAAAATTATGTTATATATTATGTGATATACAAAGTTTAGGTACACTATTTTGTCCTACTCATATGCATATACGTGCAAACGTATTATGTGTTAAAATGATTGTATTATATAGTATATATAAAAAGAAGAATGTGGGAAGAATGGGTTCCAAATATTTCCAAGAGAATTATACGCAATGCGATTAATACAAAACGTTTGTATTAAAGCACAGAGAATATGGGACTCGGAAAGATCGTTTATTTTATAATATATTATCGAAGATTTATTTTTGTGCGTGCAAAATATCGGCGCGAACCTTTCCTTCCCACAGAATGACGATTCTCTGCGCAATGCGTGAATATATACATACAGACGTACATTAAGGGTTATTATATAAAAATCACAAGATTGTATCTGCATCGCGCGATGGTAATACTACAGTGGCTGGCAAATAATACTTAGCGATTATTTTCATTTCTCGCTCTTCTTCCTCATCCTCATTTCTTTCATCACGAACCTTTTCTCCTTGTTCTTCTCTATTCGTTTCGTTTCACCCTATCTCAGTTACACTGCTTTTACATGGTATTTTTTAATTTGGGTTTCTTCTTGGTACAACTAATATTTCTCCAACTGTATTAGTTTGGTCTGTATACAAAATTTCAGAATAAGATGATGTAATTTAGCATTGTAATATCTGTAACTTGTAAGAGAAATAATTGGAAAGCAGGGTCGCCAAATTACATCATCTCAAAAGTGTAAAAATTATAATCTGTGTTGTATTCGTACTTTGCATACTCATGTTATGTATCTGTTGTCCAATGCGTTAATGTTTATATCAAATAACATATCTTGTATTGTAACAAGTGCTATAGGTATTAATCAATATTGTATGTACTTGTTATAATTGTTACATCTCCTAATGGAGTTTCTACATAGTAGAGTAATGACTCAGATAAAACGACATATATTTTTTAAAAAGTTATATATCGGGGAGAATTAATTTTATGCAAGAGAAGTTCAACGAACTTAGGATATCTTTTTCACTGGCAACTAGTAGTATTACCAGAACCGCCGTAATGTTAATTCTTCCTTGAGCGTGTGTGTCACAAATCCTTCAAGGTACGGCAAGGCGGAGACAATTGACGACAATTGATAAACGTGCTTGTTTCTCTGTAAGAGAAAGACTTACGAGAAATTATACTCTTATCTGTCCAATGTCTGGAACACCCTAATGAGTTTGGGAGGCACAAGGGCCCTTCTTCCGTTTTGAATCGTTTGTTTACGAAATCTTTCTTTATCAATCTTGTCCTGCTTTGTTTGCCTCCCATGGTGTCTCTAACAATGTACTATCTCCTGATTATGGTGAGTTAAGTTGTGACATCGTGACAAAAAGAGAAAGAAACTTGTTATCCATCCGTCATCATCGAATACGAGCATGCTTTCTCCTTAATGGGATCTGTAGCGAGAAACTCGTAGGAAAAAAGAGAGAGGATTGTTTCGTTTTGCGAATTGAGAGCACTATAGGGGGCTGACAAACACCTTGGACAATAAAACTTTCTCGCTGTATTAAGACAAATAATGTTGCAGCAATAAAATGTAAATTAGCATACGGAGTATTTGTTTTTTTCTGAACGCTACTGGCAGAAAACGCAGCAATACTTTGTCCTTTTCGTGCGAGACACGATCTGATGCAATTCGCCAGGGATACGGTGCATTCTCATGTTGGCTTAAAGCGAACCTGTCACTCAGAGCATTACTGCGTTTTTTAACACTCATCCTCAATCCTCTGAATCTGATTAGGACTGTTCCAGACCTATTGGTGGCGGTACTAACAATAGCTTATTCTAGAACACGTATATTATGCTACTTTCTCCATGTCGGAGAGTCTAACGTTATCTTTTTTTCTGAGGCTCGTTATAGTAAGATTGTAAATATCAATGCACATCATACTCAGCAAAGTGCACTGTCTGCAACAGACCTAATCAGACATCTCCTATTTCTTCTGATTCTTTTTCTTCTGTAGATAACGGTATCATGCTTTATATCAAAGTCATATCAGTTGTATTAAGAGATTCAAATACTTGATCTAAAAGTACTGAAAGCAAAATTTACAACAATACGACACCAGGAAATATTTGTATATATAGTATTAACAGAAATAGAGAATTGAGTTTGAAATCAAAGGAATATCTCACCAATATGATTTCTTATATTGGAAGGCAAATGCATATGTAATAGCTCGTATTTTATCGTATTAATATAGACTGTTAAAATGTGTATTAGAATATTCTACAGAGTGTCCCAGATTATATTTAAAATTTACAGTTTACGCCTCCTCGTTATAAGATTTGGGATACTCTGCATAGTGTAAGAAAGAGCCTCGCTAATTGAAGAGATCGATATTGTCTATTATAGACCGTTATCGAATCGTATCTCTTTCTGATGAGGTTTTGCAAAAATAAAAAACTAATAGGTAAGTATGTTACACTTCAGTGATAACGGAGGTTCAGTAATAACGTGCTAGTCTAGTTCTAAAATACAGAAAATATCTATCATTAAAGAAAGATCTTGCTTCAGATAATAATCGTATTAACGTAACACGACTTTCTGTTTTGCAGGACAATCGGCAAATGGTAGGCCGAGGGTACCGCTGGCGCAATGGAACTCCGGGGTGGAGCACGGCAACAACGGCGGCGGCGGCGTGGACGACGAGGCGTCCCTGATCACGGAGTCGAGCCCGGTCTCGCCGCCGTTCGTACGCGCGCCGGCGGAGGATCGTTCCAAGTACGAGAAACTGGCGTTCAACGCGGACGAGGTGTCGAGCGACAGCGACAAGGGCGCGAAGGAGGCGAAGGAACGGGTGAAGAAGGTCAAGAGGCGGCGGGTGAAAAATGTGCTGAACCGTAGAAGGCGGGTGGCCTCCGCCCAGCACGCGGATAACGCAGACAGCAACGCGACGAACGTGGAGTACGAATCGGACGATTCGATCGGCTCGGCGAGCGATCTACGAGCGATGAACGACGAGGAGGGCAACGACTGCGAAGCGACTAACGGGGACGACGATGATGAGGACGGAGACGTGCGCGGCAAGCACGACGAGACCATCTCCGAGAGCGTGCGCACGTGCGGCAGCTCCGCGTACCACGCCGAGTGCGAGTCCGTAGCGACGCACGAGGACGACTACAGGATGAAGAGGCCGAGGAAGCATCACTATCGGCAGCAGCAACAGCAGCTACCGACGATCGACGCGGACCCGATCGTCGGCCATCAGTACGGCGAGAAACCGCTGCTGCTGGACGACGAACTGGACCCTGAGTCCAAGCCGGAACAGTCGCACGGCGATCCCTTCGTGCGGCACCAATATGGCTCAAAGCCGCTGCTGTACAACAACGGCGACAGCTCGTCCGACGACAACGACAAGTCCAAGTCGCTCAACAATGGTATTTGGAAGGTCGAGGACGACGTGTTCGCTCTGGCGCCCTTCCCGAGGTCCAGCAGCTCGCGAAAAAGCAGCGACAGTCGCGAGAGCGAGTCCAGGAACGTCGAGCTAGTCGGCAGCGCGAGGAACTCGCCTCCCAACTCGAATCTTGTGACGCCGATCTCGAGCTCGCCCATCCCGGCGGAGGTGTTCGTGGACGTGGCGGAGAGCAAGCCCGCTCCGCCACCGGTCACCAAATCCGCGTTGCCCTGCAAATATCCCAAGAATATTGTGATCGCTAACAGCAAGACCATCTACGAGGAGCCGGCGTCGTTCCATCATACGAATGTCGTCCAGACGTCATCTCCAATCAAGAGCAGCCCCCATGTCAGCATCGCCGAGGAGGAGGAGGAGGAGGAAAACATGGAGAAGGACCTCTTCGGCTCCTCGCCGTTCAGCCCCAGCGGCTTCACCAATCCCTTCAACAGCGCCCAGGCTAATTTCTCGAGCATCGACTCTACGCCGGCTCAGCCCATGTCGATCCTCAGCCCGGCGGGCCCTTCCTCGTACATCGATTACGCCAATTGCGTCCCGTTGCAGTCCCACAACGCGGCACCGGACAATTATTACACTAGTCACTCGGGTACGATCGCGTGCACGTCCAAATACGGCATGGTAACGGTGAACTCCGAGCCAGCAGTTAACGCGGAGTCGTCCAAGGACCTCTTCGGGTCGATCCCGTTCGAGGAGTTCGCTTCGCTAAAGCTCAACGACCAGCAACAGCAGCAGCAGTCACAGCAGCAACAGGCACAACCACAGCAGCAACAGCAACGTCCGACGTCCCTGTCGTTGTCGCAGTCGCTGACGCAGTCGCAATCGCCGAGCTACGTGGACAACGTCGTATTAACGACGACGTTGCCGGTCAGCAGCATCATACAATCCCCGAAGAACACCGTCGTTCATCTGACGCCCACCCCGCCGTCGCAGTCACAGCCTCCGTCCGCTTACACGATACAGACGACCACGCACACCGCCAGGATCACCGTGCACACAGTCAACAGCGTCTCTAAGATGGACATCACGTCCGACATGATATCACCCATGTCGCCCGAGCCTCTGGTCGTCGTGGACGACGACACGCCGAAGCACAACAAGAAGGACAAGTCCAAGTCGGACAAGTCCAAGTATCACCTGATCAACGAGAACCACGGTGACGTTGTCGACGTACTGCCGACCTACAAGGCGTCTCACAAGGCGAAATCGACGGGCCTTAAGAAGACGCCCAAGGGCAAGAAGAGTACCACCGCGACCGCCGGTTTCAGCAACATGAGCTTCGAGGACTTTCCCAGCGACGAGAACGAGGAGAGGCAAGCCGGACGGACAAAGGTAGCGCCTTTCGAGGTGATCCGCGAAGTGTCGGAGAAGCGATTCGGATCGTTGAAGAGGCGGAGCAATCCGTTCACCTGAAATGAGATGGTTTTCGTTAGCGGCTAGTTGACACAAAGCCAAGTTATTAGTGACGCAGGAACAGATATAGAGCATCGATACGATATAGTTGATTAATTCGTTGTGTATATTGTAGAGATACCGATAAACATACCGGTAAACACACGTTCTACACACGCAAAATTGTTTAATTGATCAGAGTTTTATTACGTGTATTGCGAATGCGTGCGCGCGCACGCGATACACACATACACATTAACAGCGTTAACAAGATAGTAATCTCAGTAAAAATGACATGATAAAATCTCTAACTGGGAAATCAGTCGCTACAGAGGTTTTGTGTATATATATATATATATATATNGAAAACTTTTGCGTTTAAGGAAATTTGCTTTTCGAACGCGCAAACACGTGATTTCAGAGTGAAATTTCGAGTGAATAATAAAATCATGCCTGTTTTACTTGTTTCCGGAATGCGCGTTTGTGAGAAAATATAAGACAAGATGAAAGAGAGGGAGAGAGATGTAATTTATTTAGATCCTCTTTATGGAGGGTTGCAAAAGATAACATTCTATTTAAAGCTTTCTGACCTACGATTAGGCCAAACATCTAATGCTTCGGTATTTATTAGAAGCCGTTTCTTTAAATGCTTAAATTACTCTTGAATAAACTAAATTATATGAACACGATCAACGCCTTTTTGGCGTCCTTTGCTCGTGCATTTTTTTCACAAACGTCGACGGTGTGATGTGATAGCAGCAAGTAGCTGCACATGTTTATATCAGGAGGCATACAGCATGAGCGAATATATTTATATGTATACATGCCTAACTGACAAACGTGTGATGGGTCGTAAAACGTAATTTACACTAAATGTCGGAAAGTATTAATTCATATACTACCACTTTTTAATTACTTTTTGCATTTTTAGAAGATTTACACAGACAAGACAGATAGCCATAAGAAATTGACGGGAAAAAAGACATTATATTAAAGAAAACTGTTAATTTTTGAAATGTTGAAAAGAAAAAAAGAGAGTGTGAGAGAGAGAGAGACACTTCCCAACTTATGTTTTAACATAAAACCAGGTTGTGGAACTTGGCAGCTCGATACCAAAAATGAAATAAAAATAGGTAGAGAAAGCTCGTGCATCTATTTTTGCAGCTAAGTCTTTTCACTACGTTTGTACTTTAAAAATTTGTAGATTTCTACTAGTACAATCTATACTAGTTCATACAAAGCAATTTTTCTAAGAAAGTTAATCTGTATTATATATGTACACTATATACATATATATATCTAACAACGCAATTCGTCTTCACAAAGTCTAACGTCGGTGAAAAGAGAGGAAATTTTTATCGTATATTTATCGTCTCTTGAAGAAGAGATTGTAACAGAGTATTCCTTATGAAGATTAACATAATGGATAATTTACAGAAATTAGTGTTACAAAGGCGCAGATAATAGCATTGAAGTGATTCGTAATATTTCTCGTAAAGGAGCGAACAGAATTCGCCTAAAGAATTGGCCTTATCGTGTAAGACTGACTTGTTGTTTAACAGTCTCGATTAACATTTAACATTGTGTAAGATGGCTATGTCTCTTTTTAAGTAATCACTTGTAATCCGATAATGCCACTGTTCATCGACACATTATTCGAAACGAGTATCAGTAATGCGATATTGTCACGCTCATCACGATTGAGACTGTTAAATAAAATGTATGAAAAGTAGACGTGATACTAGTACTTAGTGCGTCAGTACTAGTAGGCATATTAATGTTAATTTCTATCTCACATTGAGAGAGAATTCGTATGTGTTAAATTATTCAATTTCAACACTGAATTTTAATACGTTTTATATAACTTTGGAAATTATTTTAACCAAATTTTATACTGCTAATATACTGCGCCTTTTTAATCGACTCTACGGACAGGATCTAGTTCAATGTAAAAAGATATGACAATATTATTTTAAAAAATGTTTGTAATCTACGTGTTTTTATGCACACGCATATACATATATATATATATATATATAAAGATGTAACATAATTTGTAGATATTAGCTTGTATAATTAGGTGCCTTCCTTTATCGAGTAGCGTTCAAGCTTTGCAAGTCTTTGCTGTTGTGTAGCATAAAAAGCTGATAGTATTATAAGATAAACAGAGTCAATTGTATTTGTATATGTAAGGGATAGTGTATCTGAGATATTGTTTTGTTTTCTATTTAGTTCCTATAACGGTGAGATGTCTGTAATTTATAGGAAGTTGAAAGCGATTTTTAATGCCGCCATCACAAAAGTCAGAGTGATTTATGTAAATTGAAAATTAAACATTAAATTTCAGCAAATCGACATGATGAACGCGATGAATTCGGCAAGAAGTATAATCCGAATGTATGTTGTTGAACATACGGGAGAACCGTTGTTATTCCAAGCCTTAAAATAATATACTCCATCATTCTGTGCACCATGTATAAAATAGAACGAACTAAGGTGCTAAGAAAGCCGAGCATTTTTAATTTAACATCCTAAGAAGAATATTATTTGATTATATAAATTCTTACGAATCTACATAGCATATATACAATACATTCCTTCTTTAAATTTTCATATATTGTTATTTATTATATCGTTGGTTTATAGGTTCTTTTCTCTTTGTTTTCTCATATGTACATGCACGGAGATCAAATGTCCTAAACGTGTGTGTCGGAAAGTTTTACGGATAACTTTACTTATAGTTATAATATTTAAATTTTTTCACTGCCTGCACTAACAGGTTTTACAGTATTTTTCTTTACCATCTATTACGAGTAACACTAACGTAATTATTGTGTTTCGAAAAAGATATAAAAGAGATCATGCACTCTCGTTTATGCTAAGTTTAACAGTGCGTTAACTTTTACTTTTAGAATGATCAAAAATATTGTTCCAATGTGTACACGATGTGTATGTGTAATATAGCAATGAAAATTGTATAAAAAAATGTATAAAGAGAATGCGATTATATAGAATATGAAAGAGGAACGCGATTATTTTCCACAACAGAGCGGATGAGTCTTTAATTTTTTGATATTAGGCATACGAAGAAAATAGTTATTGAAAACACTATCTCTGTATAAAATACATAAATAAAATATATGCTATTAACACGAGCATTAATCACACATGTCCGCGTCCTGTCACGTTTCTTTAAGAGAATTCTCTATTTACATTTTGTAAAAATATGTTAAGTTTATCGCGTTCGGCTAATTTTTTTAAGAATTCAGCAACAGCAGACTTTTTCTCCTAAATTATGTTGCCTCTTTCTGGCCATGATAAAGTTTATCGAGCATGCGGCCAGCCAGGCGAGGAAATTGAACCAGCTCGTGCATATTGCGAGTTGAAGCGCAACTCCAGTGTTCATCTCGTTGCGTCTCCAGTGATTTCTATCTGGCTGAAGATAATCCATGAAATCGAAAATCGCACCGCATGGAAGCCTGTTATGAATCGCCTATACACAACAAATCATCTAAATTAAAATACATTACTTTTGAAATATAATTATTTTGGAAGGAAAAAAAGCACGAGATGCTCATCTCTTACTTGAATTTCCCGGCCTCCCGAACCCAAAATTTGAATGAGATTTCGTCTGTATTGTTCGCAAGTTTTGTAGTAACCATCGGTTATTACGACCACGTGAGCGAGCGATAGGCAGCATACGAACGCTGCGAAAAAACCGACAGGCATCCACCATTTAAAAGCACCTCTTTTTTTCATAATCACCACGACCTGTCCATTAAGGTTTCTTCTATAAAAAAAGAAATTAATTTAAGAAGTACATGCATAATTATGAATTAAAAACGAGAATTAATATATATAATTTAAAGTTTCACTCTTTTCTTTCAAACCTACTGTAACATATCAAAAGTTTTTTTGAAATTTCAAAATAATATGTTTTTTAATAAGATTCTATTTTAATTAAAATTCTATTTTAATTAAAATTCAGTCTTAAGCATTTTATTTTGAAATAAAGATTAATGTTTGCTTTTTTATCGCTTAATTGAATCTGAAAAGTCACTTCTCAATCATCACTTCGAGCAAATCAATTTTAATAATTTACATAAATGACAAATGGAAAAGAATAAGCACCTGTCGTCATCATATATTTGTCCGCGCTTAATTTGCTTAGGCTCATCCAGATTTTTATGTATGCAACACCTGTATCCGTGATAGGCGCTGAGACACAAGCTGATTAAGATGATGGGTACAAGACAATACGCGGCGAAGTGGCACAGCTTCTCGTCACCGCCGAGAAACGTTTGAAACGTGTTGGTGCCGTACAGTATGCAGCCGCAATCGACATCGAGGCAACCGTCTAGCGTCAACACCCAATTCTGCCATGTGACCACCAGCGATATAACAGACGTGACGGAGAACACCAGGGATGCGGTGTACAATATAGATAGCCACTTTTCCGCTTGCTTTGAATTCATAATTGACGCCTGGTTTTATCCGGATTGTTGATTAGAAAAGAATTCTCCGTCCACTTGTTCGTTGTTGAAAAATGTCGTTTGTCAACAGAAGTTACTTAGCATAGCATCCATCACTTCCACAAAGAAAAATTCTTTCTTTATTTTATCATATTTTAATAATGATTACACCTTCGTATAAGACGTATGGGACGAGTTTACCTGGAAGACTGAGAAAATAAATTTTATGAGCCTGATCTCCGTCCAGTTTTTTGTTTACAGATTTCTGAATCCATCAGAGTTAAAAACGTTCTTCTTACATCATTCTAATCCCGAATTAGAGTGAATTTTTATTCCAAAACATGGAGAGTAATGATTTCTATCATGAAACAAGATAATTAACTTTGTTAGCTAGCCATTAATAATTGCATGAAATGAAAAAAGAGACACTGCATTAAAATATTTTTATTGAAAAAATAATTTGCAGATTTTTTAAACTCAAATTTTAGTATATTATGTATAATTATTACTTATTATAATCATTATCTTTAATAGGTTTCAGTTTAATTTCAGGCCAAATTGACGAATGCTAATTTTAATTCTTGCTTTCATGCTTAACTTTATTTAATCAAGTCTCTGTTTAATTGATTTTCGAGCTCGTCAAGGACTCGGACCGTCGCGACTCGTCAGACAGGAAATCCGGTGGAAAGATTCGCGTAGAACTGTAAAACGCAAAACAGCTTGAGAACGGCATAAATATTTTGGCGAAGCTATCTACTCCATGTATCTTATCTTCATGTTCGACAGATCTATTTTCAGCGGATTAAGCTTCTCAATTTTATCTATCTCCATCGCGCTTCGCGCGACCGACTGAGATCCGTTTTCCATCCGAGTCATTGACGTAATCTTCACTAGATTCCGCAATATTGATATAATAATGATTATAAATAACGTAAAACACAATATAATATAGCATTTCGTATGTTGAACATCGTTTCGTAACTCTGAACGAAATTAAAATGTCTTTAATTAAATCAGCATTGTCTGTTTTTCTTTACTTCTCTGCGATATCGTGATAGATCAAAAAGCTCTTATCATACAAATTTCTTTCATTGATATAATAAATTTATTGTATAGTAGTACCTTCTGTTTTTGTAGTAGTTTCTTCACTGCCAGATTATATTGCAGATAATCCAATCCTGCATGTGTCGATTAACGCTTATCAATAACTGACTGAATTATCCAACACTGTCCATGTTGTAGCGGATACTACGAATTTGAAAAGAAACGTAAAATTAGTTAAACATAGCTGAAAGCAAGAGTTAAAGTCAATATGACTGGAGGTGGCCTGAAGACGAGGCTTGCAAACTGGTAACATGTGTTGAATTATCTCAAAAATAAATTTGCTTTCTTCTTGTATGTTTTACTCCGCGGAGGGCTAAG
The DNA here is from genome assembly GCA_021460005.1 of Tetramorium alpestre. Classification (NCBI taxonomy): domain Eukaryota; kingdom Metazoa; phylum Arthropoda; class Insecta; order Hymenoptera; family Formicidae; genus Tetramorium; species Tetramorium alpestre. The sequence continues at coordinate 27,302 of JAJVSH010000057.1, read as the reverse complement.
AGATTAAAAGAGGCACGATTTGCAGAACACGCAGAAAAAAACTAAAGTTAAGAGCTTAAGAGACTAAAGTAAAAAATGCGTTACTTAGCGAGAGAATTCGTTGCCCCAGTTTTCGACACGACTTGTTATGATAAGCGGATGACGAAGCTTGGGAAGTGTACCTAGTCGGGTCATTAATCAAACCTAATGCAAACAACTGGCGGGACCCGACGCGTAAACGATAGAAGCACAATTCAAACGTGCAGTGTACACCTGCGAGGATCGAAGATCGACTGACTGAAAGAACGGCCGCACTCACGATGATTAGCGCCGGTAGGAGGTAGTAAAACCTCATTCTCTCTTCTTCTGTATCTAGCTAATTTTAGCTGAAACTAGAAGTGAAGAAGTGTTAATTAGGATTAATTAGCATCACCTGCTTTTTCACGGGTTGCAGTCAAGCACTGACATTTCGACGACATTGCAGACAGTATGCAAAATGCATACGACTTGAGAATAGCGTGTCTTGTAAATTTGACGAGAGAGAAAGATAAGAAAGTAATACAAATTAATTTAATTAAATAAAATTAAAAGATTAAACATTAATTTAATTAATTAAGAATTTTAATTTTCTGATAATAAAAACATTTAATTTTATTTCTTTTTTTCCTTGAGATTCCATATTCTTATAGACAGATATTGTTATAGACAGAACTATGAGTAAGGCGATATTTACATTTAAATTTCTGAGAAAAGGGAAAAGATTAGAGATATTTCATTCCTTGTTTTTCCAAATCGAATTCCTTCTCGACAACGAGGAGCAGATGGTCAACGATGTTGTAAAAATATATAGGAAAACTTGTTAGAGAGTTAGGAAGCTTTTTATGATTTTACAATTATGATTTTTAACTGTGAAACTTAACTGCTCTCCTCAAATTTCGGAATCACGTCTAACGGCATCGGAGGATCCGAAGTGACTACTTTCGTTGAACCTCTTGCGCCCCATGCAATAACATGTTGTATACGCAAGAATTTACGTGCGCACGTGTGTTCTTGTTCAAACAAGCCGCACATTTTCGTAAATATTCTTTCGTCATTGCGGCTCACGACGTTCGACAACGGTCGTGGATCCCGCGGGGTTAAATATTTACTTAATGCACGGTGAGCTCAGCCTCCTTGCCTCCAGCCTATTGCAACATCCGACGAGCGACAAGTACTATCTTTCAGTTCCTCTTCACGAATAATTGATTCGTTAATTAAGTAACCGTTCATTGCCCACTTGCAATAATGCGTCGCACTGAAAATCGTGCTCACTTTGTTTGGCAAACAAAGAAACTTTCACTCTGATAAAAGCGAAATAATTCTTGTATCTTTTTTGATCTGAGACTTCTTGGGTCGACTAATTTTCAAGTTTTTTTTCTAATCTTTAAAATACGAAAAAATGATTATGATGAATCACGCAGTTTGGGCATATCACAATGATCAGAAAAGTTCCAATACGTATACACTGCCGGCGCTGCGTTGGAGAGAATTGATAAATGCATTCATAATTAAGTAGATAAGAATGTTGGACTTTCAAATAGAGACAACTGTCTATTGCAATCGCATTTATCTTCTTACTTTTGCAACGTACATCAGCCATACGTAAATCACTTCGTAAAAAATATCCACGAAACTCACGTTATTTTTCCCAATTCTTAAAACGTGATGCAACACTCTTCGTTCCTCTCCGTTATTCCTCGACGTAAAAATCGCACGTCGTTATGCTGACCACACAAATAATTTTTTTTAATTTTATCCTAGTAAATATCTTTCGCGCTTTTACAACTATGGATAAATTATTGATAATTATTCGAGATATTTCGAGTTGCTCGATACGCGCATATACACGATCGAATACACTCTGTTTGATCAGCGTAGAAATTCCCGTTTCCGTTCACACTCGAGGCCTGATAGTGAGATAAACCTTGATAAGATTAACGCCTTTCTGGCAATCGTTGTCCATGTAAAAAATAAAACCATCGTTGATCTCACAAAGACTTGCGTGTATTCAGCATCATATTCGCATTTACAAGCTTATTGTTATTCGATAAATATATACAATATTATATCGTAAACATACGCACATGTTACATCAGTCCGTTTATTTGAAAGTACACATGTAGTGTTGGTTTCAATAATTTATTTTGTTCTAACATTCCTTCAATAATTTATTTGTGTCGTACGACAAGTTTCTCTATGTACAAGGTAACGTCAAGGTATGAAAACGCATCAGAGATCTTTTATCAGTATGGATGACAATTTGTTATATCAATCTGCAAAAAGAAAGAACAAGAAATTACATTAGAATATTCACTAAACTTAGTACTCCCGCGAGGGATTAATTGCCGTTTTATATCTCATTTATAGTGCTTTAAAATCTGCAAAAATAGAAGATTGCGTTCAGTTTATTTTATTTATTTATTATATTGGAAAATATTTGCAAAAGTGCCGTATTCGGCTAATTCAAAACAAAATAGAGAGACTATTTATCTAAATTTTGGACAAATAAAATTTTCGAATCATTTCACTTCATTATTATTAATCCAATATATGTATTATACATATTTTTTACGCTATATTTCCTTTTACTGTGTAAAAAGACAGTTATTTAGCTATGCGTAGTAATAATTATTAACTCCGATCAATCAATAAAGTTTAACTATTAAATCGCATTATTAAATTATAACATTAAAAATATAAAACATATTTTATTCTTATTATATATTCTAAATTATAGAATTTTACACGTATGCAATGATAAAATATTACAAATTAACAATATTATGTCTAATTTAATCAATTTAAATTGCTTTATTGTCATCTAACATCTTATTGAATTTAATAATTATCTACTCCTGGAATTCAATTGTAAGTTCTTGTTTAAAATATTTTTACATATAAAAAAATCTATATATATAATATATATATATAATATACATATGATAAAAAATATACTATAGACATAATAACATTATAATAGATAATTATTAAATGAATAAATAAAATCTATATAAAATTTTAATTCTAGGTTGCATTATCTAAAATCAGTAAAAAAGCATTTTGTGTATGTAAATTATATCTTTCTGTACAATTTTACATCGTTTTAACATTTTAACAATATATATATTTTTTTTTTGTCTGTGTATCGCGGTATCTTACTACAGATTATAGAAATGTAGCTTATAAACTTGTAAAATCTTTAACTTTTTCAACACTACTATTTAATGATTGTCTTGCAGCAGTAGCAGCAAGAAAAAGATGCAGCAAAAACAATCAATATAACTGTAATTGAGCTAAACCTTTTGCTAAAATATGTAGACACTCTTACGCCGCATGTTTCCATCTGTTCACACGATGCATCGACAAGCCTCCGTTATTATAGGCGCAGTACATCATCGCAACCCCCGCCGCAATAGCGCCCGCAATACCAGCTTTCCTAATGCCAGCTGAAATTCAATACATGTTACCTTATTATAATAAATATAATAATACAAATATGCAGAAAGAATCACGCTCCATACCAGGTGATCTAAACACTGCAGCGCTCGTGGCAGCTGCGGCTACTGTATTGACGCTGTCGTCGGTTCCTCTGAGCCAGGTCAGACCTATTCCAGCGCATGTGTACATTATCATTATCACACCGAGCGAATTTGCCATGCTGGCGCCACCCTTCATGACATGATTAATCAATCTGGAAGGAAAAAATGCATGATATACAATTTCTTAGACCATCAAAAAGTAGAAATCTAGAAGACAAAGACGCACTGCGTTCGTCTGAGCTTGCCAGTCTCGCCAGCTATAGACGTCGCCTTGATGCCTCTGTATAAACCTGATGCGCCGCCAATTCCTGCGCCCGCTATGCACGCAGCTCCAATTTGACTAAAGGCTAACTCAAAGCGGCCCCTCTGTTTCACGGCACCTTCGGGAAATATGAACTCTGGCTGACTGACAGGAAGGTACGAAGGATCAAAGTTCAGATATGGGCTGAGCGAAGCTAAACCCTGTTGTGAGGTAACTGAAAAATAAAATTAAGTGTCTTAACGTACAAACGACGTAAAAGCCAAACGATGTAAAACACTAAGCGGAGTCATTTATCATACATAACACATTTGTATTTCATCAACTCCGATCATTATTTAAGCTGCTCTTGCATGCGTCTTTTATGTAACGAGAGATTATTTTTACGCTTTCAAAATAGACGGACGCCTCCATTTCTCGTCGGATTATATCAAGACAATGTATATCCTTTTGGCAGTCTTATAATCATAATTGTCATTGATATTTAAAAAAAGAAACTATGACTGGTAAGTTCGCGAGCGCAACGAAGAGGTTAGGAATCTCATTACGGATTAACAATTAAACGAACGAATAATCGTCCGTGGCGATACGATTTTATGAGACACGTAATTATATCGCAGCCGACGCTCTGCTTATCAACGTCCAAAGAAATTTTTGTTTCTTACGAAATAATGCAAAAAGTTGACAAGAAGCAAAAAGTTCGGTGCGGCTTTAGAAATATCCTCTCGATGTTTGATATTCTTTTACTCACCTGGTATATTGGTATTATTGTATTTTCCATTGTCGGCCTCGGCCTTTCCCGAATTCATGCGAAAGTCTATCATTTCGAGTGAATTTGAACACTGTGGTCTGCTCGTCGGAACACGCGACTCGGACGACCGCGCAGAACAGCACGACGCATCGGAGCGGGCTGAATATGCCGAGGACGCCGGGTCGGAAATGACGTAATCGGCCGTGAATGTGTCGTTAAATGAATCTGTTCTTTCACGACCGCAGCCGATTTTATTTGATTTTCAGTTTAGACGGCTTCTATAAATATAAGTCGTAACTTTTTGTAATACTTGTAAAGAAAAATTTCATTTCTGTTTAAAATATTTAAATAAAAAATCCATTATAAAATGTAAACATATTTTTTAATATTATATATGAACTACAAAGTATTATTTTCTAAATTTAATAGTGACGAAGTCTTAAGCAATTCAGTCTTTAGTCTACAATTCTATTTATCCTCCATTTCTAGCAATGCAAATAACTTTAATCTCTTTGTAACTTATCTTTCATCTTTTTCTAATTCCTCGACTATTTATTTATATATAAAATTTTTAAATAAATTTTAAAATCTATTTAATTTGCATCATTTCTTGTCAAACAATATTTTAATATCGCGAGCTGAGTTTTTAAAAGTTTAATGTGAAATTTAATTTTAAATTAAAATAACTTTAAGTAAAGAAGCTTTTATCTATTAATTTTAATATTGCTTTAATTTTCTGTCCATTTTTTAGTCTTAAAAATTAGAAAAAGATGAAAAGTAAGTTAAACAAATATTCAAAGTAATCTACATTGGTAGAAATGAATATTAATGAATAAAATTCAAAATTAATATAATTAACAGGTCATGGAGCCTAAAAAGATATATAATTTTAATATTGAAAAATGTATGTACTTCTTTATTAGGCTCCAGTCGGCTCAATTTAATTTCAATTTAATTAATTTAGAATTTTCTCTTCTTCCCGCGGCCAATCAAACTTCGGTTAGCGAGACGAGATGGCCGGAAGTAGAGAACAAACGAACCATCTAAAGTGCGTTCCGAAATCTACCGACAAGGTTGAAGCTCTACAATTCACGTCACGTATGCTATAGATCTTCAATATTGTCAGAATATTTTAGAACGCACCCTTAAGTGCATCCCCCCCTCTTACAATCTGCTGCGCAATATCGAGACTGCGCCGCACGATGCAGTTTGGCGCGTTTTATCGTGAAGTACAGTTGAGTTAGGTCATCCTTGAATCTACCTGCGTCATTTCGTGCACGTACGTAGATGTATCTTTCCAATTTTTGCGCACGTGTCATCAGAATAGACGTGAAAGAACACCGCTTCTAGTTGTAAGGACTGGCGATTGTGTCAGAGGCTATTTCGAGGTGATATCGGGTGCGGCTAATGAACTAAACTCGCCGCTCGATCAGGACAGGCAACAACATGTCCAAGGTGAGGCGGTTGTCGCTTCGCGGCATTCGTAACTTCGGCGACGACAATGACGATGCGTTGATACGCTTCTCCTGCCCGATGACGCTCATCCTGGGCCCGAACGGCACGGGCAAGACTACCATCATAGAGGCTCTCAAGTATGCGACGACCGGCGAGTTTCCACCGGGTACTGAGAAAGGGAAATTCTTCATCCACGATCCCATGCTGACGACAACCGGCTCGGTAAGGCAGCTGCAATTATATTTATCCCGATTAATTTGTCACATGTTCACATTGTGGATTTGTGTATCTTATCTTTTGATTGTATTATACCTATGATATCTAGATGTCTCTACATCAAATTATATATTCATTATACATATATATATATATATATATAAAATTTAGATAATTAAAAATAATTTGAATGTATTTAAATTATTGTATTTAGTTTGGAACTATTATAGCTAAATTAGAACATATATTAAACTTTCAATTGTCTAGAGTCAGCTTTCTGTCTTTTGAATTTTTTACTTCTGTAATCACATTGAATATTATTTAAAAAATTACTAATACAAGGATTTATTGTCATAGGTAAGAGGCATGGTCAAAGCAGAGATTATTGATTCTGAAGGTAAAAGTTATACAGTTGCTAGAACAATTGAGTCGACGAAAGGAGATAAAAAGAAGTTTAAAACTCTCGACAGTACTTTGACAACAATAAGCAAGGATAAAAAACAGGTGAATGATCTATTTTGAAATATTTATCATCTATTATATTTTTATAACGTTTCTTATTTCAATTCCTTTACTTTAATTATTTCATTTCCCTATTAGAAAGCATCAATAACAAGTCGCTGTGCTAATGTTGATGAGGAAATCAGTTTAGTGTTGGGTGTTCCAAAATCGATCCTGAATTATGTCATATTTTGTCACCAAGAGGAGCTTAATTGGCCGTTTGATAGCGGGAAAGTGTTGAAGGAGAGATTTGATGAGATATTTAGCAGTACGAGATTTAACAAAGCCATGGAGGCTATTTTGAAGCTTCAGAAAGAATTGCAAAGCGATATTCGAACTCTAAACGCAGAGAAACAGACTTTCAAAGTACTCGTTGATGAAGTGAAGGATAAAGAGGCTAAACTCAAGGAACGTCAGAAAAGATTGGATTCTGCAAAGGAGAAAATAAGTGATATCGATAAACAGCTTGAACCTGTAAAACAGAAGTTTGAAGAAGTGCAGCAATTACATTCAGAATATAAGGCTGTTCAAACTGAGGAAGGTAAGTTGAACAAAAATTTGTTAATATATGTATAAAAGGGAAAAATTTGTTTCTTTTTTTTTCTAGAAAAAAAGAAGATGGAATTTGGTATGCATAAGGATCGTTATGAAAAACTGAAGGAAAGCATAAAGAATATCTTTGAAGGAACGTCAGAGGAATTAAATGAGCACGTGAAATCGTACGATACAACATTGAAGGAGAAAAACGTTGAAATTACAGAGGTATAAATAAATGTTATGATAGTATTTTTGTATACATTGTATATGGATTTATTGCTTCCAGAATGAAGCTGAGGTCAAAAATATCTCCGAAAAAGGAAATAGAATCTCAAATATTTTAGCGACACGAAGGGAAACAATAGGTACATTGAAGCAACAGGTGAGAGATCATGAGAAAAGAATGGTTCGTCGCAATGAGTTGTTAAATGACGCCCTGAAAGCTTGCGATTTCGACACGGTGGAATCAGATGTATCTGAGATAGGTACTTTCAAGGATAATCAATTACATGTAATTTGTCGATATTAAATTGCTTTATTCTTTTTCTTTGCATTGCTAAATAATGCAAAAATTTTATGTACAGAGGTGAAGGCTCGTACAAAAAGATTGGAACAAAAAATGTTGGCGTTAGAGAAACAGGTGGAAGAAAATAGATTGACCATGCAAAGAGAGGAAAAGAAATTGCAGAAAGAAGTTGATACGCTACGTAGCAACTATTCAAAGATAGAATCAGAAAAAGTTATTAAAGAAAACGAAATAACAGAGATAAGAGACGAAATAGACGCAATTCGAAACCAAATAACACAGGTTAATTCTTATTAAGAATCCTTATAATAGAAATATTTAGTTTTTAAACAAGTAATTATGTCAATTTTTTTAAATCTAGATTGGTGCGGCGGGAAATAAATTAAAATCCATCGAACAAAAACTTCAAACGGCGAAGCAAAGAATTGACGAACTTAGCAACGCATTGAATGTTGATTCCGTTAAAGCTGATATTGGAAACAAAGTAAAATCCAGAGATAAGATTGAAGCAAGTTTAAGCGCGATCGACGATGAAATTTCTGCTTTACATAAATTAAGTTCATTAACAGCGGAATTCGAATTACAAAAATCGGCGTTACAAGCTAAAGAAGACGAGCTGGAAAAGTTGAAGAAAAAACATGGAGATAGCATCAAAATATTGTTAAATATTCAAGAATTAGAACAAACGAAGTTGAAAAATAATTTGGAACGCGTTCATCAGAAATTGGTACGTGATTAATTTTTCATTTATGCGTATTGTGTTTATAAAATCTTAATGCGATCGTGAATTTTAGGAAAGAGAAACAAATTCCTTAACACGAGAGATTCAAGCTCAAGAACGTAAAACTACTGCTTTTGAAACAACAGTACGGCATATAGAATCTGATATTAAGAAAAAGACGATAGAACTACAAAGTAAGAATATTTTTATATACACTTTTTATAATTTCATAATTCATATATGTATAAAATTTTATTTGTATGGTTATTTTAAATGTTTCCTTTTTATGTTAGATGACAAAGAGAAAATATCTAAAGTGTGTGATTACAAACATTTCGACGAGACTTTATTACTGCAATCAACGATAGTAAAGGATCTTCAGGACAAGAGAGGAATCTATGCTTATCAAGCTACGGCCTACAAAGAATATGTTAAAAAATTATCCGTTAAGGATCCATGTTGCCCCTTGTGTCATAGAAATTTTGAGGAGCAAGCTAAAGTTGCAGATTTAATAAAAGAAATCGAAAGCGATATAATACGTAATCAACCCGATCGTTTAAAATCATGTGAGCAGAAATTAAAAAAGGAACAGGAGAAATATGATAATATGTTACAGTTGAAACCTATTGTCGAAAAAGTCATTAAGTGTGAAGAAAATGACTTGAAAGCATTACAGTGAGCGAGCTTGTATATCACATTAATTAAACTTGGGATTTAAATTTATAATTTTAATACATTTATTTTTCGTTCTATTTAGGGAAAAATTAAAGAAAACGACGAACAGCGTGGCACAGTCGAAAATGGCCGTTAAGGATCTAGAAGCATCAAAGGCAGAGCCTGAGAAGAAGTTGGTACTATATAAGGATATGATTGGCGATATTAAATTCTGGGATCGGTGCATAGACGAAATACAGCAATTGAAGATAGCAGTTACCAACTTGGAAATTCAAATGGCCAATGCTGGTAATAATTATAAATTATTTTAATAATTTATAATTATTAATTAATGTTTCTATTTATACAGGGATTAAGACCAAAAGGACTATAGAAGAAGCGCAGACGCAACGAGAATCTTTGAAAACATCCCTCAAAGAAACTCGTAATCATATTGATGCGTTACAACTCAAATTGAACAAGCATAACGAGAGACTGCAGGACGCTAGAGCGATGTATAATGAGTTACACGAGGAGCAATTAAAAATAAATTCTGATATGCAGAAATTAAAACATTTGAAGGACAAGCAGAACGATTTGTACGCACGAGAAATTACCGTAGCAGAAACGGTCGAAAAACTACGGAAGGACTTGGCACATGCTGAGACTCGATTGGATACCAGTAGTCGCCAGTTGGAAAAAATTAAGGTTTACTCCTTATATCTCTGAACAAGATAATTAGTAAAATAAATACGTATTCGAGCATTTTAGACGCAAAAGATTCTGAAACATTTTTTTTTCTGCAGGCGGAGAATTGGCAAAAGCAAGAAGCCGATAGGAAATCAATGTCCGAAAGTGCCAAACGTTTGTCTGATTTGCAAAAAGTATCGGACGAAGTCAATTCTTTTATTAATAGCAATGTACTTGAGAAACTCGCAAATTACGAGCGCGAGATAGAGACTTACAAGAATTCACTAACAGAACTTATGAATAAAAAAAGCGAGGTAGAACACGCGATAAGCAAGTTGAAGGAAGATATTGCCTCTCAAGAAATTAGAAAGCGAGAGTTACTTGACAATATAATGCTACGTAAAATTAAGGAAACACTAGAAACTCTAAGAGAACAATACAAAAAATTGAACGAAAAATTGAAAAATATGGATTATAAGGAAATTATGAAAAAATGGGAACAATTAGAAAACGAGAAGCAAGTATTGCTTCGGCAAGTAAGTAATATACTATTACTTTAATTTTACAGATTTATACATTTATAGTAATGACTTATTCCATTTTAGAGGAATATAGCGGTGGGAAATCAGGAGGAGTTGGAACTAGTAATCAGACAGTACACGCAAGAATTACGAAAAGAGGAATACCGATTGGCTCGTCGGAATTATACTAATAAATGCATTGAATTAACAGTAAACTGTCATTTATATTATATCATACAAAATATATATTTTGCGATAATCTTTTATAGTGACTTGTTACAGTGATTGAAAATGCTAATTATAATATATATTATTTTGAGTATTGAATCTGATTTGCATAATTTTTTTTTACTAGGTTCAAGAAGATACTATAATTAATCTGCAAGCTTACAACAAAATATTGGACACCGCGATGATTGAATACCACGAGGAGCGTATGTCAACAATCAATAACATAATGAAGAAGTTGTGGAAGCATGTTTACAAAGGTACGGATACAAGCAGCATAGAGATCTGCACGGAACCTACGGATGTAGGCACCAACAAAAGAAGCTACAACTACAAATTGATGCAAACTAAGCACGGCTGTAAAATGGATATGAGAGGACGTTGCAGTGCTGGACAGAAGGTAATCAGTATCCGAGCAATTAGCACACATAATCAATGAAACACGTTATATTAATATTCGAATTTTTCAAAGGTATTGGCATCGATAATTATAAGACTCGCTTTGGCAGAAACGTTCTGCAAGAATTGCGGTATTCTCGCGTTGGACGAACCCACGACAAATTTGGATGAAGAAAACGCGAACAGCTTAGCAGATATGCTAACCAAGTACGTATTTTTATTTGAGGCAACATTTAAAATAATCGAGCAACTGTAGTAAAAAATAATATAACGAAAATATATTGCAGAGTGGTTGAGTTGCGATCGAAACATCAAAAGAATTTCCAGCTAATTATAATCAGCCATGATGAAAAGTTCCTACAGAAACTTGCCAATTTGAATAATTACAAGCAATTCCACGAACTTTACCGTAAACACAAGTACGTGATATAAAAATACGTGTTTTTAATAAGAAATTAAACTGTTAAAAATAAAGAACTGAACTTTTTTTGTAGCGGGATGACTGCGGTAAGACTCTCTGCCTTCAACGAGCCTATGAGTTCTCTATTGCATATTAAGAGTGAAGATGAATCCGATGAAGAAGAACGATATTCAAATGGACCATCGACTAGTGGTTTATCTAGAGGTACAGTGAGTAAGAAAAGATACAATTTGGATGACAGCAATGAAGATAATAGGCCGCCAGCTAAAAAGAAATATTATTTCGAGTAATACGTTCCATTTTCATACCAAACATATTCCATTTATATATAATATATATNATATACTTATATATTTTTTAATATACACTATATTTTATTTTTATGATAATGTTCCTGTGATTAATACAGTATATTCGTAACATGTTAATGTATATTTATATAGAAAGAAATATGCAGATAAATTTATGTGCCAAAAATACCTCAAATAATGTAAGAACATGAAAATTATTTTGTATTTACTCCGAGAAGGAGATATAGTGCTGGTATTAATAAATTTAATTTTCAAATTTAAATTGTATGTTATTATAAATCTTGATTAATATTAACCAATATTTAAATAATTTATAGTTGTATGATTATAAAAAAATTTTACAAGAGATTTTCTAGGGAAATTAATATAATGGGCCGAGATAAATAAAGAAAATAATCGGATATTTTACATATTCAAGAAAAGTTAATTTTCGTTTTTGCATCTGACAGCAATAGAATTCTCTCACACATTTTACATCTCGCGATATAAATCATAAAAAAAGATCCAAAGGGAGATTTTTCTTAAATTGATATATTAACATCACGTTTGTGATATGAATCACAATTAATATTCACATCAAGATGCTGTTGAGGCTTGACGGCAACTTAAAAAATATCTATAGTATAATTATTTATTTTTATGTCAAATTGTCAAATTTTATGTCAAATTGTGAATGTGAAATAACATTGTCGGAACTATGTAATTGAGTGTCTCGAAGGGAGTATTGTTAAAAGAAGCGTTAAAAAGCGCCGGGTTTCCAACTTGGGACTACCAAATTGAAGCGGGAGGATCGGTCGAACGTGCAACGAGAATCAATCGGGAAGTCGGCCGCGGGCGGGCATTCCGGTATTGTCTCTCTCCGGCGAGAGTCTCGATGACCGCTATAGTTAACGAGTTATCGCGAATCGAGTGCCTGCGGGGAGGGAGCCGGCATCGTAATAGGCTGCTGCTGCTGCTGCTGCTCGGGTAGTCGTAACGTCATAATAGAATAGCGATGTTAGTAATACCATCGCGCGATACCGCCACGACTGGAGGCAACCGACCGGGCGATTGACTGGCCCGGCGCGGCATACCGAGTCTAACCAATTTGCATCGCATTGTATACTCGTTACGGCCTCCATCTGCGCCCGCACTCGCACGTATATGTCGCCGAAGCCGATGACGGCGATGACGAGACTCTTGGACCTTCTTTCATTAACGTTTCCTTTCCTTCTCTTCTCTTAAAGGACATTTATATTTTTTTTATTATTATCTTGTTATCTACGATATTTTTCCGCATTTTCTTTTTTTCAAAAATAATTTCAAGATTATCAAACATTTTAAAAAATTTAAAACATTTTTTTAAGAAAGATTATTTGGAGATTGCACCAAGAATTGAAAGAAAGGAGAAGAGGAATAGCATTTTCGTTGTATAAAATAAAATTGATTTCAGATTGATTGATCCGATCGGGGTGGACTGTCCCTGATTTAAATTAATGCATGCGGAGAAGGGGGTTTACATTTGGGTAGCGATTGCCGGGCGAGAGACGGCATCGCCGTCGCGCTGGTTGCGTCCGTGCATTCTGACGGCGAAACCGAGCGCCGCACCGTTCCAGCAATCAGCGCCCTGGGAGAGCCGTGGAAACCGCGGAAACCCCCAACTTTATTATCGTTTCTGGCATCGTTATCGTTATTAGCCGCTCCATCGCCCGGCCATCCTACACCGGAGAGAGCGAAACTACCCCGATGCGTTTTCGTTACGAGCCTCGAAGTTCACGAAAATTTAGAGATATAATCGTATATTTTATTTAATATAGTTTTTTATATAAGTACTTTTTGTATTAAATAATATAATTAATATCGAAATATAAAAATAATACAATAAATAATATAATAATATTATATCAAACAAATTTTTATATATTTTATTTATTGTATTTCATAGTTTTTTTTTATATTTTATTTAAAATCATCAATTTTTTAAGAAGGATTGTCTCTTGTTCCAAGTTGTTCCAAGAATTGAAAGAATTAAGGGAGAAGGATAGCGTTTTCAGTGTATAAAATAAAGACTGATCCGATTGGGGTGGAATATCATGCATTTAAATTAATGCATCGAGGAGGAATTTTATATTAAACAACCTATTGTTAAAAATATATCGATTTTATATCGAAGAAATAAGAAATGTTTGGTATCTCTTCACGCGTTTCTTTCATCTTGCCCAGTCAGTCCCACCTGATTCAGCATAATTTTCTTGAATACTGTTAATTCAGATATTGTCACACGATCCATTATAATGATTTTATATCTCGCTTTCGCGAATCGTTTTATTGTTTCTCCGCGGTGAATTCCGACCACATCACAATGCTCATAATATGATTACACGCTAAAAGCTTTAACGCGCCCGGTGTAGACTCGATTACGATATTCGTCAGTAATATTGTGATTGATATTGTTGCGCTATCAATATACGCCGCCCGTGTGATTCGCGGTCTATCTCGAGCAATTGGAGCGCAGAAACGTAACGAGAGGACAGATCTCCCCTGGCCGTCATCTCCGATCCGCTTTGATCCCTTTCTCACTCCGATCTCCCTCGGCGAGGGGAGAGCGGACAGGCGGGGGGAATTTCCGTCCGCGCCCCCTCTTCAAAATATCAACTAAACGATAACCGTATTTATTATTCATTCGACCGCCTCGTTCCTCCCTTCTCGTGCCGCGTCCCCAATTTTACCAAGTAGTTTTTCAAAGAATTTCGCGGAGCGGTCTGCATCGCCCATGAGACAGGAAGGGGCGGGCGTGTATAGGGCGGAAAGTGCTTGGATCGGCGATAGAAGGGCCCTCGACTCCGCGGGATTATCATATCCGATACGATATCTTCAGGAAAAAGTGATAAGGACAACCATTCATGTATAAAATATGCTAGAAAGAACCGGTGATTACAAAATTCGCGTCTGTTTTCCCAGCAAACGAGAAACTCTTATCATTAATAAACATCAACTAATAGGAAGCATCCACTAATAGAAAATAAGTCAAGAACTTTGTCACGCGTTACATTTTCCCAAACGCTTACAATGTTACAAAGAATAATGATATAGATCTTTTCCAATCGAAGAACCGGTCGGGGAAGAATTTTTGCTCCAGTAGCGAATTTGTCGGCGGAAAAATAAAGAGACGGAAGAATGTAGAGTAATCGCGAGAGTCGCAGTGTACGCGCTGTTTCGGCGGAAATCGAATCTGAAATAATCCTCGACGAGGCGAAGAAAGTCGTGATCGAGTTTTTGAGATTAACGCGAAAGCACCGAATCCACGCATTGGTCTTCGCACCCGAGGATCGCAAGCGCACCTCCATCCGATATCAATTACTCCCCTCAATTAATCCTTTTCGACGTTGCGTCGCAATGCCGATGCGGATGTTAGACGCGCTCGAGAATCTCCATTTGATCCCGATTCAAGCTCGCTTCGAGGCACGAGATTCACAATAGGTCCGTCTTCGCGATACGCTCTCTAGACCAGAATTTATTTTGTCGTAAAATTTAAACCAAACTCGATCGCGGTAATTTCAAAGGAATGACTAATTAATCTTATTAATATTATAATAAATATTAAGATAAAAGAATAAAAATATCAAGATTTATACACTGAGAGAAAAATATAGTTACTTTTGACCTGAACCATAATTTTATAATATTTCTAACAATAAATATGATTAACTTAACTACATGCATCATTATGTTAACCATAATTATTGTTAGAAATATTTTAAAATTGTGGTTTAATCCAAAAGTAACTGTATTCTCTCAGTGTAGATAACCTAATTTATATGTAGCTCTAATTAATGTACTATAATTTAAGATTTAAGATTGTAATTATTATAATTAAGATTTTAAACAAACTTTGAGCTCCATTAATATTACAGCTCGTAACGCGCCGCGCTGTCTGCAATTTCATTTCGCTTATTTTTATTTCAGATATTTAGCAACGCGTCAAAGTGAATTCAATAAGTAAACGGCGAAGTCAATATCGATGACGCCGCCCGGTTTCCCGGATGTAATTTCGCTCTCGTCTTCATCCTTCACGATCTTGTTACTCCTCGCGCGTTACATCCTTCCCGAGATCAGACGCCACTTTTCTTTTCCGTTTCCTACGCCCCGCTCTCGCCCGCCTATGACCAAGTCCCCGAGGATAAAAGGGATCAGAGGAAAAAGGGGGATATGGATTGACACTCGAATTCCACTGGTAAAGGATCTCCTCTTCCGGCCGGTCATTTTTCTTACCCTCGTCACACCCCCTCGGCCGGCTCGAATCCCGCTCGCGGTTTAACAAACTAGATTCATCAAATTCCGACACCCGATCGTCCATCCGTCGGTCGGTCGATTTCTTGCTCTGGATTTCGCGCGCATGAGGTTTCACACAGCGCGATGAGAATACGTAACTTGTCAGCGCGGGGCAGATTTTTACGTGGAAATATTTCCCGCGAGATATCCTAATTCATTTGGGATTTGTATTTCAAACGATGCGTTATTAATTTTAAGGAAGGAAGAATCTAAGAATTTTAACAAAAATGTAATATTAATTAAAATACGTCATATCTGTCTCATTCTCTAAAAGCATTCACGTGTTACTTTTTAACGTGTTGCATGACAAGAAATTAATTGAATTAAGATTCAATTATCATTAACTCACGTCGCTCTTACGTCCGGATTAAGATCGGAAGGAAGGAAAAATGAGGACATTCGCGTGGCCCACTTCGGGGGTAATTCCCCGCCTACGATGTTATATCGACACGGAGAATATCGCCGCTAAATCATCTGTCACCCCCGAGTTCGCTCCCATAACATCACCGGGAAACTCCGAAGTCTCCGGCTGTCTATCTGCCGTCACTCACGAAAGCCTCTGCCGTGTTACGAGGCCGCGTCCCTTCGCGTGCCCTTCCTCCCTTAAAACAGGGTGTTTACACGTAATCGCATTTCGAGGGTTCAATTTATTAAAAAGACGCCGTCCGACTTGACGAGGCATTTTAACGTCGACTTTTCGCGTTACGGAGAGCGTTCGGGTCAAAATCGATTTTTCTGAAATCCTTAACAATCCGTTACTTTAAAACATGATGATTTTGTTCCATGTCGAAAGTAGTTTATTACGAAGTTTATGTTATTTCACTCTTCTCTCTCTCTTTCTCTCTTTCTGTCTCTTTCGCTCTTTCTCTATAAGAGCGTCCGATGTAATCCAATTTGTCCGAAACGATTAGCAGGTAATCTGGACTTATCGAGTAACCTAAAGCGCATGAGTTCGCAAGTTCTAGAATTTATCGAGTTATCGGATATATTGTTGGGCTACTCGAATTTATCGGGCGATCAAACGCGAAGCGCCATCGCAAAATTTAGGATTTGATATTTTAGTAGACATTATATTTACATAATATGCTTTTATAATAATAATAATTTGTTTCTGCATAAATTTGATAATTACATTATTAGCAAGTTTCACTTCTAAAATAAAATCGATGTCGTTTAAAATTCAGTTATTTCAATGTTCACTTTAAATTACGTAAAGGTACATACATACGAATATTCTCGCTAATCTTCGATATGTTATTACTGCATACATAATTTTACATAGTTTTATTAAATCATGGCTACATTTTAGAAATATAATAAAGCGCTTCGAGCAGAGACTTTAGCAGCGTTCTAGCGTTCAAATTTACGCAAGAGAGTCTTTGCCTTCGCGTCGAAAAATCTCGAGGAGAAGAAAAAAGAGATCGCGGGCGAGAGGATTGACCTAATAAAGGATTATTGCGCCTTCGACAGAGTGAAGGGGAAGGGCCGAGACACCGCGACGGGAAAGAATGGAAAGAGCAACAACAAAGTAGACATCGTCGGAGGGCCAAAGTTGCCAGTCGATGCGGCACGTTGCAGGATCGTCCGCGAAAGAATTTCGCCCCCGTCGTTTCCACTTTCTCCCCCTCGGCTTCCGAGCATCCACCTTACGAATGTGTGGAGGCTTCCACGGCATCGGTGGGCACCACCACCACCACCATCATCGTCGTCGCCGCTACCGCCGCCGACGCCACCACCTTCTACTCTTCTTCGTTTTCTTCCACTCCCCCATCCTCCGCCACCCTTCTCTGTGTCCCCTTCCGTTCCTCGCAGGAGGAACATGGCTCCCAGGCAGGAGATCCGTCCGTCCACACCCTCGCTCTCGCAACAACCCCGCGCCGTTTCCCTTCCCTCGCCCCTCTCTCTCTCTCTCTCTCTCTCTCTTTCCCGGACACTTCCCTTCCTCTTCCACGCTTCTTTCCTTCCTCCCCCGGTGCCAGTCCCCCCGATGCATTTTAAATCAAAGCCTCGGAGGTAACGCAATCACCAGGCATCACGACGCTTCCACAATTTTCTACTTTAAGCTACTTTATGTATTAGTACCCCCGCCGTGTCTCTCCCCCGTCCCTCTCGTTTCTCGTCGACGGCGCGCAGTACCCTCCCGCCACCCCCGCGTTATGTCAGTGCCCGTCACACCGCCGGCTCCGCAGCGTTGCTCTTCTGTCTCGAATCCTCTCGCCCTCTCTCTACGGTCCCCTACTTTCCTCCGCTCCGTCCTTCCGCGTCAACCAGGCCACCACCACCCCCTAGCACGGGACTGGTAACAAGGTTATTTTATTAAACGAACCTCCGCACACCGCCCGCACTCGCCAACGTCGCCGGAATTCGAGACGCGCAGCAGCTCGTCTAACCGCGAGCGAGGAGCACCGTCGTCCTTGCAAATAGAACGGGAGTGGGGAGAGCAAGTGCTCCTTTGCGGTGTGAAGCAACGAGGATGCTAAATTAGGTTGTCGGAAAAATAGGACGTGGAGAGAAAGAGCGATTCATTAATTTGAATCACTCGTCTTTGTTCCTGCGGGACGCTGAGCGAGACGAGCGAAAAAATGGACGAAGGAATGATGAAACTCGATTCGTTAATTCAGTCACCCGTTTTTTTTTTTAGAAAAAAAGAGCTTTACAACAAACCGACCGGAGATAGCTTCCAATCGTGCATATAAATTTCATTTGGAAAATATCTCTTCCAATCGCGATAACACTCGCCGATAAGAACAGAGTCGATCGGAGCTCGCGTTAATTAACTTCCGCCAAGGCCCTAAATTCGCTCGCGCGACACCGCGACACCGGCGAGAGGAAAAAAAAAATCAACTCCCAAATTCGTCAAAGGACCCGTCGTGAAAATTTAACGCGATAGGAGCGGCGCTCTCTGTAAACTCGCGAGAATGAAATCTATTTTTCACGTAAACGAATAACGCGTTTATATCTCTCTCGCGTACGCTCTCTCTTTTTTTTCCCGCCCTCTCTCCCTTTTACGACACGCGTCATTCTCTTCCCTCCTACCCCCCGTTTCCCCCGCGAAAGTTCGTCGCGGCTCCAGCCGCGTGAAACGACGGGAATTCGTTTAATGCGCCTCGCGCGGAATTGCGCGGGCCCTTTATAGTCGCGCGAAAGGACGCCGCCGCTTCGCGCGGTAAACGACGAGAGGGGAAAAAAAAAAGAGTATCCGAGAATAAGGGAAATACTTTTGACGGCATTCTCTCGCCCTTCCTTTCAAACGGGCTGGACAGTCGGATGACGTCCCGGGGTGGCTACTTATACCGCAGGGGGATGCACGTGTGTTCGCGGCGTGCAATTCGCGGTGTAAACGTGGCGCGGTGTAATCCAGTCACCACGTAACGCGATTACGCTCTTAACTCAGCCTGTCGCTTTGTCTCTCTTTCGCTCTCGCTCGCTCGCTCGCTTTTTCAGAATATCTTTTTCTCTTCTTCCCGCATCGCTCGCAGTCTCACCTCGTGTTGCAACTCGGCCATCCCTGGAGGCCGAGAAACGCGGAAGCGGCGGGACGGAAAGCCGTAGTCGGGTATGCGGGTAGTTACGTGGCATTAATAACGGGTTGGAGGAAATCTTCGGCGCGCGGGTGTCGTTATTTTTCCCCCCCGGATAATGGAAACGTCTATTATCGCCTCGCCCGCCGTTCGTAACGACGGAGGTTTGATTTAAGATTAATTTGACATTAACATTGAAAAGCTCCTCTAGCATGCAATTTTATATACTTATATGTATATTTTCAAAGAGATATTTCGATGCTCTTTTGATTAATTTTAATCAATTACACAGATCGTTTCGATATGAACACATATTATTTCATTTCGGATTATTTTATTATTTTTATACTTTCTTTGGAAAAAAAAGATCGCTCCGCTGTCCGTGACGGGAAAATTCATCGTAATTCTCCATTAGCGTTGAATCTATTTTTAAGCAGCCGTTCTCGTAATTTTTAAGACAACTGGAGTAATTAATCACTCTTTAAAACTGTACTTAAAATTACGCTGTGTAGGGCGAGAAATAAAAATGTAATGAATTAAAAAGAAATAATATTTTTCAGTTCGAAAGGAAACGGTTATAAAGATGCAGATAATACCGAGATTAATATATTTATTATAATTACTGGCCCCTGTGGCGATTCAACAATTCTCGCGAATTATCGAGTCGAAAAGAATCGAAACGAGCTGCCAAAAAAAAAGAAATTGTATAACGAATGTGCCGATTCATGATCAGAATCGGCGCAGACGTGGAAAAGGGAAGACGATGCGAGGGGGATATGAAGCTGGGATAGGATACTTTGTACGGGCAATGTAAACCGAAATTACGTTACTCTGCGTCGCCTGCATAAAGTGAATCGTATAGTAGTCCCATCAGACGGTGGCTACACGGATTTGTGAGCTATTAATCGATAATTCTAATTTCCCTCGATAATATAATATATTCCACGATAAAAATCCTATTAATATATAATCTCGAAATCCGTTCCTTCTCTGTTTCTTCTTTCCATTCTTATAAATCTCCTTATAAACCTAAAAAAAAGAGGAAAAAATACACCAATGTTACTTTTACCTTACGAAGGCTCACGGTTGGAGCAGAGTCTAATTGTCACGATTCAAAATCCGTGTCCGATCGCATTTAAAATCGTGTTTGAAAAAAAGTGGATGATATTGTCACGAGGGTGGTCGCGAAGGACCCCGTGAGGCGTGCGGACGCGCGGAGAACGAGAAACCGCGGCGCGGCTAACACGCGCTCTGGCGAAGGATCGCCATGGACTTGGCGAGGGGCAGAGAGATGGCTGGGGTAAACGCGATTTACACCATGACGACTATCGCCTCTCTTCTCGCGCAAAGTGCCTACGTGCAGCCGCGAAAGGGCATGAGGCGGGGAGAGAGAGAGAGAGAGAGAGAGAGAGAGAGAGAGAGAGAGAAGGGTGAGAGAAGGCGCGAGAAAGAGCGAGAGGGGGAGAGTTGTTACGACACACCGGCGGGTGACAGGAGATTCTCGCTCGCGGGAGAACGGGAGCCTGCGGGGGAGGAGGGAGCGAGAGGGATGAAAGTAGGGATGTTTGTCGTACGCGTTATTTGGCCAATAAAACCACGTGGCGGCGCACGGAGGGCACCGGCGTCGCGCCGTTCGCGGATAGACGATCGTCGGGGAGAGAGCGCGAGCCGGCCGCGAGGCGACGACGACGGAGGGTGCGAAGGGCGCGCGCGGACGAAAGAGATGGGAAGCGGTGCACGACGTGCGTAGACCACGCCTCGCCGCGTGCTCGGCGCACGCGTGGTTCCGCCTATCGTCGTGCACGCTTCCCGTCGCGGCCCGCGACGGAACGGCCGATCGTCCGCGACTCCACCGCGGCCGCGACACGTCGTCGTCACGCGACGCACTATCAGTTTGGAGGTCCTGTCGCCTTGTGACTCGCGTGTCGCGTGGAGCAAGCAGAGAGAAAAAGAGAGAGAGAGAGAGAGACAGAGAGAAAAGAAGTCCGCGTCCTGTCATTTCCCTGTCGTAGTGCTCGCCGCGTGTCCATCCACGAGACACAAGATCACCACGTGAAGCTTGTCCCACTCGACTGATGGATTTGAGCTTGGATTCCGCCTTGGCCGCGTGGTTACTCACTGTGCTGCCGCTCCGACGAGGATCCCGTGGAGATTCTGACCACGCTTTATCTTGAACACACACAGGAATCCGACCGTTCACTGTTCTCTCATGCGAAAGTGCTCGACGGAAGGAAACGCTTCCGGTTTCTCTACAAGTGTTTCTATCAGCTTCGCGCCTAACATTCATCCGGACGTTCCTATGATAGTATACGCTTCGTCCTGATCCAACGTACTGACGTACTGATAAGTTTCTCCGTCTGTCAATGCCGCTCGCAAGAATATTGTGATCTTCATCAAGTTCCAATCGCGCGTGGACTGTCAAGTCCACATGACAGAAAGGAAACTCTCGGCTGTTACTCTTGACAAAAGTCCGACGTGTTTGCACGCGACGATTCACTAAGATCGACGTGATCGTTTTATCGATAAAAACAATTTATCCAAATTTATCTTGCGCAACGAGTGTGTCTTTCTTTGTTATTTCAAATTGTTGACTGCGACGAACGTGATCTAACACCCGGCAGGCAATCGTGGGATCAACGTGTTCCCGCAGGTTGGACCCCGAGGAAGCGAGATTTGCGGAAACACGCATGCGGAGTTAGGGACAAAGTTGGAACAACGACACGAGGTCGGGAAAGTGTGGCGGGAAGTGGCGGGATCGGCATATCGATCGGAGATCGGACGGGCACTCGCCAGAGCGTCCGTCGACCGGCTGATATTCGCGGGGAGAGGGGATCCGCGGCGGTGCGGAAGAGATCGGGAAGGTGTTGTTCAGCCACGAGTCCAGGATTCTCACCCCCGGAGGCAGTGCCATCTCGCCCGGGGGCGCGGGGCCACCCGCGAGCCCATCGCCGGGACACTATCATCCCCCTGCGCATAGTCCGCCCCTGGTCAAGGTAAGCTCCTTGTTTTAATCGGTGATATCGAGATGTAAAAATCGGTTCGCGAGCAGAATGAACTTGAACGAGTACGGAATCAATCAAAGAAACTGTTGCATTAATTTATATTTTTATAACGCGATAATATATATTTTTGTTCGATGATTAAATTAATTGTTTGTAACATGAATTCTTTCTTTCATCGAATAATGACAAATATTTGTGAAAGTGATGGTTAATTATTATTTTTCCGTCCAAATATATTTATCATAATCATTGTGCTTAATTATAATCTTTTAACGGGAAGTTTTAAACAATCCTAAATATTGAATCTTACAATTATGCGACAAAGTAATAGCTTTTCGGCGCATTGTTAAATACTGTATTCTGCTTTCATGCCATATTAAATCACTCGATCGGTGTCGCGAATACTCTGAATAAATAAATGAAACACGAGCGCTATTTATTAAATTATTCATTTTGTCAGCGTGACAGATAACGAAGAGATTGAAACAATTGAATAATAGTAGCATGATTACAAGCAAGAGCACTGTTTTATCTGTAACTAACGCATTTCGGACGTCCGGCCTTTGAAGCAATATACATACTTAAATCCCGTCCGCGCATTACACATCAGTCAAGTTTTTGCAATAAGCAGTGTCGTTTAACATGATTTTAGGTAACACGGAGACGCATTGAAAAATGTAAATCAAGTTCTAAGAGGGAAATCTGTTTTGGGGGAAAAACCGAGAACGTTTATCCGGATAACATCTAATTATTTCACATAAATCGTCGAATTAAATTAAATAGCTTTATTATTAAAAGCGCTTTGTTCACTCTGGCTTAACAACACGACGGTGAACGCGAGGTTACATTTTACATGTAACTAACGCCTTACGATAATCGCGCTGAGAAATTATTAATGTGTCGGAGGTTTAAATTCGATCGCTGTTTCAAAGTCGATCGGAATTATTCTGTCACGTTTAAGTGGCCTGCTAGGGTAGAGCGGACGAACGTAATGAGTGTCATAAAACGCATTTATGTCGTCACGCTAAATAATGAAGACAAATATGATATCGATAGATTTCCTTTGTGCTTTTCGCTTTGCTTNTCTCGCATGTCTGATATTTTTATTACACATATATGTACATGTATTTATGAGATTATGGTATTATTCATCCTTCTTTCATATATTTTTACTTTTATGTGTTTTGTATTTTAAAAAGTCTTTTATAAAAAATTTTACTATTAACATTATTATTATTTCATATCACGCGGGATTGGCGTCGTATTCGACTGTCACACATGAGTCAGAAAATTATGTTAAAAATAACTTTCGACCATCATCGAATTATTTTAAAATTAACTATTAAGCTGTATGCGAACTAGTACGTGACGTAATAAAGCTTTGAGTAGAAAATTGGTGTGATTTGTTCCCCGTTCTATTTTCCACAAATAGTTCGCGATGCAATCAACGCATTAATGTATTGGGATATCTAAAGTACGGAAACTACTTCGGAGGGATATTCGATCTTAAACACGATGAAACAATAGGAAGAATAGTAGTAATAATTATGTTTTATTTTGTGAATGGAGAAAAGGAAGATCTCAATGTTCTGGTGTTCGTTTTAGAAATTATAAAAGTGAGAGAAGTCGAAAGTTATTGAAAAATATACGGAATACTTTCAATATTTAACAGCAGGCTTAAGTTAATTTTTACAGACGTTGCGACAAATAGAATTTGACAACATTCGATGTTTATTGTCATGTATCATTGTTAACTGTAAGACGACATCTCGGTCTCGGCAGTTAATTGTCTACCAACACAATTCCGCTTCTATTTGTAGCCACCATTGTTAACTGAAAGACCTCACGATATCTGTTGAGAGTTACGCGCTTAAATTGTCATGGCGGAAACTTGTCAGCGATCACATTATAATCCAGGGATATGGCAATTACGGCATTAGACCCGGGTAGCCGATAATTCCGTTTTAGGTTTGAACTAGACTTTGCCCTAATAGGATTAGAATTTGTGGCACGTTCAGGTGACCGTCTATTCTAGACGCGCACCCTCGAAACTACCCTGCAAACTATCAGCTACACTTAATCCTGTGAATACTAATTGAATACTAAAGTCGACTTTTTCTCAACCTGACGAAGATAATAGTTTCATCGAATAAAGATTAAATCGCATTATATATATTTCTCCTTCGACCAATCGTCCGCATTTCCCTCGCTACTAAATGAAAGACTTGAATAAATAAAAAATGATAAATTGACGTGAGCCAGTAAGGAGGAAAACATGTAATTGTCCTGTTACTTACAACTTTATTCTTCCTCTTTGTTTTGATAAATGTCAGAATGGAGAAAAACTGAGTTATATCACTATGCTTTATAACTCTTTAAATCCGCCTAAACGAAATATCAACTTCTGTTCGCCGTTACTCAGCCGAGCGTTCTCTCCTTGGTTTTATCGGCGACTCTCAGTCCCATCATCCGACATGTCCCGGATTTTCTCTCTCCCTCCCTCTCAGCGTTACTTCCGGAATCAAGTGCGATCTCGAAATTTGACGCGACAAGCGCAATACGATATCGTCCTCGGAAAAGCGACTGCTCTTTATGGTCACGTAATAACTGCGTGGGACTGCCACTGAGCGGGGAGGCGGGAATAGCGGGGAACGGTTTCGCGAACCGTAAGGGAGGAATGGAGGTGGAGAGAAAGAGAAATGGAGAGAGAGAGAACGAAGCAGTGGGTAGATGAAGAAAAAGAGGCCGACGATGATGATGGGTGTAAGGACGGCTGTCCGAGCTCGTTTTCGTCAGCCGCCGCCGCGAATCCCTCCGGGGACTCCGCGCGGCAGCTGTCTACGAACTGCCGGAGCTTGCCGTTGGAGAAGCCCCGGTCGAAACTTAATGCGAAACGATTCTTGGTCCGTGCTCTGCTCCGTTGAACCTCGTGTCCATGATATCGTTTCCGAGTTGATAAAAAAAAAAAAGACGAACAGAAGAAAAATAGTGACGGGGGAAAAGGATAGACGAGGGATGTTAGAATGAATCAGGTTCGTAATCTATGAGGCATATTTTAGATATGCGCCATCATATTTAAAGCTGATCTTACGAGATCCGGACTTGATCCGTTTTAGCAACGTCTCGTGCATCTAAAAAAAAAAGAGAATTGAGGTTCCCTATTATTTATAATAATAAATAGTGAGCTCGCGGAGCATTATCAGCGAGACGGAACATTATCTACGTTGCTTCCGACATTTCTATTCGCGATAAGAGGCCTTAATGCTCCATACGGAATTATTGGCCCAGAACGTGAGAAGGGAGAAGGGCGAAGGGCCGTGCGGCCCTGCTCGAGGACGCTCGCACACGCGCCCGACACTTTCGCGCCGATTAAGCTTAATTCATTCCGCCGACGAGAAGCGAGACAGAGAAGACGTTAACGCTAAACTGCTCCAAGAGAGAGCTCGCCGGCTTGCGCTGTCTGCCGTCCAATCCTGCCAAGTTAACCTCATTAATAAATTAATTAGATATTATTGTGTTGGAAGCCACGGCAGCTGCGGGTACGCTTTCCTCGTCCTCCCTGCTCTCTCTCTCTCTCTCTCTCTCTCTCTCTCTCCTTCTTTCTTCTGCCGTCTTGCATTCGAATACCGCAAGGGGGAAGGGAGAGCGAGGGGGTCAGGACCCCTGACGTCATTTCTTACGATGATACAAAATGCGTGTTATAACTGTTTGCTCGCTACCCGCACATTTTTTCTCGACGCGGAATCTTCGAGCGGCCGATCGATAAATATCCATAATAGTCTTCCTCCAGTTTTCATCGATTTTAACAAACCTCATGATCAAATTTTCATTTTCGATTCTGACTACAATTCTATTATAAAACAGAAAAGCTTTATCTAAAATCTTATTTCTACGATGCGCTTTATTAAAGATCGGTTAAGACTCACTAAGCTCTTGGGAAAAGACATGTTCGCCGAGGAAACTTTATCTGTAATTAAAGAAATGTAAAGGGCAAGGTGGTTCTAAGAAGCACCTTGCCTGTTCTAATTCTGCGAAAATATTTTTTTTCACCCGGAGAGAGGAGAAGATACATACACGTTAGATTATAAAACAGAGTTTTATCACGAGTTACGTAAAGCGTGAAATAAATTTTAAGATCGTGAGACGCAAGAGAAACAGAAAGAAAAAGAGAGAGAGAGAGAGAGAGAACTCTTTTCGTAATTTCTAGCGCGCTACCCAAGGAGCCAGCGGTCGGCGGCGCTCATTACGGGATAGCATGGCTCGTACTGGTAATGACAAAAAGCACACGCGGCATTATCATTGCGGAGTGTATGGCATTAAGCTGTAGGGGGCCAGGATTAGGATGTCGGCCATTACCGCGCGTCACTGACCGTTTATTCTACGCCGTGCACGGTGCGGTGACTTCCTCTAGACGCGCATATGTATGCCCGCGATAAACGGAGGATGAGGACGCTCGCGAGGCCGGCCGGATCGTGCATAGTCTATAAGCGTGATTCACCTTTCGATATCAATGTCAATTAAGCTTGATCGTACGTCTTTATATTTTAGCGGCCGATTTCTCTTGCGGTGCGAAGAAAACGATTCTGCCTGTCTCGAGAATGTGGGTTTCACCTTCTTACAATTAGCGAAAAAATAATTCCATCGATCTTCTTGTTTGAATATGTTGTACATGTCTCGATGCAAATTTTTGTTATTTATTAAAAGAATTTGTTAATATATTA
>JAJVSH010000554.1:0-10597 GCA_021460005.1 Tetramorium alpestre | reverse complement strand
TTTTTTTTTTCGGACAGACGAAGTGAGAATTTTTAAGGAGATTAAAGTCCTTAGGACAGATTTAAATGAAATTGATTCGTACGTCAGATAGTCGATCGAGTTTGCGCAAAGTGAATTGGCAATTTAGTAAATGCAACTTCCTCCCGACACATAAATGAATACGTTAAATGTTTTTTGCGTATGCTTCGCACTTTGGTTCTCGCGTTCCTGGTCGCGATTTACGAAAATGTTCACAAGATCACCTCCTCGTTTGTTGCTGGGCGTTATTTTTTATCGCGTTAACGTAGCGCAACGTAAGAAAGATAAAATAGGAAAATATTTATGATTAAATTTAAATGATTAGTGTTACGTAAGAAATTGTAATGACATGCAAATGACATTCTTATTAGGTGGGGCAAAATATAAAGTTAGATCCGGATCCATTTTTGCTTTATGACCTTCGGTAATACGAGCAAACATGTTTTTCTGCCCCAGTGGCTGGACACTTGATGCAAAAAAGAACCTGCTATCAATCTCTTGCAATTTTACAACGATCTACGTTAAATGCCATCAAACACGTACACACGCTATATATTATGTAGTCTAAGATTAAAATTTTGTGGTCGCTCTTCCGTAAGCGTTTATTGGGAGTAATAAGAAAACGGATAGCTCTCGTTAAAAGAGCCATATAAATAATTAATACTCAATTTCTTGTAAAAGACAGAATTCTGAAATTTTACAATTTTTTATCGATCATTTTCTGTATTCTAAAGTTATAAAATGTATAAAGTTATAAAAATTCTATCTTTTTACACAAGAAATAAGGTATTAGCTTAAAAAGTAAAAAAAACAGAAATAATTGCCCGGTACTTTTGAAAAAGGAATATTTAAAGAGAGAAATTGCTCTTGTGTAGCCTGGATATAGGCAAAAGTCCATATTTTAAACACTTAAAAAAAATCATAAAACAAGAATATATCCTAAAAGCATTGCTCTGTAAAATCGATGGGAAGCTACATAATTTTTGCAACTACTGCACAGTCACGAAGAACCAATTTCCGTACGCCGGTTTTCGGGTAAACTCCTCAATTAAGCAGAGGGACCAGACGATCCTTAAAGGGGATCAGCTCGTTCGTTGTTCTCGCAGATAGCGACCTTTCGACTCGGTCGAGTATGCGCCATTGTTGACGGAAAGTCGTCGTTGAACGGAATCGCTTTGATTCAACGTTCAGCGCGACACTCAATGGAGCACCGTCGCGTCGCTCTGATGTTGCTGCTGTTGCTGCCGTCGTACGAGATGATAAAGCCGAATGATAACGAGATGCAGCGCCTGGCGCGCTGCGTTACCTCGTGCGCTCCGCGTACCCAAGTGCAATGTTACAAACTATCACTTTTCTCGCGCAATAAGACCACGCGCCTGGATACGTGCCGTAACAATTGTGAAACCTATTGTGGAGCGCGGTGTATGAAAACGCAGTCATTACGACGCCTACGTTAAGCACGCGGATACGTTACACGGGGTGGGGCGGGAGGGGAGAGTTTCTTAGAGAACGACCGCCGCGATTCACTGTTAGGTTGTATGTCGTTAGAAATTATGTTACGGGGCATTATTCGATGTTGACTGCTAAACACGCCAGTTTATTCCATTACCTTCGTGATTTAAAGTTTTACAAAGGGTATCTTGACTCGCTGATCTCTTTGTTCTACCGATGTGTATTTATAGATTTTCTTAACTTAAATATATCTCTCTGTACGTTTGGAAGATTGTGATAAGATCACTTTTGCAACGCGAAGCGTTTTGAAAGCGAAACTCACGATAAGATCAATCTGTCTTCTTAATGCCTCGGATAATTTAATAGATCATCAAGGGATCTTGAATTTGTCCACATGTTGATTTTAACGCTAGCGCGTCTAAAGCGAGTGGCGACGATTAATCCGTCGAAGAACATCAAAAGCGAAGATATCTTAGCTCGAGATGTTCAATTCCTGTTTAAATAGCCGACGCACGTAAACAATGGAGATCAACGCCCTAGTGGAACCGTCCGCCTGTTTCTTAATGAAGTGCTTGGCTCTTTCATCATCCCTGCTGCAGTTGTAGATAATGCACGACGAACGGAACGCAAATACACAACTCGACTCGCGAGCGATCGAGACGTCCTTGTATAGAGATTCCTTCGTGGAGGTTTCGCCGAGAGAATCGAGCTCTCTGATAAGATTAATACATCTCCACGCTACGGGCAGAAAAGCCGTAATACCTGATTTCAAAAAGGTCTTTTAGCAAACGTTATCATTATGCGATGCGAGCAATGCGCTGAATGATTTAATTGATGTTCGAAACAACGGCTGCTTCGTTATCGCAACGATTATTTCGTCGTTTTAGTTCCGAATTTATTTGGAGCATTTCGAAATAGATCGGTTATTTGACTATTTCCGATTGACAATTAGTTATAGTTTTATCTCGTTTCTATTGAGCGGGAATTCTTTATATCGGACGTTGCAATTTAGGTTGGCGGTATCTTTTTTTTTTTCTGTACAACAAATAGAGTCGGATAAGTTAATTTGATTTTGCGGATTAATATCGGGTTCTTTCTTCGCGATTATCATCGCGTCGCGTCGCCGGGTTATTGACTGACATACTCGTGAGTGCCGCGAATGAGTCAGAGCGTACCGTATCTGGTTTCAGATTGTTTAGAGCGTCGCAATCGATGCCGGATAGAGCGTGGATCGATCGAATGTGAATATTTAAAAAAGCGCGTAATCGATTCATTGTTACCGCTTGTGCGCAACTGTATGTGCGGGCAACACAATTCCGCTAATTGCGCTTTACCGACATATACCGCGCGCTTTGACAGTCCATTCGTGCGGCGCGATCCGAAAGACGAATTCGTGCTGCGGCTCGACCGCATCGCGGTCGAATTTTAACTCCCGCGAGTTCATTTAGAACGAGCGTTTAACTTGCGTTTCGCGGTATCGTGCTAGTTACGTTCGACGCGCGTTGGGAATTCGTGTTCGACCGCGGCTGATTTCTCGCTTTATGACATGTGAATCGAAATCTCCAAATAATGGTTAATTAAACATATGCTAACATATGCTGTAGACTTATTAAGATAAGTCCATGATTAATCGTCTCTGATTAAGAAGAGAAGAAAAAGAAATCGTACATTCTTCACAATATTTACTTTTGAAATGACATTTAATTAGATATTTGAATATCAATTCTGTTATATTATTTCAGAATATTATATTTTAATGTTATATTTACAAAAAATAACTTTGTCTTTTTTTCTTTATCTACACTGTAAACTCCTATGGGGCTGCCACTGCTTTTACTCAATATTTAATTTTGACTATAAGGAAGGTAAATTTTGACTAAAATTGAAGTTAATTTATCTAATTTAACTTCTATGTTAGTCAAAATTTTACCTTCCTTTTAGTCAAAATTAATGAAATATTGAGTAGGAGCAGTGGCGACCTGTGGAATAGTTAAAAATGACTCAAATTGAGTCTAATTTGACACTACGAGTTTAACAGTGTAACTATTTATCTTTTTCTCTAACGTGAATTATTAATAACGCTAAATTGATATGCGATGAAATCAGAAAAAATTTCTCATAGAAAATGAATAATCTAAAAATGGAGTTTCTAACTGCAGCTTTTATTCGTCGAGTTATTCTTTCGTTGATGTGTATGCTGGCGATGCTTGTGAACTCGGTATAAACGAACGACTTGACGAACCTTTCGCTTATACACTGGGCGTCTCGCGTGCATACGCATGCTGGCACGCATTCGGATAGGTCGTGGTTGTTGGTAGGACAGCGAACGCTTTGTTTCAAGAGCTCTAAGCATTATCGTCATATCGGACCACTTTTCTGTGTCATGCATTCCATACAGATTCGCTTGTAATAGACGGTAAACGTGATCCAAAATTTTCTAGGGACTGTATAGGCAACGGCAAAATTTTTTAAAATTAAGGCTTTTTTTTTGCAATGATTGTTATAAATAACTTCGAGCTACTCTACATGTTCGTTATCTTCTGAAAGATGTCAGAAAGAAAAATTTAATTTTTCTATTTTTTTTTAATTCTTATATCAATGGCCGAATATATTCTTTGTATTCTATTTGAAAGTTTGTGAATTCCGCGATGACAACTCCGAATAAAATCTGGAATGTCGAATAGTAAATGTAGTAAGATGGCGTAGGTAGCGCTTAAACGGGGAAAATATTAAATCAATTAGGATACTGGCTTTCAGACATAAAGTGTTTGCTCAGACGCGGTAAAGAAAACCGCAAGTGTGTAATGTCATTAGGAACGTGTGGATAGACATAATGTTGGATGTCTTGAGTATTAATTGCCAAAGAAATATATGCTTATACTGTTCATTTCTACTCTTTTAAATACAGAATTTAGTAACTCTTATTAACATTCTGTATTAAATACCTATCTCGTCCGTTGTAAAATACAACGGGAGTAATCTTATTTTTAAAAGATCTAAAATTAATATAAAGACAGTCACTGTTTAATCACACAAGTGCGGGTGTAATTTTCTTTTGTAGATGAAAAGGAAAATGCGGGAAGTCTTTAGATATTGCAAAGATAAAAATCTAAGTAGACGAATTATTTGCAATTAATATTTATTTTCATAATATACATATATATTTTTTTAAATTTAATATTTCGAGCGAGTGTCGTGTCATTACACGCCATCAATGATCGCGTTTCGTGAATCAGCCTGTAGCGATGCATACGTCGCCATTGAAACTTGCCGCGGACGGCAACGAAAAAGAAAGGGAATTCGTGAGAGCGAGGGAAAAGTATAGCAGACATGAAGGATAGAGAGAAAGGCGAGGAGAATGAGGCGCGGCCGTATTTTCGGGTGACCGTGGCCCTGCCCTCGGTTTCGAGGCGTCGTTTATGTGCCACTCGGTGCATTCTACCACTACAGCCCGAGTGTGTGTATGTATACTGTGCACGATGCATCCAGCGCATTTATATTTGGCCGGAGGGCGAAGCGGGTTCGACGTTGGTGTTGGCGCATGCATTCTTCCGTACGTGTGTGTGTGTGTGTGTTTTTGCGCGTGTGTGTATGCGCGCACATATCTGCATTTGTGTGTGTGCAGAGAGGGTCAGTGGTTCCGGCGGTTTTATTATTCGGCACTGCGCGCCGAGTTAACCCAGGTCAGTGTGTGGTAAAAAAAGCCATACGTTCGGCGAGACTGCCACACGAGCGTCCGTGCGACGAAGCGGGAAGAAACGCGAAGAGAAAGGAGGGAGGAAGCGAGAGGGATGGCGTGCGGGAAGGAGGGAGGAAAGAGGGCGACGCAAATGTGCGGTGTGTTACATGCACGCACGCACGCACGCACGCACGCATGCATACTGCACGCACGCACGCACGCACGCACACACGTTGCAAGTGCATTCGCGATGCGGACGACCGTCGAACGCTGTGTCCGTTGCCAAACCAGGCTGCGCCTGCTCGTCGCGGTTCGCTCGCTCTCGAACACGAGCGAGTTTTGCGCGCGATGCGAATTTTCAATATTCTTTCCGCTCTTTTCGCGACGGCGAAGAATAGGCCGCAAATACAGAATATACCGTGCGAGAAATCGATTAATTTTATTCGTTTACAATAAAAAGAGTTCCATTATAAAACGCGACGTAGGAAGGGAGAATAGATTTGTAAAAAAAAAAAAAAAAAAATATTTCGAGTTTTGTTTCATTATGTGAAACGCGAATGCATATGTTTTAAGATTAAATAAAAAAGATAACGTATATGTTGTATTCTCTGACACAAGTCGATAGATAGCAACCAATATCATTCACGTATCCATGAATGCAATTTCGTCGGAGTCCTCTATTAATAGAGAAGATTGCAGACACAGTCGCAGTGTCTCCATATCCACACGTATGCGACGTTGAGGCAGAAATGAACCTTAAATGTGTATCGTGATATAGTTAGAATTATTGGATGATAAATAACTTGTGAGATAATGCCTTAATCCGAGATCTGATGAATCCATTTGGCTAATTAGATGAGCGTAACGAAATCCTTTATCCGTCGTATTTCATTTTTTATTATTATTACTATCCTGTTCTCTTTTATATTTGCGTGCTTCCATATTTGGACCTTCTCTCTCTCTCTCGCGCTACACGCGCGCGTGTATGTGTTCGTCGAAAGAGCCGCGTGAGACTGGTGCATTGTTAGTACTCAAAATTAGAGCAGCTGATATCTGTCCTGGAAACACTGAAGCCTATGTGCAGCACGTCGCTTCATACAAAAAAGCCACGGACATAAACTCGATAGTTGAAAATGCCGAACGAATATTCCGGTAAGCGACAAGCGTTGTGTATTTTCGCTTCGATGATAAACGCACATAGCGAGTAGCATAATTAAAAGCGCATACCTCGGAGAGACTAATATTTCTGTTGTTTATCTGCCTACGTGCGATAATGATCTCTTTTTTTATAATTTCATGCAAATAGAGCTATTACGTCGCAATATTCTTATCACCGTTGAAGTTTCTTAAATCATCTATTACGTTTATCGGTCTCGTTCGACTAATTATATCTGTGCACGCATAGAACGAAAGAAATGTACAGCTCGACGCTGATAACGATTCGCAAATATTGGATACGTAAGAAACGCGTATATACGAGTAAAAAAAAAAGTGTCAAGAGTGCAGAGTCCAAAGTAACTTGTCTAATGAAAGATGATAGAGTCAAATCGTGTCAAAGTATATAGTAAACTAATTTTCAATTTAATTTTCAAGTCTATGAAATGTCACTTGAATAAACTTGAATAAACTTCCATTTCGACATAAATATGAAAAAGAAAACAGGCTTAGGTAATCCGTATGCCAAAATTCTTGATTGCAAGATTAAGTGCTCGTCATTGGTTTCACTCCGACATGCAACGGGCATACGGTAACATAATTAGAATTAAGACCGACGTGCACACAGGTGTATAATGTTCTCTCGGGTTCCCATCGAATTACCGCTCGGTGCCCTTGAGACAAAGACGGGTGCGTGAATTTTAGAGCGGTTCGACCGCGAGCCACGCGGTGAAATCACCATTGCAAAAATCGATTCCGTATCCGCAAATACTACTGCGTCGCGTGATACAGCGTTCGGGTGACGGGAGTGACAAAGAGGGCCCAACGAAGGCACGTCGAAAGGAAGGGGAAAGTAATAGGGAGGGATACGGGGGCAGAGCTCGAAGAGATAGGAGGGTAGAGCGGGCAGAGGTGGCTCGGTGGTAGAGTTTCGCCAGTTAGTCGGGTTTAAAACAGCTGCCGAATTTCCCTCTCGGTCGAGAGAGTGAGAGTGACCCATCGAGAGCGAGTGTGTTCCACATCGCGTTTCGCCGTTCCTCCTCCTCCTCTCTTCACCCTCTCTTTCTCTCTCTCTCTCTCTCTCTCTCTCTCTCCCCCTTCGTCCCGCCCCGGACACAAGTCAGCGCAGCCGGCAACACATGCACACGTATACCAGAGCACGTAGCACATGCACATGCACATGCACATGCACAGACAGCGTTGCAGACTGCCGGGCCATTTGCGCACATCCATGCGCGCCTCCTACGTGTACGTCCATATAGATATCAGCGGGTCAACGCGGAGAGCACCCATACCTACATACACACATGCGCGCGCGTATACCACAAACACGTATGTCCGATATATATGCGCTATATGCGACCGAACACGCGACCGTGCAAACCACGAGCACTCGTACAAACCTCCTAACGCGACACATACATGCAACGCATCGATCAGCACGTGGCGAGTTTCGAGGATGCGTATGTACGTCGTGCACTCGTGTGTGTATGTGTGTGTATGTCAATTGCACGCTGCACGCGTGTGCGCGGGCGATCGGCGCAGCGAGAACGGACGTGTCCGTTGCACGGATGATTCTGGATTTCGTACGAGCCCGTAGCCGGGACGCTACGTCCCGCCAGGTTCGAGTTTTCCCTCTCGTGCTTCACCCCACCGAGCGCTTTTCCCTCGGTGTACCTCGGAATCGCTTTAGAACCGCGCGCCTAATCTCCCGGTCATCGCATCGGCATGTTGCTCGAAACGTGAGGACGTTTTCACAGGCGCACGAAAGAGCGGGAAAAGGGATGCATCGAGACTTTAAAGTCGTACCGCTTTTCTCTCGACTCACCGTGTTTCACCTGTCTCAATATCGGTAATCAGTCGAGTAAATCGGATAAGCTCGCGCTAAAGAGCTTTACGATTTCTTTGCGAATGCGCCATTGCGAGGAAATCTGTGGCGAACGAGACGATGTGTAATTGGCGACTCTTTAAATGCGATTGAATTTACTTAGCGAGTTAAATAGACATCGATGAGACGTGTCATCGCTGTTAAATTTGAAACATTTATTAGTAATACTTATATGTTTTTATGGATAGATATCGATAGTATTTTTACAATGCAAAAATTTCACGATTGTTTCCTCTTTTTACGTTACACGATGAAAAATACTTGAATCTTCACAATGGATTAATTTCTGAGCTCGTGCTCCTCGATTTCAACTCGAAGAATATGTACGGCCGAACGAGCTTTGCATAATCGACTGTTATTGGAGCCATTGAAGACGGTTCACGGCCGTCGATTCGCGATTGAATTGGAGCCGAAAGACGCGGCCGTTTTATGATCGAGATCCCTTTTTACAAGCCCCCAAGGCTAACGCGTCTGCGAAAGTTAAGATCGAATTTATTTGGAGGGGCAGAAGGCCGTCGCATCCCTCGATACGGGCGATACCTTAGGATGATCCGCGTATTTACGATGCCGTGTGCGAAACTTGCCTTCCCACGCCGGGATATTACGTTTGTAACCCCATGGCGGTTACACGTACCGCGTGCGGTTACATTATCTACGACATTGCCGGAAACCGTCGACATTTTCGTCTACGTGGGCGTAGCCCACGCCACGCCCAGACAATGCAACAATGTGCTCGATTTCCGAAAAAAGGTAAAAACGAAGTCACCAGCTGTAGTTTCGACGAATCGAGGTTAGTAGTCTGCCTGTAACTGCCATTTGGCGCTATTGGATTATAACAACAATGCCGGGTCTTCTATTCGCGTGCGAAACATGTGGGTGCCGGTAACGCGGTCGCATTTGATCGATATTACCGAGTTGTCAGCCTGCACGTATATTATGACGCTTTTCTGTGCGTCATTTCAGCATGTCATTCTCTATGCGTTTTAATATTCTTTACCCTTTTACGTTACGCATTTTTCAGCTCCGGCGCACGGATTTTTTTTCTCTGTTAACAGCAAGATTTCTTATTGATAAACGTAGCAATGCGTCATAGAGTTAAATACTAATATATAATAATTTAAAGCATTTAAATGTAACATTTTTCTCCTCCCGAATTGAGAATTCAAGTTATATGCGATTATAACTGTATTTGTTTATGTTCGAGATTTGTGGTATGCAGAATTCTTTGCATGTGACTTACTTTGCGCACAAAGAAATATCGCACGCTCTTCCATGTAATCTTTCCGTTATAATCGATTAATTTAAAATAGGTGCGTAGCGTGAAAGATCAAACAGTTGCTATATTATTAACTCGCATTTCCATAAATCCATATTCACATTTCTATAAACTACGTGACGCGGGTTAAACAGACAACTATTAATTGTGCGGTTTTATGAGTATCGCGGAACACGCGTTTTCCGTCAAGTACGCGAGCCGCGCAATAATTAAATATTCGAACCGTATAATAATTATGATATTAAACGTGCGCTCTAACCCTCCGCGGTCCCGCCGCGGGACGCCGAAGAATATTAGGTCAAATTTGCCGATCGATATTTCGGAGAATGACGAATTGAGAGACCGGGCTCCACGATAGCAGCCACGGCAGGTCCGTCGAATCGCGAGTTACTCCCAGTTTCTGGGAGTGGTGCAACAAGTAGTAACGGTGTTTATATCGCCGCCGTTGGCTACGGTGCGGTGGTCTGGGTGTATATACACGTGCACGCGACGTATGTGTGTGAGCGGGTATATAGGTCGACGGCACAGCCGCAGCAGCCGGGTTATAAAGCGGCCACCCCCGAAATTTTCCAAGCGGGATGAATCGGGACGGGGAACGGGGGGTGGCCCGTTGACTATCCCGCGCACTATTCCGAAATACACCCGGTGGTCATGTACGAGCGAACTCATACCGGATACATAACAGGGACGTACATACGCTGTATGTGCACCGCTTCCGCGTGCCGATGCATACATACGTACGTACGTACATACGTATGTACGTACAGTCGATCGTCCAATGTCGCGGCAACAGTTTTGCGTAGGTAGGGGGCGGACAAAAAAAAAGAGGTAATATGACGGTTTTTTTTTTGTGTACGTCCACGGTCAGCCGGCTTGTAATTGGCCAACCGCAAAAGTTCGTTAACGTCGATGAGAGAAAGAGCCGTGCCAAAATATCCGTTTCAGTCGCCGCAGTCAACAGATGACGATATGTATTTATCGGGTATCGCGTTTACGTAAGTTAGACTCGTATACATCGTGGGAGGACGGTAGGACACGATAACGATTAACCCTTTCAGAGGGTTCCTTCGCTTTTGTAACTTTTTATACGACAGAAATTTTAAATATATAAAATGTATTTATACTGTAA